>VZTR01030504.1:486022-525848 GCA_013400775.1 Chaetops frenatus
CTCGGGGCTGCCGGGGGAGGCGGCGGGGGCCGCGGGCAGCGGGGCGGTGCCCGGCGCACCTGAGCGCCCGCAGCAGGGCTGCGATGGTGGCAGGGTCCCGGGGGGGTTCCCGTGGCCGGGGGAGCCTCTCCCATCCGGGAGTGGCCGGCGCTGGTGAGAAGCCGAGAGGGTTACCTGGACCTGTGCTTCGGGACGTAGGCAGCCTCGCCGGCGCTTGGGAATTTTATTTCTTTATTATAACATCTTAGGGGTTTGGTTTTTTGTTTTTTTTTTTTCCTAAGACCAACTTGTTCTTGGAAATCGGGTTTGATTTCGGTTTCTGTTCCAGTGTGAAGGTTTTTGGTGGCGGCTGCGGGTGCCGCTGCCGTAGGGCAGCGCAGGGTGAGGGTGCCCGGAGCCTCCCGGGGAGCGGGGACCCGAGTTTGCTCCTGCCCGCTCCTGACTCCGGAGCGCTTTTCCAGGGAGACGCGTGGTGGGAGCATTCGGGCTCCTGCTTCCAGGGATGGTGGGAGCAATTCTTAACTGGAAGAAAGGAGAAGGCATGTGCGTGCAAAAGCCAGGTTTCCCCCCCGCCACCCAGAGCTTGTACTCCGAAACTTCGCTATTCGGTGAAACCCGGTGTTCTGAACACCAGGAAGCTTTGGTTTTTCCAGGAAGGCATGAACTTTCTGGGTTTATTTTTTTTTTTTTTCACATTTTCAAGGAAGGATTAACGTGAGGGCTGCGGGTATTGTGTTTAGGTCTTATTTTGTTGTAAATGGTTATTTTTGGCAGGATCTGTGCCGTCAAAGTGCAGTAAGCCTGGATTAAATTGAATGGTTTTCATGGTATAAAAAAGTTCAAGATCACTGCTAGTTCTATCAGATAATTTTTCGAATACTAGCAATTTTTAATTGTATACATTTCCTTATAACCTATGTAAGGTAACTAAACTGAGCATAGAAATTATGTTTCTGTAAAACTATGTTCATTTTTCAGATGGAAGAACAAATCAAATTAGGGTTTTTTGTATTTACCAAGTAATTAGGTGCTGATGTTTTTGCATTGCCACTTCAGAAGTCAGCTTGCTCTTTCAGGGTTATGACTTGTCCACTAAGCAACAAGGATAAAATAAAAATCTGCAAAGAGTCTGAGAGTTTTAAATGTCGTCTTGGTTTGAATTGAGTTGAGCTTGTTTGGTGGTTATTTTTCTTTTTCTTTCTTCCTCAAATGTATTAAAGAGAAAAATGTGGATAACTTGGTTTGAATATCTAAATTCACCTCTTACAAAAGGGGATGCTTTAGAATGTTTGTGTAGAAAAGCAAGTGAGCTGAAACATTGTGCTAATAGGATTTGCAGCATAAAATATGGCTAATTTCTCTTGTATGACTACAGGTGGCAGTGTAGAAGCCAAGAACAAAAATTGGCAGAAATTGTGTTCTGGGTACGAGAATATGAAGAGTGTACTCATGACTAAGCACAGGAACCTGGAAAACCACAGGTATGTGAAGTGATTCATACAGCTGCCTATGGTGCTCCCAGTATTTACTGTATTCTGATATTCCTGGCTCAATAAGTATTTTTGGACCAATTATCACTTAATGTGTTCACAGTAAGAGCCTAATCAAAATGTCATGGAAAAATCTATATTTGACTACTAAAAGGAGCAAAAGTACTTTGAAGGCAGTATGCAAGGAGAGGTGGGATTTTCCTACTTTTTATGGTTTATTGTAACTATTAAGAATTGGAGCTCTAAGCAGCCTGAAGATTTTTTTCTTTTTTTTTTTTTTTTTTTGTCCCTTTAAATAAATAGATTTTATATTGATACACCTAGCAACAGTTACAGGCCTGAATATACTTGAGGAGGAGAAACTTTAGATGCAAGAGACAAGTTTGCATGTCTGGATATTTTGGATATCTTATTAGTAATGTTTTTTAATGAGACTGAAGGATTGAAAGCATGAGGATAATTGCAGATTTAAGGAGATGTAATTAAGAAGAAAAAGACATTGTTTATAATCATCCAGTGGAGATATGCATACCTTGTAAAGGGTTAAATCTTGTAAAATTAAAAAAAAAAAAGAAAAAGACAAGACTGTTTCCAATTAAGAAATAAAAGTAAAAATAAACTGTATGTAATAAGAGCTCAAGATTAGGTCTCGTATTTCAAAGCACAGGGAAATACTAGATTATTTTAATAATTATTTGGTCATTAATTAGCAACATTAGAGTAAGGCAAAGCTTTTCTTGCATGTTTAGCTTGGTGAGCACAGCCTGTGGAAATAAGTCCATGGGTCTACATTCCAGAATTCCTGGGGAGCCATGGAGGATAAGACAAACTCAGATCTGGGGCTTGAGGATATTTTAGAACTGATGAGTGGGAAGTTACCCTGGTAAGAAGCATCAAAGTGGAATGATCACTGTGATCATGGATATATTTACAGTCTTGCACCTCCTTCCTGGTCTAGGAGAGCAATTTGTCTAAACCTTTCAGTTGCTCCTGAGAGAAAGAGTTTCTACAGCAAATGCCCACAGATGACCCAGTCACCCTCTGCCACCCCCCCTGCAGGAACTGGCCTTGGGCACAGTTTGAGTGATGCCCAGTTGCAAAAGAAGTTGCAGAGAGAATGATTTATTTTTGTGTTAAAATGGGCTAAGACTGTGCACCCCATAGGTACAAGCACTCAGCTGTCACCACTAAACTGTTAAATTATAGTGCCTTGGCATCTTGACATTATGGATCCAAGTAAAAATGATTCATTATTTCCACCCAGTGCTTAAAGTACCAGCAAGGAAACCATGGTTCAGGTATGGCTTTGAGGGCACTCACGCCCTGAAATTCTAAGGTCTCTGTAGAAAAACTGTGTCTCTGTTGGGGAATAGTAAGACCCAGATCTCTGATTTGGGGCTTTGAGTACATCATAAAGTTTTCAAAATGCTGTGGGCTTTGGATAGAATACCCTGCACAGCTTTCAAATTTCTTCAATTACAAATGAAAAGGTGGCTAAATCTTCAGGCTGTTGTGCAGCAGAGGGCTCTTCTAAGCATCTGGCTGTCATGTTTTTCTTGTCACCTTTTACTTCTGAGTGAGCATCAGCTCTGATTCCCATATAGGTCAGTAGTTCTTTTATTATTATATGTTATTGGACAACAGGGTTAAATATCCATCCAAAACTTACATTAATATCCCTGATAAAGTCAGTTGAACTGTTTATGTAGAACAGGTCAGCATATGCTTGTGGCTTTTTTGAACACTGTTGAGTTCATTAGTTTGTGCTAACACATTTAGAAGAGAAAATGAATATGTCATTTGTCATTGGCACAAAATTTTAATGGGGTCTTCCATTACATCAAGTGCTGAAAATATTAAATAAAAAAAAAATGGTAACTAAGCAGAGTGATGCTCAAGAGTTCAATTTACAGACACTTCTCTGTGCTAATTATGAAGTATTGACATAAATGAATGAAACCACTTGTTAAAGAGCCTTTTTCAGTGTATGGCAGTTATGTGTTCACAAGATGATTCATAACATTCAGCAATTTGTGATGAATTTCCCTGCCATTACAGGAGATTACTAAGTATCTGGTGTATTTGCACTACACTGGGTTACTTTAAATTAGATTTGATGGTGGAAAGGGAACTAGAAGCATTTTCTATCAACTGAAAAATCAGGCCTGTTTTGTGAATCAGTTAGTATTGAATTCCTCTGTACTGTATAGCACAATTTATCCCTTACAATAAAATGCAAATGTTTAAGCATCTTGCCTATAAATACAGCAGTGACAGTGTGTGTGGAAGCTCTCAAGACTTCTTTTGTGTCGAAAGCTGTGTACATCAGAGCCAATAAAATGCAGCAGACTTGGTGTAATTGAAAGTAGAATTCAGAGTAGGAAATCTAAATTTGGAATCTAAACGTCTGAGGTCCCATTTTGAATCAGCAAGTCTTGGTTATGTAGAATACTCTTTGATTTGGTGAAGGGTATGTTTGTAAGTACAGCTCCCCTCAACAGTGCAGAAGAGGCTGCATCTTAGAAAACAGTTCTGTGTTTCTGTTTTGAACTAGAAGTTGTGGCTGGTTATGTGTTCTGTTGTCTTAGGGAAGCAGTGTTTAAGGGCTTGCACAATCAGTCTTTTCATGCTATCATAAAGTGGCTGTGATCTGTTAGATTATAAAGCATGATTGCCCAGCAGTTATGGGAAATGTCTGTTAATGATACCAGTGTTACACAAGAAAAATTAAACTTTCTCACTCCTTACTTTCATAGGATTGCCTTAAAAATGGTTTGTGGGGACCTGGGGAATGGATTAAAGATGGTGAATGGAAGGCAGAGAGGTTATTAACATTTCACCAAATAAATAAATACTTCAGCTTTCACAAGCACCAACCAGTCCAGTATTAAAGATGGATTTTTAGAGAACCACTAGAATGATTTTTAAATTTTTAGAAAACCACTAGAAAACCAATGTCTACCAGGAGGATGAGGACAGTCTGAATCAAAGTCTCTGGAGGGAGAAACACAAAGTGAAAATTTCAATGGAATACAATGAAAGTAAGCCTAGAACACAAGGAATGTGTCTGAGGCCACTTAGTTTAGACTCTTTGGCTTCTCAGGCTAGAGATTGATATTTCCAGTTAGGAAAAAAAATAGCATTAACTTGCCCTCAAGAGCATTAATGCAGCTGTTAAACCAAAAGGATACTTATGACACTGCCAGGTGCTCATTGCAGATTAATGCAACTCAACTCTTGTGGAAGTCACAACAGGTGAAGTGTAAGGAAACAGCTCTTAATTAGCAAATGTGTAAAGCAAACCTCCAGGCAGGTATTCCCACTGCTGTCTCCAGGGGGGCTGCCACTGGGATTCCATGAGAAGCTGTAATGCAGTGGGACATCAATCCTGCAAAGGAGAAACGACTCTGAAATTACATCCTGGAGATTAAGACCTTGCTGTTAGGTGGTGGCCAAGTATCCCTTTGCTTAAGAACTCCATTGCAGGGTGCTGGTTCCAGGTGCTGGGTGAGCATCTCCTGCTGTGGAGTGCAACCAGTGCTGGAAGGGAGCATTTGGTCACCTTCCCACCACATGCCAAGGTGGCTCACAGCAAAAGGAGACCAGGCTGTCCCTTCATGGTGAAGTGCTGGTGGCACAAAGGCTACCAAAAAAGAGTGCTGGAAGCAGCACCTGAGTTGCTGGAGAGAAGGTAAAGCATAAATAACTCTGCAGCATCAGTCTGCACTGCAATCCCAGTGTTCTGCATGAGGACAAGCAGGGAAGGCACCCAGGTCAAGGTGACACTGGCTGTGGCTGGAGGACGTGGGACAGAAGTTGGTGAAGGTCATGTAGAGAACACTGAAGAACTGCTGGAAAAATTAGGTCCTGTTTAGACAGGAGCACAGAAGGACAGGCAGGCAGACCAAAATAGAAGCGTTTCTATGCAAATATTGGGAGACTGGAATATAAAATGGAGGGGTTGATGGCTTAGTTCTACTAAGTTATGGTGAGTTATGGACAGCCCAGGTCTGCCACAGAGAAGGTATCAAGCAGGACACTGATTTGGGTTCCTGTGGAGAGCCTGGTAAGAGGAACTGTCAAGAGAATAAAATGTTTGCAGCTTGTGGAGAGACTCAGAAAAAATTGCGTATTTCCTAAAAACTGCTTCTCTGACTCTTCTAAAAAGTTTTAAAGAATATTTATCGTGGTTGAGCAAGATGTAATGAACAGAAAGATACTCTGCAAAAACATGTCTAAAAATATTTAAAAGGTGAAATAAGCATGAAATATACAGTAAAACAAGTTAAAGCCAACTGTGTGATTTGTAAAAGGCAGAGAAGCTTATTATAAGTTTTTTGAAAATGATCAGAAATGAGATGGCCAATGGTCCAATGGATAACTAAGATGTGAAAGAGCTCAAAGAATATTGCACCTGTAGCTAAAGGCATATGAAATAACAATGTTCACAGCAGCAGTGAAGCTGAGGGTGCCAAAGGTGATGCCAGTCTTTAAAAAGGCTTCCAGAAAACCTGTGGGAAAGAACAGGGCAAGTATGACTGGCATTCATAGCCAGTTTTCTGGTAAATACAATAGAGAAGAAAACTGAAGCATTTATGGACAATTTGATGTACCAGGAAAGAGTCAGAACAGTCTCACAGGTCTGGTGGAGTTCTTTGAAGGCACTGCTGAGGTTGTGAGTAGGTGTGATTTAGCTGATGCAGTACACTGGGGTTTCTGGGAGCCTTGTGAGAACGACTCACCAAAGGTGCTGAGCAAAATGAAACTCCTCTGACATAAAAGGAATTTTTTTGTCCTGGACTGATGGCCAAAAGATGAATAAATGACCTGTTTAACAGAAGGGATGGAAGTCATCAGTCGAGTTACTCATGGATCTGTGCTAAGTTTAACCCTAGTATGCACTGGTGATCTGGAAGGGAGAGTGCAGAATGATTCCAAGTTCATGAGAGTAGCATAAATGAAAGCCAATTATGAAGAACTCAAGAGGGATCTTGTGATGCTTAGTAACTGGGGATGGAGCTTGCTGCTGGTGCTATGAAGTAATGCATGTGGAGGAGAACAATCCTGCTATTATTGAGATTATTGGCATGGAAGGAAGCAATGTTGTAGAGAGTTTATCATGTCAAATCCAAGCATTGATCAAGTGTTTTGGACTGGTCAAAAAAAAAAAAATTAGGGAAAAATGGCTCACAGAGCAGAAGTCTGCTATGCCAGTTTATAAACTGCCTGTGCTTTTGTCTTGACCTCTGGGTGTTGTTCTGATCCCTGAATTCAAAGGAAGGATAGGCGGGGGGGGGGAAAGAAGAGATAACAGAACTAGAAATGGGTGGCAGTGATGATAAAGAGCAATTAAAGAGATTGAGAATCTTCAGTCTGGCAAAGAAACAGCTAAAGATGAAAATGATAAAAATCTATATAGGAGTGTAATGGAAAAAAAATGAACAGGGAATGTTAATTAGGTGTCTCTTGTAGTACAAGACCCAGAGGGGATCAAGTAAAATTATCAAGTGACAGATTCAGAACAAGTAAGAGGTGGTATTGGTATTTTTTTCCTAGTGCATGGTTTAGCTGTTAGCCACTGCACATACTGCAGGACTATCTGGGTGTGGACTGGCAGTGCAAAAGCATCAGCTCCTGCTTAGAAGAACACAGAGCCCAGTCCCTGAAGGCTGCAGAGGGATCCCAAAATGCATCCTTGCCAGCCTTTCTAGTCCTGGTGCTCTTTCCAGACCTCTTCTCTCAGCCTTTGCTAGAGACACAATATGGTGATAGATGTGTCTTTGGCCTGACTGTGTGGTTATTAATATGTAAAACAAAGACAAATTGCAGTCCTCTACAGAAAATGCTGACCATATGTCACTCCAGATGCATGACAGAAATATTGGTGAGGAAAACATTGAGGAGGACAGATTTACTTTTTTTTTTTTTGTTTGTTTGTTTGTTTGGTAGGCTTGGTAATGTCCCAAAGCAAAAAAAGTTCCATTTTCTTTGAAGAATATACAGGTGTTTACTATACCAAATTTTAGTGCTGTGGTTTAGTTGGTATAGTGATGGTTGGCCCAAGGTTGGACTCTATGATCTCAGAGGTCTTTCTCAGCCTTTATGATTCTGTGATATGTGGAGTTTAATTCCTATACAAGGGAGTTAAGATTCTTTGTTCTGAAGTATCAGCACTCAGCTTTAATTCTGCCCTTGTTCAAAGTAAGTTGGACACTTGCTATCCCTTGCAGTTTATCTTCAGATGGACTGAATTAAAAGCCTACATGCAAAAATAAACTGGAAAATTTTGGTTGAGGATAAAATGCTTATCCATATAATAAACTGGAAACCACAGATTTTGAACATGGGAGATGAAATCTCTTTTCCTATAAATATGGTGAAGATTCATTCTTTATCCAAATGTACAAGGACTGAAGCTATATTAGACTTGAACTGAATAAGAACTTGGAGAGGATGGGTTGTTAAAAGGATAAAGAATGGCTTGACCATTAGACATTAGAATGACATTTAAATATTAAAAGTATTTAGAAGCTATGAAACCAGGATTGTGCAGCCTTGCAACCCAGTAACAAATGCAATCAAAGAAGAGTCTCCCAGTGGTAAATCTTGGTGTGAACACAACCAAGCACGAGGTACAGAAGCAGCACTAGCACTGTGCTGCACCCTGCAAGGAATGGGTGGTGCAGAGGACACCAAAGGGAACTCTAACCCAGGAATATTTGTCTCCTTGGGTTCCTGGGCTTGGTGCAATAAATCAGCTTCCCCAGTGGGTGATAAGGAGCACCCCAAGCTGGTTTCTGCTCTGAATTCCCCACTAGAGAAGGTTTTCTCTGTCCACACTGGCAGCAGACTGACAGGGGAGACAAAGCAGGCTGCTCTCCCTGAGCCAAAGCTGGCCTTTGAATGTACCCATTCTATATGTTACTGTCACATCTGATTTTTCTAGAGGTTTTAGTAGGTCACTTTTTTTCCCCAGTGGTACTAAGATAAAAATATATGAAAAGACAATAGCAGCTAAACCCATTTTTAAGGGTTTCATGGAGAAGTGTCTGTTTCCTGCTCAAGTTTGAATTGTCCCACAAAGTTTTCCAAACTTCCCTACTAAGCTAAGAGCAGTATTAAAAAATGAGACTAAAATATTCTGTTTAAGGAAAAAAAAAAGTAAAATCAGGGATTTTTCTGAAATAAAAAGAATCATGGAAAAAGATTGTATGGAGTTTTTGTAAATTACAGAAGTTAGGCAATAGAGCCTGTTTGAAAGAAAGGTTAATTATTTTTCCCACTTAAGACACTCATCTCTCTCAAGAATGGGAGAAGAATCAGATCTGTCATTAGCTCAGTTATGTTGATGATTCCCTTGAATGGTCTTCAGTCTTCCTATTTGTTCAACAATAGCAAAACAGATTCCTTAGAATAATTTCTTGATTTTAATTTTATATAATAGACTATTTTACTAAGGGAAAAAATATAGGAAAAATCTTGTTTTTCTCTTTATCTGGTAATGAATATAGTGAGGTAATGAAGCTGAACCACTGGCAGTCAGACACTAAAGGAGGTTTGGGTCAGCACAGATGACAGTAAGGTTTGACTTTTCTCTAAAAATAATTTGTTATCAGCACTATGGAACTGAACTACACTAGTAACATAATCAGAGGGTTAGATTTAATGTCTATTTAAAATTATACTTTAAACCATAGTGTGTGGTTGAGGGGATGCACCAGCCATAGCATATTTCCCAAGCAATTATTTATTCCAGTGTTACCTTAGAAAGTGGACACTGCTGCATGGTTCTTTTTTTTTTTTTTTTTAACTGAATGGTATCAGTTATTTGGAAACTATTTCAGTTATATTTCTCTAATACAAGATCCTCTGAGAAGACAGGTTTTATATTTCAGTTTTATAAAGCTCCTGCTTATGTACCTTTTTTAAAAATTTTCCTCTTTGTTATCAAATACACATGTTGTATTTTTCTTTTTTGGGGCAGAGGGTGTAATTCTTGTGTAATGCCTTACAAATAGTTGATTGTACTTGTTTATTTTTATCTGGATGGTTCGTAGTGTTCCTGATAATTGAGGTGGTTGTGCCCTCTATAATGAAAATAATAATAATTCCAAAGCCAAAATGAAAGTCACATGCTGCCTTTGATTCAGATTTTGGATTTTTGTATGAAATCTATGTTGCTCACAAAGAAAGTTGTAAACTCTTATGAAACCTTTGATAAAATGGAAGCCAGAGCCCAAAGCAAACCAGAAAACTGCTTATCAGGTGTCTCTGGAGCCCAGTGGTGAGGCACAGCCACACTTGTGACATCACCTCCTACAGCCTTGTGTCCTCCTGGCTCCTGAGAATGCCCAGAAATTCCAGCTCTTCTAATTTCAGAGACTGAAACTGTTGCCAATTTGCTTTTTCAACTTTTAGATATGCCTTCTGTTCTTGTTCTGTTTTTCTGTTTGTTTTTTTTTTTCCCTTTGCCTCACAGCAGTTTTACCTTTAACCATCAAATTTATAGGTGGAGTTTTTAAAATTTTGATCCCTCTTGGTGCTTCCTGACACAGGTAAACATAATCTCCCTGATTGCTTTACCCCATAGACAAATAATCTCTAATTGGAATGAATATTTAACAGCATGTCAAGCACATAGAAATAACTGCTATTTCTATTGAGCAAGATTGGGTTATTTTATGAAGTTTAAAGAAGTTTTTATTTTTCTTGTTTAGTCAGAGCCAGCTGGGCTGCCCTAAGTGGTGGTGTGCTGTGTCAGCCTGCTGGTGGTAAATGCCTTGAGAGGTTTATTCAATTTAATATGTTTTACCTTACCAGATAAACATGGATATGATCCTTTACAGGGACCAACCAAGTACTGACAACTTCTTAAACTCTGTTTTCTCAAATTCTTTCCCATGTGGGCATTTGCCTGTTAAATTTCGAATCTGTAAAGGTGTAGGATTTTGTTGGCTCTGGTGAGGATGCTTTTGAGCAGGGGGGTTCTGTGTCATGGTTTGTGGAATTTCAGGGAGCTGCAGCATCCAGATACAGCAGCTGCTCTGGGACAGAGTTTCCTCACTCTTCCTCACCAGCTCTGTGTTTCTTAACTTTTAACTCCCAAAGAAAAGGAGGGTCAGGGGGATCTTAATGCTCTCTACAGCTCCCTGACAGGAGGGTGGAGTTGGTCTCTTCTCCCAGGTAACATTGACAGGACAAGAGGAAATGGCCTCAAGTTGCACCAGGGGAGATTTAGATTGGATCTTAGGAAAAAAATGTCATAGAAAGAGTGGTCAGACCCTGGAACAGGCTGCCCAGGGAAGTGGTGGAGTCACTGTTCCTGGAGATAACCAAGACTTGTAGACTTTGGGGGACAGACCTGAGTGGTGGATTGGCAGTGCTGGGTTAATGGTTGCACTTGGTGAACTTAAAGGTTTTTCCAGCCTAAACAATTCTATGATTCTATGGATTTCTTGCAAAAATATCTTGTGAATTTTTTATTTCACAAAGTCTGTGAAAAGAAACATTTCCCCCCAGCCCACTCCCCTGTAAACAGGCTTAGAAACCTCAGCCTAAAATGGAATTGCTTTGTATTTCTGAGGCTGGAGAATGGAGGAGAGTGGAAGTCGTGCTTGAAATGACTTTTGAAACCTTCAGAAGGTAGCAGTCCTTCCCAGAAGTCTGTTGTAGCTCCTTTGATTAGCAGAACTTAGAAAACTCTTAAGAACTTGAAGCCAGGTGGGTTATTTACTTACTTAAATACATTGCTGATTTATGACTGATTCAACAATTACTTCAGGTTTTATTTCATTTTAATGATTCAAGTTATAAGAAAGTCTTTTCCCACAGAAATTTCCTTGTGTTTTACTTCTCATTAATTAATGTCTTGGAACATAGTGAGGAGCTGATCAAACCTATATGGATGATATAAAGCTGGGAAGATGGAAAATTCTTAGGTAGTTAGAATTAAATCACACTTAGCTGTGAGGTTTTTGAAGAGTAGTATGGTGTAAAAAATGAAGTCTTAGAAAAATATGCAGCTATTCTAAAAAGCACAGACATTAAGTAACTTGGTGAGCAGTGGCACTCAGGCAAGAATTTTATAATTAGCAGTAAGAGTTGAAATTGTTCAGTGGAAAAGTGGAATGTGTGCCTGGATTTCATGTTCATCATGCTTTTTACATTTAATGCAGTCAGAGGTTGTGGCAAAAATTAGTCAAAAGGTTTAGGGAATAAAAAAAGCAAACAACAAGGCCAGGCAAAAGACATAATGGCTGAATAACTAAACAGATATTATTTACAAGGTCGTCTTAACAGTCATTTTGTCAAATGTGTCTTGTTACATGGTTCCAGTTTAACATCTGCATTTTGACTGCTATCTGCTTGCTGAAGGTTATTTTTCTATTACTTTTTAGTGGTCATATGTCCATCTAATTGTCTGCATTTGAACCGGGGAATATTTTATTCTGAAAATGTTATGAGTTTTCAACACTTAAATTTGGTATTTTATGCAGAAGAGTATCAGAACTGATTAAAAGTTTCATCTCTTAAACCAAATATCTCTGAAATAGCACAGGACTTTCCTTGAGTGGCAGCTGTGTGTTTTCTTGGTTATGTGGGGAAAGAAATACTTCTGTCTTCTCGTTCAAGTTCACAGGTGGTTTTGTTGCCTGCTCTAATTGTCTGAAATATCCTTCTACCTTTGCCATCTCCATGCAGTTTTAGTCTAAGACCCTTAAGAAGAAGCTTCTCTTATTTTCCAAGCTGATTGCAGTTACCATTTAGTCACTTGGGTTTTCCACCAGCTCTGCTGACAAAGACATGTGGCCTGCATGGCACCTTGAAGATCTAGCATGTTTTTCTCTCCCAAGGCAGTCACTTTACTGTGATTTTTTTTTTTTTTAACACCGAATTAATCTCTCTCAAGCTGGCCTTACTGAAATGTTCTTCATTATCACCCTTTTCCTCCCACTCTGGTAAATCCATTTTATGCTTCTGCTTTGTCAGGCAAGGCTTTCCCTCCCTCTGCCCCTCTTTTAGGCAGCATTATTTTCTGCTGCAGTATTAGCTGAAGGGCATGAGCTTTGATGGCTTTGGTGGGGCATTCACAAACGCTGTCCTTAGTCTAGAGAGACCACAGAGTTTCCTCCCTGGCTAATGGAAAATGTTTGGGGTTTCCAGGGCAATTCTGAGTTTCCATGTTGGGCTTTTTTTCTGAATTGCCCTCCAGAGAAAGCCACTGACTCCTCCAGCTGCAGCAGGGCTGCGTTTGATGGGCACTGGGGAGGAGCTGGATCTCCCTGCCCAAGGTAGCTCAGAGTATCTGGAAAGGAAAAATAAGATAAAGGATTGGGAATGACACCTTTTTGTTATTTCACTGGGTCTGCTTTGGCTTAAACTGTGTACACTTGATAAAAATGTACCCTACAAGTGTTCCAGTGCTTGAGTTGTGTTTCCACCTTTAGTGGCTGTTGGAAAGTGCAGAATCCAAACAGCTTAGCTGGAATTTTTCTCAGAGCGCCTCTCATTTAGTTGAGCTGCAAATAATTGGTGGCTGGCTGGTATCATTTTATTCATAATGTAGTCATTAATTTTCATCATAGTTCTGTAAAACCTGTTCTGTTCTGCCATGTAGAAAACTGTGCTTTTTATCTTGCCTGAATTGAAGAGATTTTTGAAGCTGGTACATGGCTAAAATATTATGTAGTGGTGTTATAAAGTTGTCACTAATGAATTAATTGCAACTCAAGAATTTTAGTTCTTGCAGTATGTCCCTAGCTCTGTTCTTGTTCTGGAAAAAAATGAGACTTCTATGGAGACAAAGCTGCCTTTGACACCTTGCAGGCCTTACCCCTTTTCCCTTTGAGTGCTTCCAGACTGGATTAAATCAGAAGTTAATGTTTCCCACTGAGGAAATCCATGATGCTTCACAAGGCATGGATTTTGGGACCTTTAGAAGTAAATGGCATCTCTGCTCTCAGGTGGTTTTTTGTAGAATAAGAAATACACTAAACAGATGAAGCCTTTGCTGTGTATTGTTTTGCTTTCTCTTAATTCATTATTTTCTCTTTCCTTTCATATTCACTGTCTAATATAATTCAGAAAGTTTGCCTCAAATGCATAACTTGTGTATTTTAAAGCTGAATTTCAAACTCATGTTTGTAATACTTGTTACTTGTGCCTCATGTAATTCATGAGAAACCCCATTGATGAAACCTGAATGACTGATTAATTTAATTGCATTTCTCAGTTTTTAATGTGAGTGGGCTTAATATTTGCACTTCTTGACCTTGCACTTCTTTTACATATTTTATGTATGCCTCCTTTCTACATGTATTTTCATTTTCTTTTTTTGTTTTCCTTTTCTACACATACTGGGAGGGGATGGAGGGTGACAAAAGGATGTGAAGGTGTGCAAAGAACCATGGCCTTGTGAGGCATAGAATTAAATGGCTTATTTGCTGTTATTAACTTGCTTAATGCTATACCTAAAATCTATGTTTGGAAGACAAATGTGGGGAATTCCTTTAAAAAGTGACACAAAAGCTGGAAAGAAAGTTAGCAGACAGTGATTAATTGCTTTATTGCAAAAGGGGAGCTTTTCATATCTCCTCTTGGTTTGAAATGAGTTGCCATGTGTCGAGAAGGTAGAGACAGGCAAAAGACTTTCCTGTCTTACTAAGTTGTGACATCAGGAAATAACTAAATTTACCACGGGGAGTTTACCTAACTAACCACAACCTTTTACTGATATGTTAACTTCATCCTCACATACAAATTTTGAAATAAAAATGCCAGTACTTGGTGTGTCACTGATGGGAAGTAAAAGGCAATATTTTGGTCATAATTGGTAGGAGGTGAGACTGACATTCGCATGAATTTTCCCAAATTAGAGAATGAGCAGAAAATATTGCATAGAAATTAAATTATTTCTTACAATTTCTGTCAAGCTGACTTGGATTTTGTAAGTGCTTGTGCTTTCCCTACTCTTAATGCTTAGTGTCTGAAAGGGGTTTTGTTTAAATGGGAAACACATTATTTGTTTAAAGCATTAAATATTTTCTTTAGATTTCAGTCTTCAGCTTTAGCACAGCCCTCAGAATTTTGTTTTCAAGGCCAGAAAGATCCTTATGCTGTCTTTTAAAACATCCTGCATGCCAAAGGACACACAAATATGCTCTGCAATGATTCTGCTGTGTTCAATATCCTGCAAAAACTTAAGGGGATGACAGAGAATCCATCACTTAGCCTGGTACTCTGTTCAAACAAATTATCCTCGCTGATAATTTATACAGACTTAAATCCTTAAGCCTCACTTGAAGACACTTTGGTTTTATCCCTTAAATCACCTGAGGCTTCTTCTATTTCTTCTCCACTTTTATTTAGCACCTTCTGCATACAGTTCCAATGTCTGTGTATTCTAGTATTGATCTCACCATGCAGAGAAAGAGCAAGATTGGTGAGCTTGTGTCTGTTGGGTGTCTGAGGACTGCCCTAATCCATCTTTTCCACAGCACTGCCTGCCAGGCACGTGTTAAGTGATTTATTCAGTGATCCCACACTCCATGAGAGTGGCATCAGTCCAGGTCTCAGACATGGACCAACTTTGTGTGTTCTCAGAGGAGTATGGACTCACATTTGCATTGCAGTTTGCCTTCGCTGTGTGTAATTTGTGTCTGCAGATGGGATTTTGGGGAAATACCAGGCCTGACTGGAGATAAATTTGCTAATTTAGGGTGTCTGGGTCTTGTAGCACTCCTTTAGACCTGATTCTACTGTGTGAGTCTTAAGAGTAAAAAAACAGTCCTAAACTGTGTCTTCTGTCTCCTTGCATTTTGTAATTATTTGAAAATGAGTCATGTACATATATGCTGGCTTATCATTATGCTTTGCAATTAAGTCAAACTGTACTTTCCTCTTGCGTAGGGAAAAACTAGAAGAAAAATTTACTTTTCTTTTTTTTTTTTTTTTTATTTCAACAAACTCTAAGACCTCTTGGGAACTCCCCTGTTCCCAGCTTGCCCTTCTGCAATCTGCTTCTGCCTTTCTGACAAGTTAGATTTTAATTTCTTGGCAGATCTTTCTGAAACATGTGTCTGGTAGTTTGTAGCTAAAGACAGGCAGACTAAACCAGGCTTTCCAAAGCTGCTCCTCCTGTATAAATGGTGCAGTGTGACCTCTGACTCAGTGTCATGGATGGTGGCAATGGCAGGTAAATAGGTCCTGGGGCAACTTAACTGTGCAATGTCCTCAAATTCGTAGCAGAGCTATGAGAATTTTGGGAGGGGAGAAGCAAGCAACATTTCTTTCCTGACAATGTGAAGTGTAATGTTGGCTTTTCCATGAATGAGGTTGGAACTATTGCTCTGTTTAAGGCAACAGACAAGTGAAGATCATCACAGAGCTGTTGGGCTGCCTTCACCTGAGCCCTTTTTTGTCCCTTCATGTGTTTCAGTAATGATCAGCTTTGGCAGCCTCTAACAATTCCTGGTGTGTGGTGGTTCCCCATAACAAGGTGAGCTACCAGGAAAAGCACTGTACAGCTTTAGCCTAAAGACTTTTCTCATACAAAAACATATTCTCTATTCCTCTCCAATATAAAGTAGACTTGGGCTGCTCAGCTGCTGAAATCCATATGTGGTCTCACCCAAAGGCTTCTTTAGTGCAGACCCTGGACTTGGAGGTATCACCCTGTTCACTTCTGCTGTTTTCCCTGCAGCTCTTTTGTTGTCACTCTCTGTATTTCTCCTCTGGAAACACTATGGCTGCACATGGGTTGTCACCACCAGCATAATTCAGTTTGTGTGGGTCCCTTCCTTATCTGGGAGTGAGTTGTTGCTGGGAGATAAAGGAGGCTGCTTATGAGTGGAGTGAATTATCCAGGCAGTAATTCTCCATTCCTGGCCATTGACTTCCCATCCCAGAGGGCAGATGAGGATTCAGACTGTGTTGTGTAGCATAAGTTCAGAAAGTCCAAAGCTTCAAGAAAGCATCCAGGATTTGCACAGGCTGTGTTGTGCTCATGGGAATTGGTGCTGCTGGGCTGTGCAGAGCCCTCAGTGCAAATGAAGGGTGTTGCACATCTCTCAAGGTGTTTGTGAGGCTGAGAAAGGAGGTATAACCTCGTGGTGTTTGGCATCTTTTTGAGTGTGGAGCTCTGAGGGGCTGGAGTTTTGCTCCTCAGCTGGTTCAGTTTGTGAGGTGGCCATGAAGGCTGGTTCTTGGAAACTGCAGAACTGAGTTTCAGTGAGAAAACTCTGACTCCCTCATCTGTACTCCTGTGATATCAAGTTGCCTACCCCAGCAAACCATTTTTTGGATGGGTGGGGGAATTCAGAACTCCCACACAGGCTTTGTTTTCACCCTTTGGAGAAAGGCAGCAGCGTGGCAAAGCAAGAAACTGGTCTTGTGCTTGGGAGCTGGGGAAGCACAAAGACAAATGCCCTGCACAGCTCCATCGTGCAGGGGAGCTCAGGTGAGACAGCCCAGAGTGACACCAAGCAGGGCACAAGGTGACCTGGTGTGGCTGGGGACCACAGCAGTTCTGCCATGGTGTACTGGGTCTTCCTCTTACTGCAGGGTTTATCTGTGTATCTGCAGAAGGGCAGGTCACAGGCAAAAGAAAAGGAGAGATTACCTTTCTCAGCAGCTGAAGGATGTGCAGGTTACCCAGCTGAAGAAAAATTGAATTTCTAGAGGAGAGGGCAATGGAAAAGGATGATAACACACAGTGGAGTGAGTGTATGTGAGGAACCCCTACAGCATTAAATTGACTTTGAAATAAAGTTTTGAGTTATGTTGCTTTGAGTTTCTGGAAAGTGTGCAGTGTGCTAGAACTCAGAACTAAAAATTGAGTGGGGGGGTGAAAGTTCCAACATGGTTGTGACTGGAGTGAGTTCCGTGTACAGACAGTTGAGGCCTCTGAAAGCAGAAAACCAACTGCAGAGAGTTGAATGGGTTGTTTCAGGTACAATTTGCTCAATAAATACATTTAAAAATAATGAACGTGTTGATGGTTTTTTGGCAAAATGAAGAGCTTGTTTTGGAGCTGTTTAAATTCATGGCGGGTGGGAGGGAATCATACTATTGTAAACGTCATGAAAACAGAGGAACAATGTAGATCTGGACTCTTATTCCCAATAGGTTTTTTTCTTTTTTGTGTTCCCTGGTACATGCTAAAAATATTTTCAATATCTTAACATCTGCATTGTTATGAAATATGGCACGTCTTTGTTTTGTTGTCAGCTGTGTCATTCTTCCATTACATTTTGTTCCATTTGCTCTCTTCAGTTGGGATGTGAAGTCATTTTCTTTTGTCAGTTTTAGGCCTAATTGCCTTGACTCCAGAGCTGCACTGTGCACCACTTGGAAGAAGCTATTTCTTTTGTTCTGCCTCAAAACAAACCCCAGGCTGTAGGTTGGGGAATATGGATTGTGAAAATGTCTTCTGATTGGCAGAGAGGGGCAGAAAATAGGGTAAAAATAAGGCAGTTAAGCCTCTTTAGAGGTAGAAAAACATGAGGTTGAAGAAGGACTGGGTATAGCAGTGTATTTTGGATACTTCTGTGTATTAGCACATCTTACCTCAAGTGCAGCCTCGTGTCCCATTGGTTTGATTCAGCTGGAGGATGGGATAGATGCATAAGCCAGACCAAATCTCCAAAGCTCCAAGCAGCAGGGGAAGGTGCTGAATGGAGGTGGGAAGCAGTTCTGATTCATGTGTCAACAGAAGCTGCAAAACAGGCAAGAAACAGGGCCAGACTTGGTGTGAACACAGGAAAGGGAAACGTTGGGTCAGACTGACAATGAGGGCAAGATGGCAGAAAAGGAGGGACAGCCATGGGGAGCTTGGGTGCTGCTGCTTCCCAGAACACTGGGAAACACAACATTTCTGGGTTCTGCTTTCTCTCCCAGCCTGGGCTACTACAAAGTATGATGGACCCTGGTTTTGGCTTCTTGATTGACTCAAGCAGCAGCACTGGGTGTCAATGCTCTCACCCAAGCTCTCAGGTGTACAATTGTCAATAGGCTGACGCAATAGGAAAAAAAAAGAGTTTTTGCCTGGTTTGATTATTTTTATCTCTCCCCTAAATCTGAGGAAATTTTGCTTGCTACACAATACAATATTAAGGACATACTAAGGTGACAAAGCCAAGCCACCGGAACTGGGAAATGCTGAAATCAAGGTTGTTGTACGTGTTACTTTAATTCTGTTTTCATGGATGTGTCCGCTGTAGCAAAATCTTAATAAATGGTAAGTATTGGAGATTTTGTTGGGTTAGTTTAGTTTAGTTTAGTTTAGTTTTTTTCTAGGAGAAAAACAACTGTGATGAAACAATGGGGTTTATGGGATGAATCAGGGATAGACAGTTAATGAGATGTTCACAGATATTCCTGAGATGGTTTTTTTTGCACAAAGCTGTAACAGACATTTGCCCTTGGCAATCTTCTCCTCCCAGGGGTTTCTGCCACCTGCCTCTGTGTGCAACTCCTCTCTTATTCATGGCAGCAGCAGCCTCTGGGACTTGCTGGAAACCCCAGGAGGGAGGGGGTTCCCTGATTTGAACCTTTGTCCAGAGGAGGTGCTGGGTTCTGCAGGCAGCCTTCACCTGCAGTTTTGAAGTAGCCAAGATCCCACTAATGGTGCGTGTGCCGTACTCTGAGAACATCTCATCTCCAAATCCCTGCTTGTCACAAGAGTGGGAAAGTGTGACTGACAAGGACGGGGAAGGGTTCTCCTGGCTGAGGCATCAGGTGGTGTGAGAGGGAGCTGGGCTCTGGCATTGCTGCCTGTACCACAGAGTTGCTGCCTGAGGCTGTCATTTTGTGGCCAGCTGCTCAAAGGCTGGTACGTGTCTTGTTTTCTGGATTTCCAAATCAGCTCCAGGAGCCACATGGTCATTCAAAGCCAGTTTTAGATGATTTGCTCTGAGGAATTCAATAAAAGGCACAACCACTATTAAGGAGTAATAGGGAGCGAGGCTTAACTATTGAATAGATTACGTGAGACTGGAAGAATCAGACAGCCTGAGGTCTGGAATGGTCTGGTGTTTGAATTTTCAATTCCAGGTCAAACACAACTTGCTGAGGTTCCCCTCCTCCCCCCACAGAGTTTTTATGTTCCCCAGAGTGCAGTGCACTTAAACAGAAGTGATTGGAACAAAAAAGGCAATAGATGTGTCAGTTAATCTATAGCTCTTTTCTATATTAAGTTAGTTTTAAATAGCATTAAAGGCTCAGTTTAGTGAAGCACTTAGTAAGGCATCTGACAGCATATTTGAATTGAGGCCAGCATTGATAAACTTGGATTCTGTGTGATAATATATTCTAATAGGAGCACTGCATCCACAATGGTTAATGTGTATGTCCCAAACAGGGCTGTGTTCTTCCTTCTGCTCAGATTCAGGGTTGCAATTTAAAGCTGATTTATTTGTGGGTTTGGTTCACACTTTTCCAGTAAGAATGGGATAAAAATGAGGTTTTGGGTGTTTTTTTTTTTTGTTTTTTTTTTTTAAGTGATGGATTTATAAGCCAAGGATATTCTTTAGCTTTCCAAAATACCTGCTGTCTGTCACAGACCTCACTCTTGCTTTGATTCCTTTAGCACTTCTTCACTTTTCCAGTGGATGTTGGATCATTTGATGTCCCCATATGAGATCCAGTTACAGAAGGTTTTCTGAAAGAGGGTTGTGAGACTTCAAAGAACTTGAAAGGAAAATACTTTCTTTAAGTAGACCAGCACAAAAACAATGCTCATTCTTCATTTATGGAGAAATGTGTAAAATGTGTCTGGAAGGTCACTGTAATGAGGCCTTCACAATTAAAAGAAAGACACTATTTGCTAGTTAAAAAAAAAACCCCAAACACTAAACCAAACAAAACCACAAAAACATTAAGGTTAAGACTTCCACAACTTAGCACAGATAGAACTTTGGACAGTTATCCTCTTAAAAGAAGGGATAAATATTAAAAATCTCCCAAACCCCTGAAATAAGAATAGGAAAAGTAAACTTCTTGCAAGGAATAAGGAGTGCAATCAAGGCCTTATCTATGTAAGAGGCACAAGATGTACCTAAAACATTCAGCAAATTTTTGAAGTCTTCTTAAAGTCATGGCAACCTGAACCATGATAAACAGAAATTAAATTAAAAGACACATTGTTTTAACCTGACATTTCATTGAAAAAATATTGACTTCATTTTGTATTTAATTCCTGAAAAAGTTTTCAAAGCTATTTCCTGTGACTGGGGACAAGAGCACCTTGGCAAAATGTTATTTAAAATGTAGTAAATCCTTCATTAGTTTATAGGAAATAATAGTAGATTTTTAAAGTATATTTTCTTTAGCCTTGAGGATTGGGTTATAATTTCAAATTTTAAATAATTCTCAGTGATTCCCTTTCCTTTAGATCTCTCTGTAAATCAAATCAAGAGTCAAAAAATGCCACAGTTTCCTAAATGAGGATGGTGCCTTCTAGGAAATAGCATCTCTAAGATAAGAGAAAATTAAACCAAAGTGTGTACATCCAAAGCAAAATAGCATTTATGTGCAGGGAAGAGAATATTTGATTATTTGACAGTAAAATGTAATTGCATTTGTTGTTAAGAGACCAGTGAAGTGGATACATTCAGAAAACCTGTGATTGCAGGGAATGGCATTTCCTCTTGTACCCTCATAAAACTAAACGAAGCAAGTAATGTTTGGTTTTCATGATGCATTTGATCAGCATGTTAAAATAAGATTATTTGAATTAGAATTTAATAAAACTATTACCACTTTCATTTATGGAAAAAGAAAATGCTGTCTCCTTTTCTTATTTGTGATCATCAATTGCAAGATTCTGTCTGGAAATTCTCCTACAAATTGAGCATAACAGCTGATAAAATACAAAGCACTGTTTTAGTGTACAGTGATAGGACACTTTGCTAGTTTTAAGTCTTAATTTTGAAGTGCTCTGGTGACAAAATTACTCCTATTTTCTGTATTTATGCTAATCTTTCAGTGCACATAGCTAAATCATAGAAAACCCTGACTTCAAATTTCCAGCTTTTTCTTTAAAAGGAAAACCTTAGTAAATTTTATGAAGATTACTCATAAATATGTGTCTCTGCTAAGCAAAGTACCAGAATAACAAAATATAACTTCATTTTGTCCTTCTCTTTAGATCTTATTGGAAAAGTTATGATACACCCTTTGTTTTCTTTCTATATTCCTATATCTGGGCTCCTGTTCTCCTTCTGCATGCATAAAGATCTAACTCCATTTTCCAAAAAAGACCAAAAAAAAGCAAGCAAAAAAACCACAGGCAACAATAGTACAAATATTTAATTTTTTTTCATCAGGAGGGTCTTTCTATATTCCTATATAGGGCTATCTGGGTAGTGTGTATTTCTCTGGTGTGTAGCCTCAACTGGGTCATGGTTGTAGAGGAATTTTGTGTGTATGGGTATCTGATGCCTCCATAAATTAGAATATAAATAAGACTATGCTTTAACCCAACAACATTTAAAGCAGTAGGGTAATCTGTAGTCTTTCTTCTCCCTCCTGGAATAATTGTTCTATTATTTTTTTTTCACCATTGTTTTCTTTTGTAGTATTTTAGACCCTAAAAAAACTCCAAGCCAACCTAAGCAGCTGATGCTGGCTTAGTAACCTTCCTTTTTTATTTCTGTTTTCTGTCAGCTCTCACAAATATATTAGGTCATTTGAATTTTTGTTTGATATATTTCCTGTTTTATGTATGTGTGTATATATACATAAAAATATGGGAGGGGTGTGTGTGTATATATATAAAATATGGTCTGTACATATATATAAATAAAAATATATGGGGAGTGTGTAGATATATATACACACACATACATTTGATATCTATCCAGCTTCCTCTGGTTGTTTCTATCATTCTGACTGAGACAAATGGGGTTTTTTTTCCTTCAGAGGAAGAAAATCACCTCTCTCAGTAGGTGTTTTGTAAATGAAGTTGTCCTGCATATCTAGTTCCACTTCTGGAACTCCCCCTCCAGAGAGCAGATGCAGGGAATATCCCTGGGTGATTCATAGGGACAAATAATGAGTGGGGGTAAGATTTGGACACAGAAATTAATGGCAAAAGCCCCGTTGACTCCAGTGGGATGAGAGGTTTCACAGTAAAACACCAATGCTTTAAACCACTGTTGTTCCCAGGCATATTTTGTGCTGCTTCACCACAGTTCACTGACTCTACCTCTCTATGCAGCTTATGAAAACTACCTCAACTAGTAGCGAAATTCAGCTAAACCTCAAAATTTACTAGTGCTTTTGTTGTCCTTATTGTGCAGCAACTTAAAATACCACTAAAAAGATGTTGAACAAATTCAAGCTTGGTTAGTTTTAAGTGGGGTGGGGTTTTTTAGCACTTTTTTTCTGTTGTGTGCTTGTATTTCTGTAAAGGAAAAATATTATTTCTCTGAAGTTAAAATTGACAGTAAAGTGGAGATCAAGAAGAGCACTGATTGTCTGCTCAGGCTTGAGAAGCTTAATGGCATTACACGATGAGGAGTGAAATAATGTAAGGAATTTGTTAAATATTAATGCACATGGCTGAGATCCTCCCTCTCTACTGTGCCTTTGGAGGGTTTAGATGTCAGACTCACAGCATTTATGTCATTTATGTCCCAGGCCTTGCAGAGCTGGTGCTGCCTTTGTGAACCTGAAGCCCAGCTGGTGGGGCGTGGATGGTACATCTGGTGCTGCCCTATGTGAATTCAGTGAAAAATGGGGCAGGTTTGAAGCAGGAACCTCAACTTTTGTTGAAAGTTCAGTGAATAACAGCAAGGTGTCACAACTCTGCCTATTGCATTTTGCCTAAGGAGGGATTGATGCATTGCTCTGCAGAAAGTGATAAAACTAGAAGACAGCATCTAGAATATGAAAATCTCACATTTGTGGCACTAGAAACACCATACAAAGCAGAGTTATTATTTTAAATATTCAGTTTGTTCAGAACATAGGTGGGTGCTGATCTTGTTTTGAAAACATAAAGCTGCATATTTGGTAGTTTACAGATCCACCAATTTTGTTAAGAGTTGCCAAGATGAAGTTGACAGCTTGGACCAAGGATTGCTGTGGTTGCTATGTGCAAAAGCCTAGAACAAACCAGTGGGAAATAATACCAGGGTGGGAAAGTATTGCTATGGTTACAGAATATTTTCTTTAAAGGAGAGGTGGATAACACAGCAAGAATCACTGAAACTTAGGTAATAATGTATTACACAAAAGGAAAACCACTGAAAGATAATAACTGTCTTCTGCTCTTAATGGCATTTTGTTAGTTTTCAGCAAAGAGGGATTTAATTAAAGTAGGAGTAATTTGTGAAAGCTTTGTTAGAAAAGTATCCTTAGCTTTTATTTTTTAAAAGTGGAATGCCAGCACAATACCTTGCATGTTTTGGCTCGGTCTCTTTGTTTTTTAAAACAAAAAAAGATTATTTTTTTTTGTCAAGGAGATTAAGAGTTCTTTTAAAAATAATAAAAGTGTAATTATACACAAATAATTTGGTTCGTATAAACTTTTAAGACAGGCTTTCAGAGCATTAAAAACTGTAAAAGAACTGAGTTTTGCAAAAGACATATGTAATGTAGAGTGACTTCAAAATACAATAAAAATTATAATAAAAAACTAAAAGCCTGCTTTAAGTGGTGCTGCAAACCTGAACTATAAAATTCACCTGGGAAAAAAAAATCCTGTTTCACTTGTAGATGTCCAGCAGGATTTAATTGTGATCACCCCTGTGGGTTTGCTCCTGGGAATCGGGCAGCAGAGGGGCCCTGTGCAGCTCAGAGCTGTGTCTGATGGTCTGGGCTGGGCCTGGCCTCCCCATCCTGCCCCAGCAGCTGCTCCCAGGGCCTCTGCTGGGAAGGGTGGGCTGGGCACTGGCGTGGGTTAACCTGGGCTGGATGCCAGGTGCCCACCAAAGCCACTCCCTCCCTCCCCTCCTCAACCAGACAGGGGAGAGAAATTACAGTGAAAGGCTCATGAGGTAAGGACAGGGAGAAATCACTCCCCAGTGACTCCATGAGCAGCTTGGTGGCGGTGGGGGGGGACGGGACAGGACAGATCTGTGCTCTAGAGCCAGGAAAAGGTGAAATGTAAGAAGTTTTTTTGTTTCCTGGGGCTACTGTGCTGTGTTTATCCTTCACTCTGGCACCCCTGCCTTGGAATGCTGCCCTGTTCAGCTGCTCTTTGGGGCCACCACTGCCGTTCACTGGGGTGTGGCTGATGGAACCAGAGGCAGCTCCTGAGCTGTGCTGAAGGTCTGCCCCCGACCCTGGCCAATGTGTCAGCTTCATTCCTCGTCCAGGGACACGGAGGAGACTTGATAGTGCTGGGGAGTGAAGGATGGAAAGAGAATAAAGGGACAATTTCTCTGTGCTCAAGGGCCTGCTGTCCTTCAGAGCATGACTCCACCACACCACATCAATTGTTCAGCACATCTCTCTGCCTTGGGCACAATTTGTTGAAGCTGAGGAGGGAGGAGGAGGACTTAAATTGTCAGCTGAAATATGTTCAGCTGTTTGTGACTGTTTTCTGTAGTTTTAGTGCTGTTCTGCCTGTACTGTGAGATGGGGATTTGAGACTTGGAGGTGAGGCAACATCCTGTTGACAAGTACAATTAAACATGGGAATAACCTGCTCTACATAGCACTGCAGACCCTGGCTATTAAAACTGAGATCAAAGACCCTCTTCAAGTTAATCTGGCAGCTTTTCCAGCAAAATCCTGCCTTTTATGTGGTGGACACATAGGATGGACTGTGAAGTACAGAGTAGGGAAGGAATAGTCCTGATGGAGACTGATAATACCAGGGCTGGACCACTTCTGTGTAAAAACACTGAGAGAAGGGTCCTGAGAAGTCCAGAACAAAGACCTGAGATGGGGGAGAAGCAAGTGAAATGAAATTAACAGGGGAGATAAGGAATGGCCAAGAAGGAAAAGAGGGAATTTAAGAAAGAAGACTTAAGAGAGAAAGGAGAACTAGACTAGAGACTGGAACAAGATGAGGAGCTGGGGGCAGTGGGAGAGCAGGATAATGATGAGAGCCAGTGCCTGGAAGCTTAAGAGTGGATGAAGAAAAAGTCCTGTAAGGAAAAAAATGAAGAGTATAAAAGCAGAAAATGTCAAGGATGAGGAAATGGATCAAAAGTCGTGTGCAGCTCAGGTACACTGCTCCCTGCAGTGAAAAGCCAAAGATTTCTGAGCAGAGCCTGCTGTCTTTTCCTAGCCGCCTTGTGTAGCTGACCTACAGTCAAAATGATGGCTTGCATGGATGAGAGCATCTCACTGCTGTAATTATTCCCTCCATTAGTACAAATGACAGAGACAAATGCAGTGTGGATTCAGCTGATCCACACTGGGCCATTTCCCCATGAGTATTTGTTCTACCTTTTTTCCCTAGGTTTTCAAAAAATATACTGAATAAAAACACATTGCATAATAAGGTAGTAAAATAAGATAGGTGCTAAAGATTATCTGAAGTTGGAGTTAATTTTGTCTATGCTGTCTTAGCTCGCTGTAGTTCTGATTACATAGCCATGTTAGAGGATCTAATTACAAGTTCACATGATATTTATTCCACAGGGCTTCCTTCTTGCACTCAGTAGCTCAGGTGAATTTGCATGGGGATGCATCAAGTTTGACAGCTATAGATTTTGAAAGATGTGTAGTGAAGGAGAAAAGTTTGCAAAGACAGAACAATTCCAGGGAGGGAGAGCTGAGAGCTGCCCAGGAATTCTCCTCCTGCCTCTCTCCCAGAGGTCTGTGAGACAGCTGAGTCCCTCACCTCTGCCTGAAAGCTGTTTACCCTACTCCTCCATCCCATTTTCAGAGCATCTGACTGCTTGATTGTTGGCACTCCTGAGCAGCCTCTTCTCCTTCAGTGAGGTCAGCGACAGCTGCATTTTGAAGGTCTCTGGCTCCTGCTTGGAGACACCTTACTCAGAGATGGTTTCCCCCAGCCAAGATCCGTGGGAGGGTCTTGCTGTGGGCATGGCTGGGGTGGTTTGGAAGCAGCTGAACCACTGCAGTACAGCTCAGCCTGTTGTGGTCTCCTGGCACTATTTCTCATTTCCTTTGCTACAGCATAAATTGGATGACCACATTCATCCAAGCCTTGCTCTCTTTACACCTCAGTTCCTCAGGTGGAAATTAAAATAGCTCTTCTACCTTTTTCAAAGGGAGATGGTGCCTGTAAATATTATAGAAGTCATTTTCCCAGTATCCATATGGTGGTGATAAGCCCATGAAGAAATTTGCAGTCTCAAAGCTGGAGTTAAATAGGAGATGGCAGGAAAGTCTGTGGCCATCTGGTGAATGGCAGAGTAAACTGGAACATCCCTTTGCTCCTCAAGAAAACAGCCAATGATCTTGTTCACTGGATGAGATGGACCTGTTCAAGAAACAAAAAAGAAGAAAAAACCCCTAGGTTTTGAATACTAGCTGAGGACTGTTATCAGGGTGTGTGCACACACAAAGCAGGATGAATTTACAGTTGCACAAAGGTCCTTCAGTCTGGCCCCATCTGCTTTTTGAGTGCTCAGCCTCACACTGTTCAAGATACCTTTTTGTGCATCAGACATTTTTAGAAGCACTAATTCTTTACAGACCTGTGTGCCTTTTTACCTCTTTGATGATTCCATAAAAGCATTAAGGAACTGGGAATACTAATTCAGCAATAAAGTTTTCCTAAGATAAGTAGTTCAGAAGAGTTCTAAAAAGCTGGTCACTTGGCAAGCCCACATGGGCCTCTGTCTGGCTCACAACCTGAAAAAAAACCCCAAGATTTAGAAGGTAATTGAGATAATTTCTTTCAAAATGGTGGCTTTCAGTCCTATTGTTTAGGTGCAATGGACATTATATTTAAGGACTTGCATAAGCAAATTTTACATTCCTTAGAACTTCAAAACTCCTTTCTCTCTGTCCTGATCTTGCTTTACACCCTTCCTTGAAATCTGACGTTCATTCAGTTTGCCAAGGTCCCTTCCTTTCTTTTTTTTCCTCAAATTAAATAAGACTTGATTTAAATAATGACATGCTATAGAAAATAATTAGGCTTCTAGCCATAAAAACTGTGAACAAGCTATTTGAATTTTAATTAATACCTCACATTTGTACAGGATAAGTTTTCTAAATAAACTGTTGAAACTTTTTAAACTGGAAAGAAATCATGACAGTTTCTCGAAGACCAGAGAACTTCAACTCTCATTTCTTGTCTATTTAAAATTTAAAGAAACCCAACCAAAATGAATCTATTTTGATATTGTGTATCATACTTTGATTTTTTGGATACATCATCAGTGAACACAAGTGCAGCTCCTGGTGATGAATGTCACTGGTTATTAATTATAACATTGAATGTTTATAAGACACCTTGGCAGAACAAAACCAGAGTGCTGATCACTGGTCATCAGTCTTGTTTATGCTGATAAGTTTTTGGTGTCCTGAATAATCCTAGGGAGATAGAACTGGAAAAGAACAATAGATGGGAGGCCCTGAAATCTTCCTCCTTCCTTTCTGCTGGGAATCACTGCAGGACTCTTAATTTTGAGTGTGATCATTGCTTGAGGTGAGGTAACAAGATACAAGTGTGCTGAGAAATACTGAGCAGATGTTTCTATAGACATGTGCAATAAATATTCTTCCTGGTTTTGTGTATACAGGACAAAAATTCACTTGTACAGGAACATTCCAGGTTTGAAAGATCTGTTCCAGTCCCCCTGTTTGAGGGCTACATCCAGCACAGTGAGATTATTCACAGCATGTCACATTATAACCATTGAACCCCAAAAAGAGGCTTTAAAAGTGTCCATTCACACCACAATCCCCAAATTAATGTTTTGTATACAAACAGAAGATGGCAACACCAAAAACCTGAAACTGCAGCATAGCCTGAAAATACTGCAGTAGAAAGGAGATAATTACTGGTGCTGTGTTCCTTGATCGGCTTCATTGGCCTCTCTAAGGAAGCTGAGTAAATGTCAGCCTACCCAAACTGGTGCTGGTCCCTGAGGAGCCAGCTCAGAGCTGCAATACCCCTGAACCTTTCTGAGGCAAGTGATTGAATTCATATTTTTCTTAGAAATGTCGGTCTGGAGAAGCTTTTAATTGTTTTCAGGAGTATATTAATAGCAAAGAAATATTTGAAGATACCTTTCCTCTTCTACTTTTTTTTCCCCCCATAATTAGAAAGATCATGGGTCTGTAAATATTTCAGAGTATAAAACTGGATTTGAAAATATGGAGGTCACTGGAAAAGATGTGAGGAAAATCCAAGCCCTGGCAATGTAATTATTTTTGTGGGACAGTGAGTGAAATTTCATTGGGAGTATGAGGTTCAGGTGCAGGACCCTGTTTTGTTTTGGCTGATTTTTTTGTGCTGCCAGTGTCTGAGGGGTTCTCGGTGAACTTGGTGCTGTAAGAAAAGTCACTTGGCCTCCTACTTTGTAAATAAACCTGTTTGTTTCCCTTTTTATGCTGTGGTAAGGTGGCCTAGATTTGTCTCTGTTCTTGCTGAATTATAAGTATTTTCTACTTCTGTTAGTTTCTTCATGGCTGAGTATAATTGCTCTTTCTTTGGGACAAACAACATAAACATTTATGTGAATAAAGAGATTTAGGGTCTTGGACACACATCTTGCCCAAATGATTCAAATATGGGCTTGAAAAAGAGTAACATTGTAATTTGGCGTGTTTAGGGTGGGTTTTGGTGCCTACACATCATTGTTCAGTGCTCTTTGAGGTGCTGCAGTGTGTCCCAGGCCTTTGCAGGAGAACTGGCTGCAGGAGGTCAGGGGAGAGACGGAATCAGAAAACTGGACTGGAGGAGCTGTATTGCACCTGTAATTTCTGAAGAGAATTTGTGGTTGCTCTGTTGGTGTCAGAGAAGCTGTTTGTTTGGTAGCTAGCTAGCCCCTTTGGCAGTAGATTGTCTGATAAGGAGACCCAAAAGAAAACATTTTCTTCTCTCCTTCCGATGACACTTTGACATTTCAGAGACTGCAGTGGAACTCTACCAGCTCATCAAACCCAGAGACCTTTTGCTGCTTCAGTTCTGTATGAACACACCACAAAAACATCCTAAAAACAAACACTTGAACGACTGTACTGCTTTTAATGATGGAAATGTTCTACATGTAGTTTCTTTCTAAGTTCTCTGTTCTTAGCCCACTCTCTCAAAATGCTGGAAAACTGTGAAAAAGGTAGAAAATGTCATGGTAACAGAAATGAACTATCACTAAAATCTTACCTTTTCTGCTCTGGGGAATAACTAGCATTTGAGAGAGAAGGAAATAGTGAGGCTGAGGGATTCCTTGTCAGGGAGGGAAGGAAAGCAGAACCTCTCTCAGGAAGTCCACCTTGTAGCTGGAAGTAAGAAATAATGGTGTCACTGAGAGCAGTGTGCACCTTAGTCCAAGTAATCAACTTTTCCTAACTCCTTGAAAGACCTGTGCACCTGGAGGACCCACAGGGGCAAGCACAAAGTCCTGGCCTTGGGGAGGGACACCCCATGCACCATCCAGGACATCCTGGGGGCTGACCAGCTGGGGAGCAGCTCTCCAGAAGAGGCCCAGAGGTGCTGGTGGGCACCAAGCTGAGCAAAAACCAACAATGTGCCCTTGCCTTGAAAGGACTTTGTGCATCCTGGGCTGTGTTAGGAGGAGTGGGTGAAGGGAGGGGATCCTGAGGTGATCCTTCCTCTCTACTCAGCCCTGGTGAGGCCACATCTGGAGTGCTGGGTCCTGGTTTGGACTCCCCAGTAAAGGAGAGATGGAGCTACTAGAGACAGTCAAGTGAAGGGACACAAAAAATGATGAAGAGGCTGGAGCATCTCACCTGTGAGCAAAGGCTGAGAGAGCTGGGATGGTTCTGACTGAAGAAAAGAGGGCTCAAAGGAGGGATCATTCAAATGCCTGAGGGGCTGCTGCAAAGAGGACAGAGCCAGGCTCTTCTCAGTGGTGCCCAGTGAGAGGAACAGAGACAGTGGCCCCAAACTGAAGCACAGGAGGCTCCATCTGAATGTTAGGAATCACTTTTTCACTGTGAGGGTGATGGAGCACTGGCACAGGTTGCCCAGAGAGCTTGTGGAGTCTCCATCGTTGCAGGTGTTCAAAAGCTCTCTGAAGGTGGTCCTGGGCAAAGGTCTGCAGGTGCCTCTGTTTGAGCACCTGAGGGTGGAGCACTGTGGGGGTTGGACCAGGGGACCTCCAGAGGTTTTTTTCCAGCCTTAACTATTCTGTGATCTCGTAGTTGTGGTGAGATGCCTCCTCCAAGGTATTTCTTTACAATAAAGAAGGTGGAAATTACCATTCTGTTTTCCTTCACTACTGTTGCATCTGCGTCTCTTTATTAGCCCTCAAACTATACTCTAAAAGTTGTTTCTTTTTTAAGATTTATATTAACGTGTAAAAGCTATTTCTTATTTTAGAAGGCTTAGGTAGTAGTTCTGTTCCTCTGCAGCACTGAAAGGCATTGCACAGTCTGCACAACTCTGGAGTTTGCTGATGCAAGTGAACAGCAGTGTGGCAAACACCACTGCTCTGTGGAACATAAGTTTGCTCATTGGAGGTAAAACAAATATCAAAGCTCTCTAAACATATCTAAGCTCATAGATATAAATTTGTATACATCATCTGACCACACTTTTGGCATACTGAGATCAGATGGGTTATTCTTGGATAGTTGAACATTTCTTTTACCTCTGATTTCTTGTTTTTTGTTTTTTTTTTTTTTATTTTTGCACTTGGTTGTCACCTTATCATTACACTGATGTGTGTTCATATTTATAATTCCATTCATTCTTGCTTGCAGCCATAATGTAGTTTTGAGTCGTGCATACTGAACAATGTAGCAATCTGATTGTTAATACTCTACAAAAGTCTCCTCTCTCTTCCCATCCAGCTTGTCCAAGTAGCAAAATGCTGATTAAGTTCATTTCACTTGGAAATTTTACTCTGATTACAGATATGATGACTTTTTGTTTCCTTTTCTTTTCTTTTCTTTTTTCTTTTTTTGCCCACCTCCAAGCAGAAGTAGTGGTGATCTTTTTCTGCTGACAATGTTTTCTCTGAAGTAATTTATTTGATGCTATTTGTTCTCTGAAACACTTGTGTTTAGGTAGTGACTCAGTAGTCTGGATGCCCTGGTGGAGGTTGCTAGTTTGGTGGACACACTCATACTGGTTTATGTCAACAGAGAATTTCTCCTGTTATGTTGACTCAAGATAAATATTTTGAAGGAGATAAACTTGAAGTGTTCATAGCATGTCTTTCTTTAATTTCTCTCTTTTTTTTTTTTTTTTTTTTGTGCAATTTTAAAAGAGAGAGCTTCTTCCATCTTTGGAAGAGTTATCATAACTATTTTGTGGTTTTTCATCCTCTTTATTCTTGCCACAAGTTATCAAACCATTAATGGTCATTTGTACTGAAATAGTCTATTAGTTACAATAAACCTGCTTGCTGTGAGCTGGGCTATATTAATTATATCTAACAACAAATTGTGGGATTTTTAATATTTGTTTTGTAGTTCAGTTCCACTCACAGTTCCTTGGGGACTGAAGACTAAAAATATGTTTAACTGCACAGATTGTTCTAGCTGTTAAAGAGCATTTCCTTATTCCTGTAAGGACTTGCTGTGGGAGCAGCTCTGAGTTGACTGAAGGGCAAATTTTTTTGGCAGAATGAAAGTCATCCATCTAATACCAGATCAAAAAAGCATCTCTCTCAAACAGATTATACTGAATTTTTTTAAGAAGTGAAAAAAACTAGAAATTGAAAAGTCACAATCAGAAAAGTGCTTACCAAGGCTCTGCAAAGAAGCCAACTGGTTTAAAAGTAAAAATCCCAGGAACATCAGTAAGTTGACCAGTGACAGTGTCTGATCTTGCAAAGTTACACCTCCTGTTTTCATTCCATCCACAAGTCCTTGGGGGCAGGTTTTTGTACCTCGTATTAATGGGCTTGCTACCACATAATTGGTGATGAACTTGTTGCAATGAGAGCCTTGGAATAAAAATAGTGTTTGAGTCCATCCCAATCGTGCAAGAGTGTAGGACACCTAAAAAGTGACCCATGTAAGTAAAGATGTTTAGGATGGCTTTTGCTGGACATTATGGAATGCTGTTCCATTGGCAAAACATCTTAGAGATGCAATTTCTTCAATTGTAAGAACTGGATGTTGGTTCAGATTAAATCAGAGAAGTTTACTGATGTTACTGTACCAATTTTGAATGTCTTGAAAAGTTTGAAAGTGTGTGTTAGAAACAAATCTCTTTCCAGGCACTGAATGTGTGTTTCCTGCAGCAGGTAAAAGAGACATGAGCACTTGGCCACTCTGGGCCATATTCCTCTAAATATGTTATTCAAAACTTAAGTTTGCACATAATTCTGATGTTATGTGGGGTTAATGGTTTGGGATGTTTCTCTATCCCTGCAGAAAATGCCTGTGCACCAGTTCATTTTATTGGGTTAAAACCTGCAGGGCTGTTGAACTTTGTGATGCTTGGTAGCATAAAGCAAGGAAGTTGCTCTTTTTGTTGGGCACAGGACTGGCAACCAGGGGACGAAGCTCTATTCTTGCCTCAGTCTCCAAGCCTTCCTGTGTGACCTGGAGAAAATAGTTTAGTCTTCTTGAGGCCTTATGTTCTTCACCTATAAACAGGAGAAAAGTTCTGAAAGTCCTCAGTAATGAGGCTTTTTAATTCCTGAGCATTGTCATGATGCCTTGGGATTCTGAAAAGGAAGGTACCAGATAAAGGCAAAGAACTGATTGTCTTTGTTTTTGCAAAGAATATTTGTCGATGCTCTTCCTTTTCAAGATTCAAAAGCACAATTTGGAAAAGCCCCTTCAAGTCTGAAGTCTCGTTTGTTTAATACACCCATCATCACACATAAATACTTCTTTTCCCTCCCTCTCTCGCTCACTTTCTAGCTTTCATTTCTTACTCCTCAGGAGAGTCTCCCACAAGTGGTCCGTGTGTTTTTGCTGATTACTACTTGATGCCATTTTAGAAAAATGAAGCATAATTAAGTAGTAAGAGGAACTGGGCAGTAAAAGGGGTAGCTTTTGGACAATTCATGAAATAGTCGGTGCCTTTTAATGGTAGGGTACTTCCTCTGCTCATGAATTATTCATTTTAATGCTTTTGTTATAATGGCGACAGTGTTCGGTCTCTGAGGCAGTTCTGGACAGCCTTCCTCTGCTGAAATACTGCACAGCAGCAGCTACCATTTATTTTATAAACTAATGCATCTCAGTCAATAACGCAGTGAGTAAATGTATTTTCAAAATCAAGAGAATGAGAAAAGAGGATGGATAACAATATTGTGACTGAAGGGATCTCTTTTGCTGAAGGGTTCAGTTTGTTTACTTTTCTGGGAACTATTTAGGGACGTAATTTAAAATAAATGTTTTTGCAGATTATTGGGTTCAGTATTAGATTCAAATTATGTCTATAATGAAAATAGACATTCGTGACTCTTCTGTATGCAGCATTGTGCAATAAAAGGGCAGTTTAAAAACACTCACTGTACATAAACACACCGAGTTTTTCTTAAAACTAATGTTTGAAGGTCTCTTTGAAACAGTTTTTTAAGATGAAACATAACATAACCACATAACCCACACAGAAAATGCATCTGAGTCATGTGCATACAGAAATAAAAGTTTCTTTGTGGTATCTAGTATCAGTGTCTCATTAAAGCATGGACTTTCCTGAAGAGAAATTCCAGTGCAGGCGGTTGAGGGTTCTCCCCATCTTCCCCCTGCCTCCCTACACTCCCCTGACTCTGAGTTCAGCCCCTGAGTCTTGGCAGGGTGTGTTAGGGACAGTCCCGTGTGGAGAAGGGATTTTGGGGCTGGGAGCGGGGAATTCGGGGCTGGGAGCAGGGAATTCGAGGCTGGGAGGAGTGATTTTGGAGCTGGGAGCAGGGAATTCGAGGCTGGGAGCAGTGATTTTGGAGCTGGGAGCAGTGATTTTGGAGCTGGGAGCAGGGATTTTGGGGCTGGGAGCAGGGATTTTGGAGCTGGGAGCAGGGATTTTGGAGCTGGGAGCAGGGATTTTGGGGCTGGGAGCAGGGATTTTGGGGCTGGGAGCAGGGATTTTGGAGCTGGGAGCAGGGATTTTGGGGCTGGGAGCAGGGATTTTGGAGCTGGGAGCAGGGATTTTGGAGCTGGGAGCAGGGATTTTGGGGCTGGGAGCAGGGATTTTGGGGCTGGGAGCAGGGATTTTGGAGCTGGGAGCAGGGATTTTGGGGCTGGGAGCAGGGATTTTGGAGCTGGGAGCAGGGATTTTGGAGCTGGGAGCAGGGATTTTGGGGCTGGGAGCAGGGATTTTGGGGCTGGGAGCAGGGATTTTGGAGCTGGGAGCAGGGATTTTGGGGCTGGGAGCAGGGATTTTGGAGCTGGGAGCAGGGATTTTGGAGCTGGGAGCAGGGATTTTGGGGCTGGGAGCAGGGATTTTGGGGCTGGGAGCAGGGATTTTGGAGCTGGGAGCAGGGATTTTGGGGCTGGGAGCAGGGAGTTCGTTCGGGGCTGGGGGTCCGTGGTGCAGTTCCCAGCGGACACAAACTCGTGCTCCTCCCAGCGCTCAGTGTCGCTCTATGATGTGATTTTGGGAAGCGGGGTTTTCTCGCAAGCCGTGTCCTCGCTGCCGAAATGCCCTGGAGCAGCGGATCAGTGCGTGTGGGGGACGGAAGCAGTGAGCAGATAGATGAGTGATTAGGTCATTGGGATGAGGACCGAGGGTTCTTTCGACGCCGAGCTCCCTCCTCGTTTCTTGCTGATCAGATTCCCTGCGAACACGGAGGGCTGAAACTGCGTAAGTAGAGGAACCAAAACTCCGTAGATGGATAAATCTGCAGAGCTGTGAGGAGCAGCGAAGAAGAGAGAAGTCTGAACTGAAAGTATATGTGGTTTCGGGGAATCTGAATCATGCAGTATTACTTTCACTTTTTCTAGGCTTGCATTTCCTATGAACAAACCATTGGGGAGATAGAAGTTGTGATTTAGATAATGTCTTGCAGTCTTTGGAATGCCACATTCTGCGGGAGGGGGACTCCTCTCGGCAAAGGTCGCGCTCCGTCAGCGGAGAGCTTTCCCCGCTGCCCACGTCCGCATTGTTTCTGCTGGGAATGTCAACTTTGGGCCTTTTCCTGCCCATTTTTCATACATTTAGGTGGCCACCCCATGTAAAATGGAAGCACCAATAGGAACCCCTCCTTTCCTTTTTCCTGTAGCTCTGCTCAGACCATTCTCTGCTCGCATGGTAGTGGTACAAAGTGTGTGGTCTTTCAGCTCTGACTAATGCATTTTGTGCTGTGTGACTGAAAATGCCTCGTAGTCTGCCAGGGCTGACTGAGGGTTGTGGAATGTGGTGCCTTTTCTCTGTTTTGCTCTGATTTATTTTTTTTTTCTTCCTTTTTAAAATTTTTTTATTATTATTATTTTTCCCCCCTCTGTTTTTTGTTTGGTTTTGTTTTGTTGGTTTTGTTTTTCTTCTCCCCCCAGTACAAATGTGTAGGCAGCTTGTTGAGAAAGCTCGGGATGCAGGGGAAATGCTTGTGCCGTGTGGAATGCGGCTTCCCCTGGGAGACCCCAGCCAGGCGGGCAGTGAATGAGCGAGGTGGAAGAATGAGAAAGGGAGGAGGTCGGAGGCAGGGACAGATAGGAAAGAGTGAGCCAGGAGGAAGGAAGGAGGTGGAAACGGAGGGGCCCATTTCCCTTTTTTTTTTTTTTTTCTTTTTTTTTTTCTGAAGCAATGACAGCTGGTTCTGTCCTGCCTCACATGACAAAGTGCTGTGGAGAGGAGCGTTTAAGCTGGAAGCCAGTGAGCGAGGGTGGTCAGCTGATTGTATTTTAATTTCTTTCCAGGCTTTAGTCAGGTGATCCCTGATGAGTAGCCAGCCCACCAAGAAGGGAGTTCAGCACACAGGTAAGAGAGAAGCTGGGTACTCTTACATGCAGCTGAGGGGGTCTGGGGCAGAAGGTAAACAGCTCTAACATTGTTTGAATAGTTTAAAAAAAAAAAAAAAATCCCGACTTGCCTGGGTGTGTAACACTGTGATTGTCTCTTTCAATGCTGCTACTTCTGCTATTCAGTCTTGTTCTCGATTTTTTTTTTAATCTGTCTTTAATTAGAAGCTTTATTGCAAAAAAGGAAAAAAAAAAACCAATTGAGTGGTGTTAAATATAGACCTGGGTATTGCACGAATATTGCATTCTGTTACTTTTTGAATAAAAGAACTTTCCATAATACAAGTGTGTCAAACTCATATTTAGAGGGGAATTCCCAAATACTTGAACTATGAGTCATAAAAAGTTAAAGGACCAGTACAACAATTCAGGATAAAAACTCCATTCAGCCTTGGGTGGCTGCTTTTTCTACATGCTGGTAGTAAAATATGTCTTAAAAAAACCCCCCCAAAGATTCACAAAGCTGAGGCTGTTTAAACTCTGCTGACCATAACCTAAAAGATAGGTGGCAGAGAGGAAACAGATGACTGGGGAGGATGATTGTGCAAGTGCTCTTGGTTTCTTGCATCTTTTCTTTCATTTTGTCTAACAACCTGGTGAATGAGTCTTCTCACGTGCTGAGGGCTCTTCAAAGGGCTCTGACTCCTTAATTCCTGCTATATAATGTCTTAGCAAGAAAACAGACTGAAAAAACAGTAATAAGTACACTTACTATAAATGAAAGAGTACAAAATAAAAATGCCTGGTGAGTGTGACAGATAAAAGTGGGGTTTTGCTGGTTTTATGTCTGGTTATTGTGTTACACTGTCTCTTCTTTAAACAGAACAACACAAAATGTTCTTCCTTACTGTTGTTTTTCCTTACTAGAAGAGCTCAGATACTCTCTGAAGTTTTGAATAACTCTTGTTTAAAGATGTGTTCAGGGTTTTTTTAAGATGAAAAAGGCAGACAAGTGTTCCCAGCTCCCACCTGCAGCTCTGAAAAACTCCTTGTGGTCTAGAGTTGAAAACTTTATTTTGAAAACCTGTCATACAAATTTCCATGTTTTACTGGTGGCATTGCTCCTGTTGACTAATTTGCAGTATTTAAATAAAAACTACTTAGGATGTACTTTTTTTTTTTTTTTTTTTTCCTGAGAGGCTGGTGCTGTACACAACAGCAATAAAGATGCGTGACTTTCCAATTTTTTGTTTAATTTCATGATCTTTCTCTTTTTCTCATTGTTAAAAAGTCTCTACTTGTGACAAGCTGGCTGTGGGATGTTGGTATTGTCTTCTAACAACAGCTGGTTCTTGGATGCTCAGATTTCCTGAGGGAAGACTGGGCTGGGCTAGTGGGGTAGGTGGAGGAGCATCTCTGTTGGCTTTGGTGGACCTTTATCATGAGGAGACACCCAGGTTTAAATGGCAGCCTGGGATGGCAATTGCCAAATCATGGGAAGCATTGGAGAGGCTGAGGGTAACAGTGGATTTACAGCAAGGGATAAGAGCTGTGGAGTTGGCTTTTGCACCAGATCACGGCTCAGAGAGAGCTTTTCAGTTTCAAATAATCCTTGGCAGAGTTCTCCACTGAAGGTTTTCAAGACGTGCTTTTCCCTTTTTGTGGGATGGGAGGAGGAGAGGTTTCGTGAGGTGAGGAAAGCCCGGTGAAGTGAAACAATGGCAGGCAGTAATGCCTCTGGAGAGCAGGGATTGCTCTGAGGTGGCTCCTCCGCTTCCATGAGGGCCAACAAGGAGGAACTTGGTGTTCAGCCCCCCTTCCAATGAGAACTGGGAATTGCTTGGGCTTGGGGCTCTGGAAAATTAGGCAATAGCCCTGAAAGCACCCCAAGTTCCTGCAAGCCGTTCCACATTGGCTCCATCTTTCATGAATGGATGCAAATCTTTCTTAAGCTGCTTGCAGTTGTCCTTAGGGGAATTCCTGGACAGGTGGGCTGCAGAAACTCTGCAGAAACTCTTTTTTTTTTTTGCCAGGGCACACACAGGATCCAGGCAGTCCATGTCCTCACACAGGGGCATTGCTGTAGCGTGAGAGGGGGTCAGACATGTGGAACTAAGATGGGTAAAAGCTTTCCAAAAGTACACCTCCCCTCATTTTTTATATCCTTTTTTTTTTTTTTTTTTTTTTTTTAAATTGTTGTTGTTGTCTTGTTGCCATTTTGGTTCTTGAGTTTTGTTTCCTTTATTTTATGGGCTTTAACCTATTGATTATCTGTGACCACTAGCATCTTTAATAATGTAGACTGTCTGGTTCAAATATATCTCAGAGGCAGGAAATGTTTTAGTTTCAGGTCTATTTCTGCCTTTTCGCTTGTGTTCTTAATATGTTTTCATCTGAAGAGAGGGATTTGTTTGAAATATTTCAAGTGCAGTTCCTAGATTTCCACTTATTGACACGAGCATATCTCTTTCACATAACTTCTGACTTGTGATCACTTCAGGTCATGTTTATTTAATCCTGGCAATGCCTAATGATCATGATTGCCTTGAAGATCAGTAGGAAAAAATAAATAACTTGCCCTGCAAATGAGGAACTGATTCTGTGTATATGGCATTATAAAGGATAACTTCTGCAGCATTTAATTTTCCTTAGAGCAGTGGAAGAATTAAGAGTTTAACAGCTGTACTGAGTAAACTTGCCAGAACATGAGCTCTTAACACCTTTAAACACAGACATGCTTACTTTCATAAGTAAAATTGGTATAATTTTTTTTAAAAATGTCTCAAGAAACTTGAGTCACATTATTTTAATGGAATATTTATTATAGTGAAGCGGTTTCCTATGCATTTGCACACAGATTGTTATTATTAACTTTGGAAAGTGATTTTTTTGTTGTTGTTTTGCTTTTTATTACTAGATGGAGGGCAGACCCCGCTGGTACTCGTTTAGTAAGATTTCTGTACGTTGTGGGGCTTAACTTGACACCAAACCAGTCATTGCTGAAGTGCTGCATCCCACTTGCCTTGCAGTTGGACAGCGCTTTAGCTGCTTAAAACCAAAACCCTCCAGTCCCCTCTCTCCTAGCTATGAGCACAAAGATCTGAAATGGGATTTTCCACTCCCGTGGCACTAAGAAGCTTAGACCTTTCTGGTATAATTCACACGAATCTCTTCAGGCTCCGCTTGCATACTAACGCTCGGACAACCCCGCGAGGTGTTGCTGTCGCCTGGCAGAATCCTTGTGGCGCCTTTGGGATGGCCTCAGAGGGCTTTTCGGTGGTTTTTGGTGGTTTTTTTGGTGCTGGTTTGGCTCCGGAGGGGTGCGGGGGTTTTTGTCCCGCAGCCTCGGCACGGCTGGAGCCGGGCGGGGCAGTGGCGGCGGTGTCGCCCTCCCGTGGCCGGACGCGGTCCTG
>VZTR01030504.1:525858-541682 GCA_013400775.1 Chaetops frenatus
GCCCCCCCGCCGCTGCGCTGGCTCGGGGGACTCGCAGCTGGGGAAGCAAATGATGAACTCCTTCTCTGTGGGGTTTGTTTGTTTGTTTGTTTGGGTTTTTTTTTTTTTACCCTCATGAAATGAAAAAAGAGCCTGTTAGAGGCAGCTCCAGCAAGTTCAACGTTTCTCCCTCTCTAGGTTCGCGCTTTTCAGTGATATCGTGGAGAGCGACTTTTTGCAAGGGTGTGTAGAGACAGGACAAGGGGGAATGGATTCAAACAGAAAAAGAGTAAGTTTGGATTAGGTATTAGGAAGAAATTCTTGACTCTGAGTGGGATGAGGCATTAGAACAGGCTGCCCAAAGAAGTTGTGGCTGCTGTGTCTCTGGAGGTGTTCAAGGCATGGTTGAGTGAGGCTCTCAGCAGCTTGGTCTAGTGGAAGGTGTCCCTGCCCATGGCAGAGGGTGGGAATTATATGGTTTTTAAGGCCCCTTCCAACCCAGGCCATCCTATTATTATATGGTTTTATGCTTTTTTTTTTGTGTGTCGGTGCAGGTTGTGTGAAATAATACACTGTGAATGGTAATTATTGTGCGTGCAGATACACACTAAAAAAACATCCACCTCAAAGAAAACTGATAATATGCTGAAAAAATAAAAAAGAGAATCTTCAGAAATCTCTGTTTACTGAAATGTGACGCTAAGGTTAGCAAACCAGATTTAGCCTTGCTGCAAAAGCAGGGTAATTTTTAACGTGCCTGGATCACTAGGAAAGGCTGTTTGTGAACTTTCCATAATCTTTTGGACTGTAACAAAATGTTGGAAGTACCCAAAGCTTTCTAAATCAAGTGTTTTATGTTAACATGTTTACTGTCAATATATGTGAGCTACTTTCCAAATCAATTTTGCTTTCCCTCTTAGGAGCTGAGCAAAAAAAAAAAAAAAAAAAATCAAAACATTTCCTCACTACTATATGCATTGATAGTAGTAATAAGCTTCTAAAAGAGTCATGAGCTCTGACACTTAATCACTCTTGGTGATGAATGATTATTCAGAAGTGAAAGTCCTGCCACAACACACATTTCATTTGAGAGCTGTCACTGCACCTCGTGCTCTAAAGCTCAGTTCCATAAACTCCATAGCCAGTCAGTTCAGCAAGGGGAAGGCACAAGCAAGGAATTGTCCTTGAGATGAAAATTCCTCTGTACTTTTGGAGCATCTTAAGAAAGAAGGGGATGCTCAGAGAGATGGAAAGACCAGGTGTGTGGAGCTGCTTGCACAGGATTTGTCCCTGGCAGCTTTTGCCATCTTTTCTCTCCCCTGCCACCCCTGGGACCAGCAACAGCAGATTGCTCTCTGTGGAAGCCGAGGAGAATTTTTGTGAGCCTAAACACAGAAGGTGCCACAGCAAGCATCATGAATGTTCCATATTATAAAAATGGCAAAAGACAAGGAAGTACAAACAGAGTTAGTCAGTGATGCTAATGATGGACAAAGTTCTTCAGCAAGATCAGGACCCAGTACTTGCTCACAGAAAGCAGAACATGACTGAAATGAAGAAGAAGAAGAAAAGCTGCAATTTAAGTGAAGCAAATGGCATCTTAGTAAGTTTGGGGTTTTTTAGGGTTTTTTCCCCCATTCATTCAGATCATAGCTGGCTTTACAGTGAATCACCTCTTCTGAGGAATTTTTTTTGTGTGTTTTTTAAAAATAGTGTCATGATTTGTCATTTGTTAGACAAGAATATGGGTAAACTCCAAAATAGTGACCTGCAACTGAGGCTGGCAATCATTTACATCTTAACAAGAGGAATCAGAAAATCCCTGTTTAGGGGTGTTTCCCAAGTGTTGCACTTCAGTAATTCTGCGTATTCTGAAGCTCACATTTATTTTGTTATTCAATCAAAAGCCACACCAACAGAAGCAACATATTATGACAAGTTAATGTAGTTTCTACTGCACGGTGCCACTGTTCAAGGTGTTGTTTTCATTAGAATTTTTTTTCCTTAAAAATAGAGACCTATTTTGGTGGCACATCTTGTCTGTCATAACAATAGAAGCTCAAGACCTGCTTTTGCAACTGTTTTCTCCTCATTTATGTCATTATTAAATACCCAAGTGTGCACTGCGTGATGGAAAATATTAATCCTCTGATCTCTACATTTAATCTGAGATACAAATTCATTGCTTTTTTCCAAGACTGCCCACTGCTTCCTACTGGGTGGGAATTGCTGCTTTTTGGAGCAGGGTATAACAGTCTTGTTCTACCTAAACCTGCAGGAAGTTTGCTCCTGAGGAGTGGCCATATCTGAAGGGTTGCAATAAATCTTGCAAATAGGCAACGATGCTTTTAATTGTATTTTAATCTGTACATGCTCAAATTTTACCATTGGTTCTGAGCCATGGCTACATGGCATCTTATATTGACCACTCCATCTGAAAAATGTATAGGGTGGGGTATTTTTCCAAAGAATGTTGAGGAAAATAATTTCTGGGGTTCACTAAAATTGAAAGGTCTCCTATAGGATGAAATCTTCACTGTTGTGAGAATTCTGAAGATGTAATGAGCCTTTCCCATAGCCCAACCCCATCATCATCATCACCACACTCAATTCCTCTGAAGAAAAATGAGCCATAGAGTTAAAGCTTTTTCAGTGAACGTTTTGTTCTGTGGTCACTTGTGCAAAGCGTTGTCTGATATGGGACATACATTACGTGCTAAAGCTGAATATTCTTCGTAATTGAAGACAAAGCTCTTTTCAGAACTTCTCATCTTCAGCCTCTGAAGAATGCTTTGTAGACACTGATGTAAACGTTTCCTGAGAACAGAGGGGGAATCCCCCCCAAAAAAACCTCTCCGTCTGGAAGGAGAGTTCAGCCCAGCAAGTCAGGATGGGGATTTACTGGCTGGGGGCGGCGGTGGCTGCCGTGTGCTTTTTGTGTGCTTTTGGGGGTTATTTGGCTTAGGTCTTTAACTGGGAGAGGCTTTAACGCGAGCCCTGCCTGCGCACCGAACCCACGGGAAGGACTTCGAGTGCCGAGCGGGGTCGCGCCGGGGAGGGAGCGGAGGCGGCGGCGGGGGAAGGACGGGACGGGACGGGACGGGATGGGACGGGATGGGATGGGATGGGATGGGATGGGGCAGCCCGGCCGCGCTCCCCCCGCCGCCTCCTCCCAATCCGGGGGTGGGTGCGGATTGCGGGGTCCCGGCCGCGCTTCCTCCGACACCTTTTAAAGAGCCAGCCCGGACACGGCGTGCGGAGCCCGCCGAGCTCCAGGAACGCGGATAATTCTAAGCAGCCCTTAAATGCTCTGCACATGAACCCGACATCGCCCAGCTCCCGTGCAGGAGTGCAGCCTTTATTGGTTTCCAGTTAGCTTTGTGCAAATTTGCATTGTATTTTCTGGAAGCAAACCCCTTGTAAGCAGCATTTTGGGGTGAGCTTTGCTCTCTTTGATTTCGGTCAAGGTGGTGAAAGATGTGTTTCTTCCACCTTTGGGTTTCCCGAGCTTGACTTGCTGCAGCTCAGGATGTGTTCTGTGCTCAGTATTCTTGTGAGCATTTGGCACAAAAGTGCTGAACAGCTTGTTGTTACTGGTGCCTGTTTCCCCCTGAAGCACACAGCACCTTTTTTAATTTAAAGGAATAGCAGTGTTACCCCTTACTAGTAGAAAATTCTTGCCTATTTAAAGTTTTCCTTTCAGTTATGGAAGTGCAAAATAATACTAATTGTGTAGTCTTCACTCTTCTTATTCTGTAAGAAGCTGTTACAGATTAAATACTTGTCAATTTATTCAGTATTAGTACCACTTGTGTTAGAGAAAATACAAGCACAGAGTGGGTTACTCTGTGTACTCAGGTCATTTTGTTTCCCTTTTTGTGAGATTTATCTTTCAAGTAATAACATCCAGTTGGTCAGCTATTGGGTGGACAGGCTGAATAGATTCCAACCTGATAAATGTTAATGTGTGTTATCAGTGGCCTTGGTAATAATGGATGACAGTACAGCACTCAATCAGAGAGGATGCCTGAGCCACTCCAGTGAGACTCTGCTGTGTGCTTTGGGGAGGACAGGTGTGTTTCTCAGGAATAGGAGAGAGAACCTGGTAAATGCAAAAAACTCCTGGGGAAATGCACCTTTGTTTTTTCCAAAGAAAACAGCAGGCGAAGCCTTAGACTCACAGAATCATAGAAAGGGTTTGATTGGAAGGGATCTTAGAGATCATCCAGTTCCAGCATCCCCTGCTGTGGACAGGGACACCTCCCACTAGAGCAGGTTGCTCAGAGCCCCATCCAGCCTGGCTTTGAATACTTCCAGGGTATCCACAACTTCTCTGGGCAACCTGTGCCAGGGCCTCCCCACTCCCACAGTCAAGAGTTTCTTCCTATTATCAGATCTAACCCTACTCTCTTTCAGTTTGAATCCATTCCACCTTCTCCTGTCACTCCAGGCTCTTGTAAAAAGTCCCTCTCCATCTTTTTTATAGCTCCCTTCAGGTACTGGAAGGCCACAATTGGGTCACTCTTAAGTCTTCTCTTTTCCAGGCTGAACAGTCCCAGTATTCTCTGCCTTTCCTCACAGGAGAGGTGCTCCATCCTCATAATCATCTTTGTGGCCTTCTCTGGACTTGCTGCAACAGGTCCATGTCCTTGCTGGAGATGACTTCTCCTCCTAATTAACTACCTTGACATGTGCGATGCCACACCTTCATTTAAGAATTTTGTGGCTGTGTGCATCTGAGAAATCCAAGCCTTAGTCCACAGACAGTTTGTAACCATTATTCTGAAGTTGAGCTCTGCTTTGGATCTTCAACCAGACAAAGTGAAGCAGTTGTGGATTGATATTTAAAAAAATGAACAAGATTGCAGCTATCCTCTAATCTGGTAGCTGTTGAGTTAGCATGGATGATACTTGTCAGATGTCCCTGTATGAGCTGACACTTGTTTATTCCTTGCTAATTTAGGCACAAGCATTGTCTCATAAACTTGTGCAATCCTGACTGGAAATATATAGGCTTTTTGGAAGTATATTGACTTTTTCAACTAATGATGAGAATGAGAATTCATCTGCTTTTTATTTTTTTAGTATAATTATTTATCATGTACATCTGACATTTGGAAACTTTAACTGAAATTAGTGTCTCTTAAATGTGTTTGTCACTAAGATTTAAATGGCTTCCAGTATATTTGTTTCATGCAGTGGAGGAGGAGGAGGGGAAGTAACATTTGAAAGTTATCACTGCTTGCCTAAAAGCATACAAATGCTACCATATGTCCGGAGGTTTTACATCATTTATTAAGATGAGAACACAACCTAACCATTCATACTTAGAACAAGATATCTAAAAGTGAAGAAGTATTTCTATGAGAAAGATACTGTGCAGTCTATTAAGTGTAGGAGAGGTAAGAGTGGTTGATTATCTCTATACATAATGTTGCCAATGTGCAATAAATCAGGTTTTTTAACCTACCCTGTGAACAGGAATACTTTAAAGTACCAGCACCACTTGCCTTTCAGCCTTGACTGAGCAGACATATTTTAAGATGTTTGTTACGGTGTATTTTTAATCTAACCTGCTTCCCACAACATTTAATTGTAGAGGCATCTAAGTGGTTTTCTGTCCTGGGCTTAAGTGCAGGACACTCGGAGCCTGCAGGAAATCAAAGATTCCTGGGCATGGGGAATAATAATCCTGCCAAAATCCGCTGCATCTGTGTCATGGGAGGACTGCTGTGGGGCAGGAAGGTGCAAGCAGAGCTCCAGGAATACCTAAATGTGCCACCTTCCCTTATGTGTAAGTTCAGCACACGCAGCCAGGGTGCCCTGGGAGTGCTGATGCTCCATGTGCAGGGACACTTTGGCTTAGGGAAGGGTTTAGCTGAAGGGTTTTTCTTGTGAAACGGAGCAATTTGGGTGTGGGAGGCATGGGACATTCAATAACAGAGCTGATGGTGTCTTTGACACGAAGGAAAGATGTGCTGGTCACTTTTTGTCTGCTCGTGGAGGGTTTTAGTGGCTGTTCACGTGTGTTTTCCCAGCAGAGATCTGTGAATGGCATCTTTAGGCTCTTGAGCAAACAGGAATCTTAAAGAGCTTTGATGAGCAGTTACCAAGGTGCCACTTTTGGGAGTATTGGCCAGACAAACACTGCAAAGATTGTGTATGGAGTTCCCAGTGGCTTATGGAATTATTTAGTTTTGCCCATTTAATTGTGGTAATGGCTGTGACGTAGCTCCCCTCACAAAGCAAGTGGGTGCATAAGGGAAAGGTAATGTTAGGGGTATGGAAGCAGGGAAATCATCTTGGTGAACCTGTTAACTACTTCTGGAGCTTTCTTTTTTTTGTGTGTGTGTGTGTTTGTTTTTGTTGGTTTGGGGTTTTTATGGTTTGTTTTTTCTTTCCCTTTAGCTGCTCCTCTGCTGTTGATGCTCCCTCTTACACACACACACACACCCCCCATGCTGGTCCTCCCTCTCCAGCTACAGGTTGATAGGATTTCCATAGGAGTGTTTCACAATTGTCCCTGAGCATGTGGGGGTGATAATCAGAAAAGGGATGTTATCTCCCAGGGCCATATTTGCCAAGGCTCTCCCTGAGAAACCCTGTAAGCAAAGAGCCAGCCAAGACAGCCTCTCTCATACTGCGGTGATTTCAGAGTGGGTAGTGTGAGGATAAGGCAATCTCTGCTCTTTCTCCAAGTCCTGCCTAGCCAGATCTCCAGAAGATTTTCCTTAGGACAAGATAGCTGGCTTAGAGCAGAAGATTTAGTATTGCTGGAGTACTTTTTGTTTGGAAGAGAATGTTCCTGTTGATCTTCTCCACATGTGTGTGGAATAGCTCTTCAAGGTGCCATTTGTGGTCTTTTTTTGCTATTGAAAATGTTCTGCCCAAGCAGACTTTTGGCCACAGTCGTGTCATAGAAGCCACAGTATAAAATGGGGTGATGTACCCAGACCTGGCCCTTCAGGCAGGTAACAGGAGGTCAGCATTGTCCCCGCTTAAGCACCTGATTGCTGGGCAGGTCTGGGTCACCTGGCAACCCTGGTTTTGAAGCTTGCTTGGCAGCATCTGCAGAGGGCTCTGGGCAGCCTGTGGAAGCTCAGAATCATGGGTTAGGAAGCAAAGTTTCTCAGCTCTGTGTGGGAGGAGATGACTTGCTTTGTTCTACATCTCAATTCTAGGTGAAGTCTTACTGGGAGTTCTCCAGGCCAGACTCTCCACATTTTGTTGGGCAGCTCCTTGCAAGGATGGTTGTGCTGGCTCTTTTGATCATTGATGTCACACCCAGGGGTTGGGAAAGAGTGGTGTTACAGACCAGACTCTGCTTTTTAAGGTACATGTTGGCAGTTTTGCTCAACATCTTTCAGGGACAGTCACTCACAGCTGTCCAGGCTGCCTCTGGTGCACCCTGTGGGGAGGAACCAGTTGGATCCTTGACTTTCCATCTGTCTTTTATCTTTTAGCAAGAAGTCTTACCTCAGCTTTTTCTTTTCTTTTTNCAGAATACATTTCTTATCCATGCACTCCACACAGAAGTGCGGGTGTGTTGTCAAAGTTGTAGGCAGATTATTCAGCACAGTGAAGTAACTATGAAATACTTTCACACGACTCCAGAGATGGAGGAATTCCATGCTGGCTGAGCAATACAGCATTTCTCAACCTTAAGGGCAAGGGAATTTTGCAAGGTGATTTTTATTTTTCCCCCAGTGATAGAGCTTGATTTGTTTGAACCTTCATAGATGGGGTAGAAAAAGGCAACTGTCGACATCCCATTTTTCAGCTCAGAGAAGTTATGCAGAATTACAGCTTGTAAATTTTAAGTGATGTTTAGATTGTTAAAGAACAAAGTGATTAAATTATATGATTTGGATCCTCTGAAGTCTTTCTAAAGATCTGAGTGTTGTTTGGTTTCGGTACGCTTGCTTTAGTGTTTGGTTAGGGCTCTTCATAAACAAAATACAAACATTATCTTTATTACTCACAGTGCTGCTGCATACTTGCGGTTTAGGTTTTGCCAACTATTTGCATTGTATAGCCACAGCCTCTGTCTGGGTGGCATAAACAAAAACAAAGCCTTTCTGTTCCTATCAAGACTTGTTTTTTCAATTAGGAAGGTTAGTGTATCATTAGGTAGAGAGGTAAGGTTATGTCTGTGTGTATGTGACTCTCCTCGAGTCTGAAGTGGCAAAAAACCACATCAGAATAGGTTTACGTGTCTTATTAGCCCTGAGCACCCACAGCATGATTAATGCTCTGCAAGAGAGACAGACAAGGCTGTCTCTGCCCCAAGAAGCTCACAGTCTAGCACTGATAAGACTTGCCTTGTAATTTAGGAGGTGTGAAATTAATTTTGGGTTTATTAGTATTGTGACCTTCCTCTGGATGCAGTTCTGGGGTGCAGAAGCCATTGCAGGCACATGAATCAGCCCACAGAGCCTTCCTTAATCCATGCAAATCAAATGCCTCCTGTTAGCTCTGTAAATGGTGCCAGATCAGAATTGTCTGTGCTTAAGGCTTCTCTCCCCTGGATCATGCCTTGAAACAAATGTCAGTTAATGGGTTTCAGGAATCACAGGCTAATTTAAAAGCTCACATGTGCATCCATTATGAACTCACCAAAACTCATAATCCTGGACTGCCTTTTAAATTTAACAGGGCAGGAATAAAAAATGCACTGGAGGGCGAGCAATGGTTTGTACCCAAGGCCACACTGTGCCTGTGAGTTTTGAAGGAAAAAGGTTCTGTATTTTATTATGAGTGGTGTGTTACGTTCCTGACTACAACTGCCATTCCTCACATCCACACACTCCCCCTTCCTACAGTCTTTCTTCATAGAATAGAGAAATAAAATGTGTAATTGTGGAGAAGTATTTGTTCTTTGTTCTTGATCATGTTCCCATCCCATGCTTCAAATTGTGTTTGCAAGTGTTGGCATTTTCAGATGGAATTTCCTATCATTTTTTCTTGAACTGTTTCAGTAATTCTGGAAATGTGAAGGGTGTGTGACTTTTTTGAAAGCAAAAGAGAATTTCAGTTTTCAAAGGCTACTTTCAGAAATATTTCTTAAGCCATTAAAGTAAATAAGTATTAGTAATGTGTGTAGTAATTTAAAACCATTGAGTTTACAGGAGGTTTTCTGCCAAGATCTGTGGTGTTTAGATAAATCCCTAATGATTTTTCCAAATGCATAATTATATTATTTTCAGTACTTGGATAAAAATTACTCTCTACTCTTAATATGGTTTTGTAGCCAAGTGACTGGATAGAGGGCTGTCTTTTAAATTTGTCATTGATACAGCTGAGAAGAGCTGGTAGCAAAGATATGTTCTAGCAACAACTTAAAAACCTCATAGCCAAAATATACAAAATTATATTGCACATAATAATAAGAATGATATTCAAAGCATGATTAATATCTGGGACTGAGGTGTAAGAGCTTTTCTGTTTAGTGGCTGAGAATGTTAGTGCTCTGATCAATATTGGTATACAGTGATTTTTTTGCCAAAGATAAAGATTCTTTTCCATTCTGTAGCTAACACCAGAAAGAAGTGGCAGCTATTTGCCGTGGAAAGCTGGGAATTAACTTTATTAAGTGATGTAAATCATCTATAGGACAGCTAAAAGTCCTTACTAAGCTCTGCCATTGTATGCCAAAATAAGGAGGATGGACATTTGAGAAGTTTGGTTTCTACACAGTGGTTGAGAAATAATTTAACCAGAAATGTAAAAAAGCCCAACAACCCACGGCCTGTGGTAATCTGTTGTGTAATAAATAAAGATGACCACAGCTATGGTAAGAATGCTGGTTTATCCTTCAGGAAGAGATATTAAGCATCTTCTCTGGTTAACTCTTGGCATCTTACATTTTATTTCTACTTGGAACTTATTCTTCATTGCAAGTAGAATTAGGGAACATCAGTGATTTTTGTTTGTTCTGAGGAAAGTGAGGAGGAACTGGCCTTCTTTGAGGTTGTGAATATAAAGAAAAAAATTTGTATATTCTTATTACTCCCCCACACCAGTAAGCAGTCTCAAAGTACTGGTTGCCACGGAGGCGCTGATCTCCTTGCAGGAGAATTTCTATTGCCGTATTTTTAGGGATTTTTAAGGTTTGTTGGAGAGTTTCAGTTGCTGTGTTTTACAGAGTGATTCCAGTGGATGCTGTTGTCTAGTAATCCTTCAGTCCTGGGTGGTTATTTCAAAGAGGTCTTCTGAGTTAATTTGTTCCCCCTCACACGTCCTGCATGTGAGCTGAGACTGAGATGCTGTAAAGCTGGGATAATCCACATGGGATGTGTTGAACCTGCCTCTCACCAAGCCCTGCAAGGTTGGCTGGGTTTTGTCCTACCTGGTAGCTGACAGAGGCTTGGGTGAACCTGAGTACTGAGTGATGCTGATAAAAAAGGGAGACCAACTTCCATGAGGTAGCAAAGAGGTTGTTGGGCCAGCAGCTTTCGTGTTTGAGATGGCCAAAGGGGGTCCTCCAGAATGGCTGAGGGAATTGTCTTCCATGTTTTTCCTTCCCCCAGATACAGCACTGGAAAGTCACAGCAGCTGCAGTGAAGTTTTCTGTCTGTCTGTCTGGGAATCACGTCCTTAAGGCTCGTGGTTCAGCTGAATTCCTGAACATGCTGTAATACCCATCCTTTATACAGAGAGTTTTACTGGGCACGTGCAAGAGAATTACTATGGGAAAGATCTGGAGTTGTTTAGGGGGAGGAATCGATTCCAAATGATGCCTTGCTGTAGCTTTATTGTGCTTTTCGGACAGGGAATTAAATAACATTTTCTCCATACTAGAAACTTGGAGGCAAAGACGCTCAAACTTTTTAGTTATCAAAATCAGTGGTTCCTTAATAGCACAAAAATACATTACATCTTGGTTACACATATATCCTTGGTTATCTATCTGACTAGTAATTTACAATGCATGGATTCGTTCCCAAGTATTTATGTTGGCCTCTTTAAAAGAGGTTTTATGATTAGAGCCCCTTACTCTTTTCCCAGTATCTCATAGTTAAATGGCTGTTCCGAAGTGTAAAAACCCCAGTGTTCAACACTCATTTTTCCATGAACTTATCTCACTCCTACAGGAAAAGACGAAGAGATATATTGAGTATTTTTCTGTTCTTCTTATTCGCTAAATGAGTTGTCTTTATTAGAATACCTAATAAAGCATCTGTGCTAAAGTGGTAAATCATATTCCCTGGACTTGCATCCTCGAGCTAGTCCTGACTGAAGAGACTACATGTGGTCTAATATCTAATTTTCATTATTAGCAGCAGTCTTTTTACCACTGGAGCAAAAGGGCATCTAACAGATGAAGAAAGATTTTGTTCAAAGATGCTCATATTTTTCTTGTTATAATAGGAAAAAAAAAATTAAAAGGAAGAGGAAAGTAATTGAAAGGTTTTAATGCCTGTGAGTTTTTCAAATGGATTGTATCGATTAACGAAATTGCTGCATCTTACAGCAGAAACTTTTTACAAGGAGGCAGTAATTGTAATTAATTTTTAGTCTGTGCCACATATTTGATGATAGCTCTGATTCATACTATTATATTCTCTCTTCCTTCACCCACAGCAAAACAAATTTAATTTGATTCATACCCTTACGAAAAAAAAAAAAAAGGCAAAATTACTCACATGGTTATGATTCAGCTCTTGGCATAAAACCCTGTCCTCCTTCATCCTCCCCTTCTCCCACCCAAACCTCCCCCACCCTCACCCACTATTTATTTATGTCACCGAAGTCTGAAAAAGTTGATTTAGAAGCGGAGCAAATGAAATCCTTCTTCAAGCTGCCGTTTCACTTATGTTGATATGAGTCTAACAAGACTTCCTTTTCACAAGTGCCATGGAGGCAGCAGCAGGACTCTGGTTTTCTTGCTACTTTAGCAGACAACAGCACTGCACTGGTCTTGAGTCGTGCTTGCTTTTAGCAATTCAGCAGAGCTGCAGCAAGCGATGCTAAAATTGGTCAGGTTCTTCTATTTGTGAGTCTGTCTTTCAAAAAATCATAATTCTTTGAGAAAACCATATATAGGGATTTTTTTTTTTGGTTGTTGTTGAAGTGGAATACTAGAAGACCTTGCTTTAGGATTATTTTTTCCTTCTTAATTAGTCTTAATTTTGTGTCCTAAACAAGCTTTTCCACCAGAAGAGATAAAAGCTGCAGTGCTTTCATTACACAAATGTGTAGCAGTGGGTCGTGTTTCCTACAAGCTTGTGCCTGATTCTGCTGTGGATGGGTGGTGGAAACCTCCTGTCTTCACCCACCACTTGAAAGACAAATGTTACAGTTCTGCCCATCATTGTATCTGACGAGCCCCGTTCCCTAAGAGCTGAATGCTGAGCACAGCTCAGGTGCTGTGATCAGACACTGCAAGCATTCAAAGGAGATGTTTTTACATGAAAAAGAGATGTTTACAGAGAGCTGGTATGTGGAGGTGATGCAGTCCGACAATCCCAGTGGAAATTGGGAGCAGCTCAGCGCCTCAGAAAACTGACGTGTGCTCTGTGTCTAACACTGAGCACAGAGGGACTTCCTGCACACTGAGGCTGTGAATCAGGCACAGCAGGTACCATAACTTGCACGAGCTGGTGGGAAAAAGTGCATTTTCAGCCAAGCATGCTAAAACAGCCCTTCCACTTTCACTAAAAGAGACATAGAGGATACCTTAATGGTAAATATCAAAGACGATTGAATTTTAGGGTTTTTCTGTTTGTTTATGTGTTTTGTTAGGCTTTTTTTTTTAATAAAAAGCTTCTCAGAGCCTAGATCTTTTGTTTACCTAAAGGGAAAAAAAAAAAGACAAACTTGCTCGCTTTCTAGTTAAATGATGCATGTTTCTTTATATCTGTTCTTATATCTTTTCAATAACATCGACAGGGAAGGGGATCTGTAGGGGAGAAAAGAGAAAACTATTTTCTTCCTCCTCTCCCTAACATCCTCTGCTTCTGCGTGGTGCTGTAAGGAAATGATATGTACATTCACACACGCCCCTGGTCTGTGACTTTGCCTGGTTCACACGTCCCAGTGATGCTGGGAGCTTCCCCGTGGGCTGGGCTCTTCCCCTCGGGCAGAGGAGGGCCTTCAGTGCAATTAGCATGGAGGGTGGTGTCAGTTTGCTGGGGAGCTCACTCCCTTCCTCAGGGGAACAGGAGAGTTGGAGCACCTGCTTTTCCCCCGAGTCCTGTGATGACTTCCACATCGTCCTGGTCACAAAGTACTGTTGTGACTAAACCTGACCTAGAGTGGCAAGTGGTCCTGCACATGTGGTCTCTTTGTGGCCTTTTCCTCTCCCTCTCCTGCCTCATGGCCTTTTGCAAGATGGGAACTGTCTAGCTTGGGCTGTCTAACTCCCTGGGGAGCAGGAGTCCCTAAGGTGTGGTGGGTGGTGGCCTTTGGCCACGCTGTGGAGTGCTGAAATCTTGACAGGATCAGTCCCTCTCACCTGTGGTGTCAGCTGGATGGCCCCTGTGTCCAATACCAGTGACCAGTGTCCACTACCAGTGCTGTCCTGCTCCTGTGCCCTGTGTCCACTCCCAATGTCCTCTCCCAGTGCTGTCCTGTCCCTGTGTCCAATACCAATGTCCTCTACCAGTGCTGTCCTGTCCCTGTGTCCAATACCAATGTCCTCTACCAGTGCTGTCCTGCTCCTGTGTCCAGTACCAGTGACCAATGTCCACTGCCAGTGCTGTCCTGTCCCTGTGTCCAATACCAATGATGAGCATCTCAAAAGCAATCAGGCAATTTACTCCTCATGGCTGGGCCAAGACACAAAGGTGAGAAAGTCACAAGGGAAAAATATCTGGGAGAGGACAATTGCTGACTACAGTAGGAAACAGTCTCTGCTCAAACAATAAAGAGGAACAGGTCTCCTGAGGAAATGGGCAGCAGAGGAAGCCACAGGAGAATAGGTGGGAGATTTTGTCTGTGAGGGTGCACAGAGCAGGGTGAAGAAAATATTGCCTTCTCTCTCATGTTCCTCATTCCCTGCCTTCCTGCTCTAGTTGTGTTTCTGTGTTAAAGTACTCCCAGAGAACACAACAGAGGGAATCCTGAAGGACTTCAGTCACGTCGGAATGGCCAAGCAGCTGAAATGAGACCATCACTGCCAGCAGTTCAGTGATGCGCCTTTCTGCACTCCCAATCTGCAGTCGGACAAAAATCTCAGCCTCTGACTCTCAAAAAACCCCACCCTAAAGTGCCACCACCACCAACTACACTGACTTTACCAAAAATAGTATTTCTCAACAATGAGGACAAGGATGAAAGGACTTCTTACCCAATTAGAGAGCAACTGCTATAATTTTTCAATGTTATGTTTTTGCCACATAGAAGGTGACTAGATGATCCAGCTCAGCACTAGTTTGGAATGAGATGCACAGTGTGCTCCAGGAGATGTGACATGGGATGGGGAGCCAGGAGCTCCTTAGGTGCAGCTCACTTCCTGATGGAAACTTCTGTGATGTTGGTCAAGACGTTTTAAGTATTCCTGGCCTCTCATTTTCTAAAGGAGACTAAAGACTACCATCTCACAGGGATATTATGAGGATTTACCTTAAAATGTACTTCTGAAGTATTTATTATAATGGTTAATCAGCTTTTCCATTATGGAGTACTTATGTTATTTGGCTGGCTTCAGCCACACGAATTCACACAAATGCTATACATAGAATGCTTTGGTGGAATATTCTGTGTTTGGCTCATCTGAGTCACGGTTTCCATTCAAAAAGAACTGATTGTTTTAATCTAAATTATTTTCATGAAGAACCTCGTAATAAATGGTTTGGGAAGAGCTCGGAGATGGAGCGTGATAAAATCGTTCACATAAAATATCTCATCAGAGTTCAAGGCAGATATGACTGCTGCCTACCAGGGAGCTGCAGAATGGAAGAATGGGGGCATTTGTGGTACAGCACAGGAAAAGGAAAAGCACTGTTCTAGCAAAGAGAGAGGACAATGCAGATCACTTCGTGTTGTGCCAGCAGCTGGCCCTGAATAAGTTTAAGATGGAAATTTTGAAAAAAAAAAAAAAAAAANAAAAAAAGGTCCAAACCACCAGAAGCGACTTCTGGAACAACCTTTCAGTTGTAGGAGCTGTGAGGGAGCTGGAACCTTTTTCGAGATGGGGACACAGTCACGTTTATAAAGTCCTCAGGGAGGTGTTGGCTGGTTAACTTTCCAGTCCTTAATTTCTGCAGCTCCACCTGTTATCTTAGGTCTTGTCTTCAATTCTGCTATCTATCATTAAAGTTCCAAGGAAGGTGGACAGAGCATCTCCCATTTTTTATGTTAATAGAAAACCCATGGCTATTTTAAGAGAGATTTATTCACTGCCTGCTAAGAAGATGGAACATGTAATTCTCCATAAACTAATCTATCTGTTATTTAAAATCACTTACTGGCTTAACGTTCATAGACAAGATTTATAAAGTATTCTGATCTCTTAATTCTAATCAAATCACTTTAATCAAAGATAAAAAATACCCCCAAAAGCTTAAAACATGTGATCATTTTCTCTAAAGTAATTACAGTAGATGAAAAACTGATACTGTGGTTTTATGTACACAGTGTGAAATTTTTATTAAGTCATCTGCCTTTAATTAAACATAGCATTTTTTTTTATCCTCATGCTATTCTAGGATAGGATGTTTTTGTCATTTTATGGTTTTATTGGTCTGTGGAATAGTCCAAACAATTTGAAAATGTGGTTAGATTAGTCTTCCCTTGGGTTTGACCTCAGTAAACTTATCTTGTGGTCCAACTAGATTTCTCTTTACTGTATTTATTACCTCAAGACAGTTGTTATGTGTTTAATTAATACAATGTGAAAAAGA
>VZTR01030504.1:541726-564161 GCA_013400775.1 Chaetops frenatus
TTTTCTGTTCTGTGGGGGTTTTTCCCCTACCCCTGAGAGCAACTTTGAGTCATTCCTCCAAGAGATCCTACTCCCCGCTGCTAAAGAGGGCTGTTGTTCTGTGGAACAGGAGGGTGGGGGAGAGGCGACTTGAGTCATCTCGGCTGGTTTGTCCTGGCATACGTTTCCTGCCCATAAATTGGGATTGGCAAGGCTTGTCAGTGGCAGGCAGCCTGGCCCTTGTTCCGGCTGTGCCTTGGACGGCGTTTTGCTGCACCCGTGTGATGTTCGCGGCCACACGTGTCTCTTCAGGGCAGGAAAACGGGGATGCAGCGTGGCGCGGCGGCGTCTCAGGCAGGCGCTCCGAGGTGTTGGCCCGTGTTCCGTGCGGGTTTGTGGGCAGGTGAGGAGGTTTTCAGCATTGCTGCTGGGCGAGCCTGTTTTTATACGCTATTCGTCTCTTCTCGCAGCAACCCCTCACAATTAAAACGTAAAGCATTGATTAGCACAGCCGCGTTTTTCTTGCGGGAGCCTTTTCTGGCACGGGGGGCTGCTAATTGCTAATCGCTCAATAATGCCCTTCAGTAATTCCGTTTTTTTTATTGACTCGTCTCATCCGCCGCGCGCAGAAGTTTTGCAGAGCAGCGCCGGCACATCGCTCAGCAGCAGCCTTTGCTTTGCGAGCCGCTTCCAGCTCATACTTTTAAAATATGTCTGTACATGTGTGTGTGTACATATATATATATATATAGGTAACAGACAGGGCTTCTTTCCGCCGTGAGGCGGGAGGTGCCGCTTTGCGCCTCTGCCCTCGGCGGGGGGAAGCGAGCGAGGCGATGGCCGCGGTGGCTGTGTAAACCCCAGCTCGGGGGCGAGGATTAGCGTAATGTGCGCCAGACATTCCTCCCGCGGAGATGCTGGCCGGTGCTGAATGCGGCCGTGTCTGTGTGAGGCGAGGGAGTTTCCTGCTTTAAATCACCGAGCAGGCTCCGGCTGGGCGTTCCCGCTCCCGCTCGCTGCCCTTTTTTCCTTCCCCCTCAATGAGTGTCCTTTGTGTAACCCCGCTAATTCAGAAAATTCTCCGCCGTAATTGGAACTGCCCCGTCACGTGGCCGCCGCCCGCCGATTGGCCGCCCTTAATTGGCGGGTCGCTATAAGAGCGGAGCGCGGCGGNGAGCCGCGCTGTGCCCCGTGCGCGGCGCTGCGGAAGGAAGGGGCGCACCTGTGGGGCGCGGGGAGGGGGGCGGGAGGGCTGCCGGCTCCCCACTGCTCTGCTCGCCGCCGGGGGAAGTTCCTCGGAGGTTTCTCGGAACGCCGTCTGGATAAAAGTACCCCTTAGCACGTGTGTCTGCGACTTCCCTGTCGCGGGGAAACTCCTTTCTGCCTCCCCGGGGGTGGGAGCCGGAGCGCGGCGTTCAGGTGCGGGTGGTGGTGGGCGAAAGGAGGGTCCCCGGTGGGTCCTGCCGAAGGGGGAGGCTGGGGCTGCGGGCGCTGCAAGTTTGCTTTGCCATTGTTTTTCGTGTGTGGAAGCTGAAGTGACTTTAAATCACGAGCTCAGCGAGATCGCTTTGCGTTCTGCGTGTTAAAACTAGATATAACGTCCCACGTGCCTGTTACTTAATATCCTCTCACTCAGTGTTTAGGGAAAAAAAAAAAGTAATGAATGTACTTCAGAGACACAGTTGTCTTCAAGGCAGAAATATAGTGATATATAAATGTATATAGATATTCGGAATGTTGGCTTTTACAAGACTTCCGAATATAGTGTGATCCTAGAAACCGTGTTACGGTGTGAGTGCATATAAAAACGTTTCTTTCAATTGTGTTTACATACTGTACATTAAGTGCTACATTGAAAACGGCCTGCAAGTCAGATGGGAAACAGTAGTGCCTGTAGTACATTGTGGACCTTGCATGTTGGTCACTAAGTAAAGAATGGATATATTATGTGGAAATTGTAACCTGTGTTTCAAATCTGCTGTTAAACTTTGCGAGCTTCATTTTGACTTTCTTTTTGAGCTTTAACTTCTTCAACGTGCACTTGGAAGGATCTTTACAGGTTAAAAGGTGTCATGCAGTGTATGGTCTTCTCTGTTAATTCTGATGCATAAAATCCTGTTTCTTATTTTTAAATCTCTTGCTTTTGTCTGCCTCAGATCCTCATGTGAAGATTTTTCCAAAAAGGGGGAAAAAGAAACTTGCTAGTGTTGAGATTACATTTCTGGTATGAAGCTTGTCTTAATTGTTCAAAGGCTTTCTCTCTTTCCTAATACAATTTTCGGAAGCTCTTTGAACAATGCTGTATATAAAAATAGAGCTCAAGGTTGTTGTGTAGCTAAATTTATTGCAAAAACGAGTAGGAAATGTCTAATAAGAGAAGCAATAAAAAGAATAGATGTTGAGATAAGCGTGTCTTCCAGAGGCACTCTGGCTTCACGAATGGGAAGAGCATAATCCAACTGGTGCTGTCAGAGTCTCCTCCTCAGCTCAGGTGTGGCTGGGCACCATCTGAGGGAAATGTTCTGTTTTCAGGCTTGAGCACAGGGCTCTGAGGTTCTGTGATTGTGGTGGGGCTGGGGAGCAGCTCCCTGCAGCTGGGTACGTTTTTACTTATAGATTTACCAATTAAAATTCCAGAGGAAGAATTCATAAGGTTAGCATTCTTCCCAGAGGTCCCCCAGCTCCCTTCCCCCCACTCTCCCAAAAATAAAAAGCACATACTACTCTGTTTAAGTAGTCAGAGCTTGAAAAAAAATTTAACTGCAGTCGATTTGTTGTCTATTATTAAAATGATCAGTCTCCTCCCACTGGGTTTTGCTCACCTGTTTTGAAATACTTGTATGAGGTGAAGGCTGACTGATTTAAGCATAAGCTGAAATTTCAAGAATTAGATAAACATATTCCAGTCAAATTCTGTTTAGATCATGTCTGTTACTTGTACTTTGGTTTGTGTCATACTGTTGACTGTTCCAGTTTATTAATAAAAAAAACCCCTTACGTTTTGTAGTATATGATCTCATGCAAAACCACATTTTACTCTCATTCTGTTAGTAAGTTTTTACTGTCTGATTTTTGTGAGCATATGTAATGAAAATATTTGTTTTAAAAAAAGAAAATGCCTGGAATTACAAAATGCTTTGGGGAAATCTGAAATTTTAACTGCAACAAGTAAATTTTGTTATGTTATAATAACAGTTTTTACTAATTATTGCAAGTGGTGTTGCCTGATGGATCTGGAGAAGGGCAAACATGAGAAATGCATAAAATTTGCTTTTTTGTGGGGGAATTGATGTAGTTCTGTGTCAGCTGGCAGCTTAGATGCTGAAAGGGTTATGTGGCTGGTTCACTTCTGGTCCCTGATTTATCCAGTTGTTTGAGAGCACTTCAGCAGCATGTGAATTCTGCAAAATATTTTGATTGTGTGGATGGCAAGACAGCGTGGTGATACCTGTGCATGTGTGACAGAGCAGCACTGCATGGGGACACCCAGAATTGTTGGATAGCAGCAAGTTCCAGACTCATTTATTTGGATGATCTTAGACCATGTGCTGGTGCACATCACATCCCTCTCCTCTTTCACACATGATACACACCAACCTCTTGGATATTGATAACCTTTTGTGACTAAATGGGTTTTTTGAGTGAGAGAGATCAGAAATCATTACAATAGCTCCAGTGCATTATGGAAACTTCAAATGCTTGGTGTGTACCCTCCTCACCCTGTAGCACCTTGAACTGGTTGTGTTCCACAGGTAATTTCAGTGTCTGAGTAACACAGAAGCACACTCCCCAGTGTGGCAGTGAGGGATTGCTTTTGGCAGTACCATGGTTCCCCACCTCTTTCCCCTCCCCAGGAATTGGGATCTGGGTTAGCTGTTACACTTCTAGTTAGCCTTAACATAGGGAAAGTTTTTAATATTCAAGGATGCTCGTTTCCAAACCCTGAAGATATGTTACATTTATTACATGGCAAAGGAAGAAGGAGTTGTCCTTTAGATTACTTTTCTCCTCTGCAGTTTTTAAAGCAAAATTTTCCCCTTTATGTTCTAGTTGTATTGATGTTTGAAAACGGGTTTCTTTATGTGGAATCTGCTCTCTACAAATGCAGAAACACTTTGTTCATCCATCTGTAATTTTATTGCTGCAGATAGTTGTTCTTCTGCCCCTATACTTGTTAGAAATGCAGCATAACATGATTGAAATAGTTTTCTTTGGGGGTTATCATGTTTGAAATGTTTTTACAATTAGGACAAATTACTTGACACAGCTGAAAAGTTGAGCTGGTGTTATTTGTTTGGTTGGGATTTGTGAGAAAGATTAAACATCTTTCAAAATGCATATGTAAGAGACAGATATTTTATAGGCTTGTGATAGGTTGTTAATATTTCTTTAAATGTCTTGTTGAAAATCCTCAGCACCAAAAAAATTAAGTTAAACCTAAGCTGCTGTATGGACAGACTGAGGTGGAGTGCATATCTAAATCCTCCTGTCTCCTACGTATGATAAATGTGATTTATCATTGGCTTCAGTTTGTAATGCCAGAAAATCATCATCAACTCATTTCTGTGAAGATCTTGTATTGCTCATAAAGGCTGATGAGTAGTCAAGATTTAAATAAGTGATTTACTGGTACAAAGAGCAGTATCTTAAAAGTTCAACAGTCCCAGGACAGAAAATCTGCTTTTATGGTTCAGATGGATGATGTAAAGTTTGAGAATGAATTGACTCAAGCAACCTTGCAGAGTTGCTGGATGGCTTTGAAGTTGATGATGGAGTGATGACCTACAAATTGTTCTTTCACTTTCACACCTTCTTTGTGGCACATAGGAGATTCTCTGGACCATCATCCTCCCCAAATGATTCAGCTGACAGTTTTTAAGCAGATCCTGATGGCTGTGTTTGACCTGCTCTCAGAGATATCTGACATGGGCCTGTTGTGCAATTCCCAGCAGAAATGCTGCCTTGTCTAGGCTTGCCTAACAATACAGATGCTGCTGAATCTGACTATTCCTGGTGATAAATTTGAACTGAAACTGTTTGTCCAAGAAGAACAGTTTAAACCTCCTTTTCAAGTTTGTGTGCTATTATATCCCCACAGTGTCTGAAAAGGCAGATCATCGTGTTGCCTAAACAGATTTGGAAAGGTGGAACTGGGTGTGGCTCACAGGAGAACATGCTGTGTAATCTCCTAGAAAATATTATTTTTTGAGTCTGATTTCTTTATAAAGGTGAAAACTTTCATCTTTGGCTGTAATATACAACAGCCAGATGCACTGTTGTGAGCACCCACGTTTAGGGAAGAAGCTGTCGCAGTTCTTTTTCTTAAAAAATATACTGTATACAGCTCATGCTATGCATTATAAGGTGAGGTATTGAACCAGGGAAACTAATGACCTGACAGAATTATTGCCTAGGAACACTGAGCAAGCAACATGATTCTCAAATGGAAATACTCACAGACTTTTTATATAGCCCTGTTCAGACTCTTCCCTACTTCTAAAATGTGCTTTTTTTTCTCTGTGAGAGCACAAGTCAACATTAGAACACCTCAAACATAAAGAAATAAGTTTTCTAGGCCAAGCTCTTACTAGTGCTTGCATCCATGTTGAAAATTTCTGGCTGTCTCCAAAGATTTTTGTAGATGAGGGAGAACAAAACCCCCTTCATTTTGAGTATGTGAACGCTTACTCGTGTTACAACAGTCCATGCTTGCTTTTAGCACAAGGCAGTGATGCAACCCTCCCAGTGAATCTGCAGACTGGAGTTATTCTCTACATAATGAGATATCAAAGTCAACATCTTGAACAAAAATATTGGCCTTCTAATGGTCATTCTAAATTCCATCTTTACAATAATGCTGCCGAATACACGTGCAAATTCCTTTCTTCACACTTTTGGGTTCCTTTTTGCTCATCACTGAGCTCTTGAAAAGTTACTCTGTAGTTATTACGTGATGAGATTTGTCTGTTTCATAATCATCTTGAACCAGATGCTTCACTTTCCTTCACCATCAGAAATATCTCCTATAAATAGATGCATAGTGCTGTACAGTTTTGTTGCTGTCTTGGTCATGGTGAAATTGTGTGTTTATAAATCAGTGCTCATTTTAAGAGCAACATCTGGTCTAAATTTTGTAGCCAGCTGTTCACACCTTAAGGAAAACATCACAGGTCTGGATGGCTTGTGAATAATTTAATATTTGTATTTCATAAATCTTTTGCTGCCCTTGTCTAACAAGTGTGGGATTGGGCAATACACGTGAAATGATTTCTATTGGCAATGATTTCTATTCTCTACCTGCATTGCAAATACTTGGAGTAGTTGTTCATTTGAAAGGTCCATTTTGCTTTGTCCTTTTAATTTATATTGGGGGAACAGATATTAAAACCCTGAAAAACAATATATAATATTATAATATTATANCTTAGTTAAAAAGTATGATATTGTGAGAAGGAAGATTCAGCATCTGGAGGTGTGCTTTACTGAATGGTATTCAAATGCTTTGAATGGGAGATGGTCCTGTGAATGTGATCATGTGATATTATTCTTGGTTTTGCATAAAAACTGGAAGTATTTGCCAGTATCTATCTGCAGATGCAAAGGCAAAGTTTGTGTGCTAGCAATTTGGCAAAAAAAGGGTGAAAAATTTGGGAATATGAGAAGACAGGATAGTTGACCATTCTGATTGTTTCAGGAGGCATCTGCAGAAATTAAAGACTTGAAAAATTGATGGTTTTTGAACTATTTCCTTGATTCATTTAACATGTTGGAAGAGCTAACTTTCAGGCAAATCTTGCAAGTTGTATCCAAATTCACTAATTAGTAAGATGACAGCCTTTGAATGGAGGAGATCCTCATGTACAACCAGCAAATATTTAACTCCTCAGACCTGTGGCTTTGGTTAAGCTTCTGGATGAATTAATGAATGTGTAAATATTCATCATTAATGACTATGTTTGTGGTATCACTAATCACTTATCAGTGCACAAGACTTTTTAAATCAGTTTAGCATGCCTCTTGTCAAGCTTGAGCATATTTAGGTGCCTGATAAAGCACTGACTTCTCAATAAGTAAATGAGGGTAAAAGTGTTCTGCTGGATATGTTTTATGTGTGCTAGTAGTAATCAATTTGCACTGTGCTTACAAACAGAGACTCCTTTCTGGGAGTCTGCTCTTGACATAGTCCCTAGTGAATTGAGAAAAATTAGATTATCATCAGTAATTAGTGCTTCCAATTTGCCGCTAACAGCAAAAGCAGCCTGCAGGGTGCCAGCTCCCTAAGCAGGGAGGTGTTTTGTCCTGTGCAGTGGCCCAGGGGTGCAGTGCCAGGTTTTGGGGGGCAGCAGCTGAGCCGGGCACGCTGTGACAGGGGCTGAGCTGGAGCCCCGGCCGGGAGAGCTCTGCGCCTCCTCCGAAATTCCTCAGGGGAGGAAGGAGTGGACGGGAGGCCTCCCTCCCCACAAGCAGCTGTGGAATGAGGATGAAATCCAATGTTTATTCTTTCTCCCGGAAACTATAGGAAATGTAGCACTCGGGTACATTGCATAATAGTGTTTGCAGTCGTGATAGGGAGAGCCAGAGTAGGGCGCAAGGAGAGCGAGGTGTTAGAAACTCTGGTGTTCTCAGGAACAACCACAGCACGGGCTGTGAAGGTATTAAGCTGCTTTATCAGCGACCTGATCCTTGCTGAAGGGATTCTGAGCATCCTTAGAAGAATTTTGACCTCCCTTTAGTAGGTGCCAGCTGAACTGAGCTGCAGTGCAGCATCGTCAACTCTTGGGAGCATCTGTTGGTGCAGGCAGACAGGAGGATGTGCTTTGTGGCTGCGGAGAGGAACTGGAAGTTGAGTGGCTGCTTTGTTTCCACTCTGCTGCCCAGCCCAGGCAGTCTTTTGGTGGAAGCTGTCTGTGATTTATGTGTCTCGTGAAGGAGTTGCTCACTTGAGTGCTGTAGTGGTCCAGTCTCCTCCACTGTTGTCAGCTACAGGAGTCTGGCTCTGCTCTGTGATGCTCAGATGGCTGAGAAGTTGAAATGACTGAGGATACCCAATCTTCACATGCAGAACATAAAAATGCTGCCCTTTGTCAGACAGGTGTAGTGTGAGCTTGTCTCTCACTGGTGGCACCACTTTACCTGGGAGATCACCTGCCTGTCTGGAACTGCTCAGAAACTGTTTGTTGAGCAATATCAGGCAGATCTCACTAAAGCCTTCTTTAGTGCTGCAGCTGGAGAAGGCAAAAATCTCCAGTCACATTCAGAAAAATCAAAGTGCTTTCTTCCCAGTTGTCTTAGGGCTTTAGGGAGAATGAAGCTCCAAGACTCTGAAACCCATACACAAACTCAGTGCGAGTGTGCTGATGTCAGGGTGATGCTCCAGGTTGCAGCTGCCTTGCTGGTTTTGTTCTGCTGTTTTCAGTAGGCTGGATGATGGGGAGGAATGGCTCTTTCCTGAATGTGAAAGGTAATGTCTTCCACTAGGTATGTCAGTAATAGCAGCAAGGTAGGAGAAACCTTTTTGTAAGACAAAACTGAAATGTACCACTTGTTTCTTAACACCACAAAAAAACTCCTCTTATGACTGTTATCCAGGTGTCTCTTGGCAATGATGTGTTTTAGTAGCATTATTATATAACCAAAATTCCCCTTAAAAACATATGTGGATCATACTCTAGAAAATGAGTGCAGACAGTGGTGATAAATTTGATTGAAGAGTCTCAAATTGCCTCTTAAGTGTGAAGTACCATGGCGTAGCTTGCTCTCCTGTTAGGCACAGAATTCATCTGCTTGATTACCTGATCTGGTAGGGAGGGGGGGAAAAGCTGTATAGGCAAGCTGAGTGCTGTATTTTTCCCAGGATTTTCTGCCCAAAGGGTTGCACGTTGTAGCCAGAATGCCCCTCAGTAATTTGTAACTTCAGAGATTGACTTGTTTGGTTTGAGCACTTCCAGTGTGCTTTTGCTGGCTGATAAATTTGCCTACTGGAACTTTCTTATTTCTTGGCTGAGGTTAAAAGCAGTGCTGTGGTGGAGGAGCAGTGTGCAATTCAATACCACAGAAGTACACATCAATTAAAAGGTGCCTAGATATGGGCAAGGAAGCTTAGTCAAATATTCCTTTAGGGGAGGGGGGGGAAAAACCCCAAACAAAAAGCTTATATGTTGTAGATAAAATTGCTTCTTTGTGATAGCCTGGAGAGCCAAACCCATGGAGAAAACTATTCCTGGGATGTCAGGTAAATCTGCTTTTAAAGGGTTGCATTCAGTAGCCCAGTTAGAGTGGAGCAGTGAAGGTTCTGATGGATATCCTGAGCAGCATAGTTCTGTAGTCAGGCCAAAGATGTTTTCTTCCTGGAATCCAGCCTTTGCTTTCCCTGATTTATTTGGTGCAGAGTTGCTTCTTTGGCATCTCATGCTTGTAAGTGCAATTTCTATGGAATTTCAGAGATGGGTCTTATGCTTCTGGGATGTACTGATAACCAAAAATTGTTAAAAGAACTTGCTTAGCAGACACCTTGATTTAAAAACAACACACCCACTTCATTGTGATGCTATTCAGGGAAATGATTCAGTGCAGTTTCAGTGGGTTTAAACAATGGCCTAGTGGCACACCTATTTTGTAGAAAGCAGATTTTTAAATGGGATGCCTGTTTTCTGCAAGTCTATACATAGCTAACAGCTGCAAGGTGATACTTGATAGTATGTATGTCCTGTACAGAGCTTCCCTCACTGCATTCTATTTTCCCATGCACTGAAGAATGCCAAGTGAATTGGAAATATTGCAATGATTTGTTGGATCCTTGGAGTTTCACTTTCAGAACTGTTTTATCATGCAGTAAAACACAGCTAGGGCTGAGTTGATTCACACACACACTATATACAGCCAAGTCCATTTAAAAAGGTACACTTAGTTTGGTTTTTTTTTTCCCTCCCCGCTCTACATACAGGCTGTAATAACATGACAGCTTATTTATCTTTATCTCTTTGTTCATGGCCAGTTTGAGTTGCAAATGGTAAAATACTGCAGACAGCTCACGGTCTGGAGCTCAGCTTGCAGTCCTCAGTTCTGTGCATAAATTTGTGCTCAGAAGCAGAAACATAGAGCTGAGGCTGACAGTGAGTGGCAGCCTGCAGTGATAAAGATGTGTGTGAGCCACACCTTCGTGCTGAGCTCTGGTGTGTCAAGGCAGAATCCCAGGCTGGAGTCTCTCAAACACAAGGTGAGCTTTGCCTGCTTTATCCCTGCCCACGTGCACCTCTGGCACACATCTGAGTGTGACTGTGCAGTGCCTGGGTACTGTACAAATGAGTCAGTTCCTGTTCCTTTGGCTGAAGCTTCGTTAGGAGTTCTCAAAAAAGTATTTCAGAATGTGGATGTGGTCAACACAGTCATTTTCCAGGCATCTTAAAGGAAACCCACATCAACTGTGAAAGTGACCTTTGAACTCCTCTGTCCTGCCACTGTCAGAACTCAGGCAGTGCTGGATGGGAAGGCTGGTTTGCTTCCATCCACATATTCCCTCACAATTTGCACTTATTGCCATTTAGGTTTAAGTGCCTGGTTTTTCTTGAGGAGAATTTCCAATAGTGTGTCTGTGTCTGACTGATCACTGGTGGTATGTCAGCCACACACGTAGTTAGAAACAGCTTCTGACAGACTTTGGGTCATATTGAGCTCTTCACCACGTTTTAGTATTGAGAGCAGTTAAACCCATTAGAACTTGTAGTGTGATTTCCTAGTTCTTCAGGCAGAATGTGGTGAAAAACATTTGTACTGCATCTTCTGGGGTTTAATATATAGCTTCAGCTAAGTAAGTTCTCTTGAAGGCATCAATTATTAAGAGTCTCTTTTTTGAGATATCAGAGGGATTACTTTTGCTGAAAATGTCTGCCTTGTGCTATGAATCTCTGTCTATTTAGAATGATTTATTTTTAAACAACTTTACCAGTGTCTTCCTGCCTTATACCATGGAATTTTTTATTTGTACTTATAATATTTGTGCTTATGTGCATCAGGATCTAGGCTCTGAATGGCATTATCTCCAAAATTACTGTTTTAGTATACTTTCTTTACTGATACGTGCACCTCTGCCATCTAATTGTCATCTTTTGCTGATATTTGTGTTCTTGCACTGCACTGGATTTCCCAGCTATCCAGTGATGCTGTGTGAGGCATTTTGCCAGCAGAAGGGAGATGCTTCCCCTGGGAGCCTTTAGAAGGCTGCTACAGTGGGTTGGAGAAGCAAGTCTCCAAATGGGAACATACACTTCATTTAAAAGAAAATGCTGCTACCAGATAATGTGAAAATGCTTTGAACCTGTGTTGGAACACAGACTTCTCAGGTCTCTTATCTGGAAATCTGTGCATTATTTATAGTGCTGACTGTGCTGTAGAGGTAGAAAACAATTAGAGTGGAAAAGCTGTGTTATCCATAACTCTCAAGCTTGTAAATCAATGACTCTGCTTTATTAGTAAAGCATTGAGCCCACCTTAAAACATTTGACAGGAGAAAGGAATTTTGTTGCATTACTTTGTGTTCACATCAGTAGTTGTGAATCTGTTATGGGCAGAGAGATAAAAAAAAAAATTAATTATTCTGAAGCTGATCATGCCATTAGCAGACACAGAATGGAGAGTCAAGAGTGCCTGTCATCCTTGCTGCCTATCAGAAGTGTTCATGCACATGTTTTTGTTTGGGCTTCCCCACTCATCTTCAGGAAGGAATGAGGATGAATGAGACTGGCTTTCTGACAGTGGCTCTTGTGTTACTGCTGTGCATTACAAGCTATCAGGCTTTACTAGACTTTACCAAATGATTTATCAGTATAAATCTACCTGGTGTTTTCTAAAATATGTTTTGATAATATTTAGAATTTTAAACAACTGTCACGCTACAAAGACAATGTTTCCTTCATCTGATATTAAGAATGAAGCTATGCAGTGTGAGATCTGAATTTAATATGGCCATGTTTAAGTTCTCTTAAATTTAAGTTTTCTCAATGTCATCTTGACCTGTAATAGAAATCTAGTTCTAAAGGCTTTGCTTCAAAGATTATATTTAATTGCAGCAATGCATCTGACTGTTGTACAGTATTTTGCAATGAATGTTACTTTCCTTGCCCAGGTAACCTTGCATTTAGATAAACTGCTGTGCATGACTATAGAACTCTCTGCCACTCATCTTCTGTGCTTATTGCAGAGATTGCTACTGATATTTTTTCCTTGTAGACCAACAAAATATGTACTGACACACTTGTGTCAGTGTGTCTTGCAGCTGTTGAGAGATGGAGATGACCTCACTTGTGAAACAAATCTCTTTTCTGCAGTGCAGTCTTCATTCACAATTCTGATGCAAACACACATGAAATGGTTGGTCTGTATCCTCTGCTTGCTGATTCATACTTGACTTGTCCTTCAGTTTTGCCCTTTTGAAATGCTTGTAGTGTTCTAATGTACCATAAGTTTTTGGGTTGTTTGATCATTCTCACTGTCTTGGTCTTCAAAACCCTACCTTAAGAAGATACTTGGCTGTCATCTCTTCATGCTGCATCTCTGACTATGAAAAAGCCCTTTTTGGGCAGCAAGTTGTTGAGTTGGAGCAGGCCTGATTCGAAAATGCTCTCTTGTTCATTCTAGTGTACTGTGGCTAATTCAGTACTTGAATACCTCAGAATTACTTGGAATAAAAAAAAGAAAACAATCCCACAGAACTCTTAAAACTTCTCAGAGGAATAACAGCTCTGCAATGGTGTTTCTAGGGGTAGAAATAGATAGTACTTGCATTTAGGATAGACATCCTAGTAAGCAGCAGAATTTAATGATGACTAATGAGTGGGCATTGCAGTAAATCAGACTGGATGGAATAGGGCAAGTATAGCCTGGGTTTCTATAATGCAGCCTGTAGTCACAGTCTGCTTTGAGTTGGTGTTGTAAGCATGTGTTGGGAACCAGAAATCATGGCTTTTCAGGGGAGTTCTCCACTTGCAGCCTGTAGTCACACACTCCTGAAACACTGCTTATTCAGGCCACACCAGGAATGTCATGAGAAGCCCCAGTTAAATCTGCTGTTGTAACACAGTGTTCGTAACTCTCTAGGAGACCTTCTCAAATTGCAGAATGAGTTTAACCACTGTCCACCGCTACACACTGTAATAGCTAGGTGTTAATCTCAAAGCTATGGCAGCAGATACTGTTCAACACACAGCTCAAAACTGAGACCACCTCACGATTGCTGTGGTCTGCTGTTTTGTCACAGCCTGAACCTATTAGCAATCCATACAAGATTAAATATTACTGATATTCTATACTATCCAGGATTTCCCTTCAAGAGGCCTTGTTCAAACCCACTGGTATGTTTGTCCCTATTCTTTTTCTCAGTATTGTGAATTCCTGTCACCATAGTCACTGCCTGCCCTGAATAAATTTGCCTTTTCCATTTTAAGGTCACCTTGGTGAAGGACAGTATTTCTTCCTGTTTGTCTTGGATATAATTTTGAATTTTTGAGTATTCCTGAGATTCTTGAGGTATCCCAATTAAATGGATTCTTGACTGAGTTACTTTTCTGTTCTTTCCAGTCACATCTTACACAACAGTCCTGGGCTAGTTTTTGCCTTTTTCTTGGAGATGGTTTAAAAACAGTTCATGTTATGGAAAAACTAAAAGATAATCTTGGCAAGATTCTGAATGGGTAAAACAACCAGGAGATTGTATCTACCATGAGAGAAGATGCTTCTCCAGCTGGTGCCTCCTCTGTTCTCTTTCATGGGAGTTATATCAGTTGCAAAAAATATTTCTATAAGTTCAGTCTTCTCTTCCAGGTTCTGTATTTCCCCTTTTGGAACAGGGATAAAGTCGAAGTTAAATTTTAATATCATAATGTGTTCACATGCATTTTTTTTACCTACTAAGGTCGTGGGTTTGTGGTTTTTATTCAGGATCCCATTTAAGACTTATCCCAGACTTTTGTGCCTTTTTAGCATGGTTACTGTGACATTTTCAAGGAGCTTGCTGCTCAGCACTTGCTGTGTCCAAAGTGATTTTGGGCTGATGGACGCAGCCCCGTGTTTTGGCTCCCTATTAATTATCTGTATGATGTCAGGCATGAGAGGGCAGCCTGGCTTTGATTTACACATGTCACTCAAGTGTTAATGGCCTTATTACCCAGCTCAGCTGCTGGCCCATGTAATACAGCCCCAGATCCAAACAGGTCTTTCTGCTGAAATGCCTCAAGAAGGTAAAGCAGTACTGACAGCCATCTATCTCCCCTGCCAAGGCACTTGTTTGTCCCTGTTTACCTGATTCCTCCAGTGAAGTGCTTGTATGTGTCTGTATATTTATGTGGAAGGAACAGGGGATCCCCTTTTAAATGGTTGTTTCAGTAAAACACAATCTTCTTGTTTCCCTAGGAACCCTCAGTTCTCCATGGACTTTAAAACACCTCTGCTGGTCAACTTGTAAAGCTTAGAACTGTGTGACTTCTTTCACAATGTTCCTGGGAGTACCAATTTGGAATTAGAATCTTACTAAGTTTAAAAGCATTGATGCCACTGTCCCTTACACATCACTATTCCTGCTTTCTCTTAAGTTAAATATAGAATATTGCCTATCTAGAGCTGTGTGAATTGGTGTTTGTAAGCTGTGTGTGACTTGCTGGGGTCTGTTACTTTATGCAGATTTAATACCAGTAAATATTATCCTGGGTTCTGTAGCATAGATGCCTATTTTCAGAAGCTTCTTAGTACATTGTACCTGTTGCTCTTCTGCTAAATGTGTTTCTCTTCACCATTTATGGTCTAAAGGAAGCAAAGTCATGTGAGCTGTGGGATAAACACACATTTAGGTCTCTGTGGCACAGTAGCATGCTGTTGTCATGTGATAATCTTCAGGCAAGATAAAATGTGCCCTTGGCTTTCAGATGTCTCTTGCAAAGATTTCTTAACACTTGAAGAATTTCAAACCTTATTTTTGGTCATTGAAAGGTGCTTCCTCTTCTAAGTAACTTGCAGAACACTTACCTAGAACACCAGTTCTGGTTTATTTTCAAATTTTCTGAAGACCTGAGCTGTAATCTGGGCATTATGTTCAGATTTCCAGGCTTCTGAGGGCTTTAATTCCCCCTGATGATTTTTTTGATGTCCAACTTAAGACTTATACGTGTGGTTTTTTTAGAAATTATAGACTCTGCGTTTTCTTTCACACACTTGTAACTTGCCCCATTGTGTTTCCAGGGTAAAGATTGCTGCTGTACAACATAACAGCTGTGACACCTTGGGTGGACTTGCTCTGTTTTTTGGGATGGTTATAACACTTAACAGGGGGAAGAAAGTGGCTGTCATCTAAACTGCGTGGCTTGGAGGGATAAATTGAGTACCCCTGATTAATAAGGCACAACCATGCCCAAACCATGCCTGTAGTCCAGATTCCCAATCCTACCAGTTTACAACTAATTGGTTTTAAACCCCTGTCTAGGTAGTTATTTTATTTTCTTTCCCCACTTACCCAGATCTGTTTGGGGCCAGAGTTACTTTCCCTATAGCACAGGAAGGTGATCAGAAACATTTTAGTGTTCTCAGCACAGATGTTTTAAGCTTCATATTGCACTTGGCCAAAAGGGAGGAGGGAGGGTGTGTTTACCTGCCCCAATCGAGTTCACATCTCAGGAAGGTGAGTAGGAGATGGTGGGCAACAGGAAAATAAAGGAATTTATATTCACCCACCTTCCTGTTGCATCTTAGGGTGTGATACAGGACCAGGTAGCTTTGTAACATCAGCTCCATAATTGACTAATCAAGTACTGTATTTTGTCAAGTTCAAGTAACACAATTGCTGTTCTCCTCTGAAGTAAGTCCTAACTGCACTTGGAAGAGTAATTATCTTTCAAGTAGGTCCTTGAGAAGGGTACAGAAGGATCGCACTGTCAGTGCTGCCAGTTAGTCGTAGAAATTGTTGGCACCCAACTTCTGGATCAAACTGGTCTCATCCCTGTCATGCTTTCACTTGTTTACTAAGTGCTTGCCATTTCATGCTGGTATTTTCTTTCCCTGGTATTTTCTGCACGTAAGTATCCAGCATGAATAAATACCAGTGTTACTAAAGATGAGGGCCCCTGTTTTCCACGCAGACTGGGTACTATAGAGGCTGGAACTGCGTGGTAGCTTGAATTGAATTGCATGGTAAGGACATAGCAGGGCTTTCAGAGCCCAGCCATCAAAGATTGTGCTGCAGAGGTATTGAGGGAGGCTTGTTTGAGTAATTTCACCCAGCATCAGAATTTGTTAGTATTTAGCCTTAACTTCAGCTGAATAATATCTGCACTAAAATACCATCTCTTGTGATTACCCATTTAGTTTCTACTCATGTTTCAGCTGCATTGCTAGTCAAATTGTTGATATTTGGCATGCTGGGGGTGTGCCTGTTGCAAGGTGCATGCATGCTATTTGGAAAGAGAGAATTAAGCTAGCCAAGAAAATGATAAAATAATTCTTTGACAGCTGTTGAATCCTTAACATCTCTACTACGACAATATTGCTATGCTGTGAGCACCAGCTCTTGGCTTCTTGAGTGGCTGGGTGGGTCTGTTCTGCACGTGTTCCACACCCTGATGTGTGCCCAAAATGCTCCTGTGCAGTGAGTCTGGCAAACCTATTGCAGTGGCACAGGGGCTGTGACTGCTCAGAGGAACCCAGGCCGCACAGGTTGTGGCAGGGAAAATGGTTTTTTCGCACCTTTTTTTTCATCTCTTCTGTGCTTTGGCAGTCTCCTGCACTGTAACCCTGCCTCATGCTTAGAAACATTTGGTTTGTGTCCACGCAAGCAGGTCTGGCTGTGGGTGTTTCTCTAGTACCTTTCGTGTGCACAGGGCTACCTTCCATACGTCTTGTAAAAAACAGAGCTGGAATCCTCTGGCAAGCTGTTTGTTTAACACTGTGTGCCTAAACAGAAACTTCACTGGCACTGTTCGCTGCCTTTATATAAAATTCTACCTTACTGCTCATAAAATTGTGATTTGATGAATAAGTTAATTCAGTTTCTCACATTCTATTACCATCCAGTGGACAGTTATAATACACTGGGGTATGAGCATGCACTAACAATAGCTGACAACTGAAAGTTACTCACTTGCAGAACAGTGTGGTCCTAATGCAGGCATTACAGAAATTTAGTTCATTACTTCCTAGCATACAGAAGCCCCTGGCTGAGGGACCTTAACTCATGCTTACAATCTTCCATGGAAGTTTTGTACCACTCTTCACAGCTGCAGGCTTCATTATTCCATTGATTTCAATGAAGAGTTTGCTTAACTCCTTATGAGACCTATTTTATTATGGTTGTAAAACGTGTGTTGAATTAGTCTACAGCTTGTCTTGGTCATTTTTTTGCATGCTCAAATAAATAATTATTTACATCATCCTTTATGGATTTTTGCAGCTAAGGCAGTTTCTTATCTGTTTGTATCAAACCCTTCAAAAGACCATGTCTGTGGGGTCAATGCAAAAATAGATCCTGGTTAAAGGTAACTGTGTTTGCATTTATCAGCAATCAAATTTTAAAAACAAGTTAGTTACTTGGCCTTTGAGAATGAGAGTGGTTTTGCCTTTAGGAAGTTGTTCTAGGAGGCTGTGCCAACTCTATACCTCCTGAGGCTTGCTCATACTAGTGCTCTCTGGCAAAGCAATTTAAGAAATGTCTTGGGCAGGATTTTCATAAATCTATTCAGCCCAATCAGAAGCTTCACTTAATAGAGCAATGTATAAATAGTGCGGAGAGTCAAGTGACCATCAGCTGGTCTGAATGGGTTTGACCACTCCAGTCACAGGGTCTGAGGTATGCAGGAGCTGGGATCACTGAAAACATGCTTTGCTGCAGAGATATCCTGGCTCTGGCATAATTATGTAACTGCAGAGGAATTCATGTGTGTGAGAATGAGCTTTAATTGGACACCTGTATTTAATGTTGGTTTCACCTTCTGTGTCATTACCGTGGGTTTTTAAAAATGCAAAGTTACTGCCCTGATTAAGTTTCCCATTTTGTTTAGTGGTGTGTATTGCAGTGCAGAGCTGAACTCCACGATTATGCATTTCTTTTATAAACTCTGTGCCTACTCGCTTGAAACAATGCTCTGATCTGTTTTACTGAATTCAGAACTTAAGACAGAATGGCTCTTTGCCTAAGTTCATATTAGGTAATTAGAAGTTCTTGGCATGCTTGGTAAATGCTGAAATTCCATTGTGTTGTGCATTAAGCATGGGGAAATATTTCTTCAACTGCTATGCCAGTGCACTAAATTATGTGTTTTGGCTGTCCCTGGTGATGGCTTTATTAAATCTCAGTGAAACTGTCAGCTCTGGACTTGCAGGGATGCTAGCTTGCTTTTGTTTGGGAAGTTACTGAAGCCAGCGTGTAGGTAATGATTTTTTTTAAAGTTATTTTTATTAAAAGCATCCAGCTTCTCCACTTGTAAATATCACAGTATGGATTCTAAACAAACTAGTAAAATGGCACCTATTTCTTTGTGGTCAGTTCACTTGACACCTGTGGCTATGCTGTCCAGGACAAAAACATTTTACCAAATTCAGAAACTTCATGGGAAGGACTATTGTCCAAACACAAGTAATTGGCATTTCCTTCTTCCTTTCTCCACCCACCAAAATATTTGTACTAAATAGCTTTCCCCCCTCTTTCATTACATATTTTAGTGCTTGTCAGTGCCATCCCTATCCTTGGAATGTGACTCTCACAGCAGAGCCTTTTGATGAGAGCATGATTGTTCCCTTTCCTACCAATTCCACAGCTAGACCTTTGATTTTTGAAAGTTATATGTTTAATCCAAACCAGAAAAAAGAATGGTGACCTATGTATCTGTTGTGTTTCTTGCCCTGACTGATGTGCCTGAAGATCATTCAATCATATCAAACATACCTTGATTCTGCAAGTAAAGGTGTGAGTGTTAACAGGTGATTCACAAGTTTTCTAGTCACCTGCTTTTGTATTTAATGCACAACACACTTCCAGCAGTTTTTTTCCTAGTTTTAGCATGATATGGTGATGGGCTCAGTTGCATCTTGCCTTTTTTTTGGCAATAAAGGTTTATATTAGAACAGTTCACCAGTGTCAAAAGCTTTGCCTGTTGGATTTAGATGATGACAGATGGTGGCTTTTTTTTCAGTAACTTGGTATTTCTTGCTTTCATGAGGCAGTGAGACTCCTGTCTGCACAAATACCAAATCCAGGCAGTGCTCAGGATCATAGTGCAGCTCGAGGCTTCAGGTTCCGTGTGTGTGCAAAGAGCTCCTGCATCTCTGAGGTGTTCACAAACCTCCTCCCTTTCCCTTGCTGCAGGACCCAACCCTTTGTCATCTGAAGGGCTGGACTTTTTCCTGCTGCCCTGTTCAGGGCTGGCATAAAGTTGAGTGCAGTGCACACCCTTAGAAGTCTGGGGGAACTTCTGGGGGTTCTTACAAAACTGCTCAACAGCTGCCCCTCAGCATCAGCTGCCCTAAAACAGAGGGTGGTGTCTGGGCTCAAGGCTCTGCTCATCCCCTCACCTCACTTTTCCTCCTGCAGTTCCAAAGGCTCTGGCTAAAACTCACAAATGACAGAATAGTTGCTAATGTAACAAATCAGAAGTTTTTCATTAAAATTAAAAATTCTAATTTAAAAATAACATTTTTATCACCAAAAGTCTTGTAAAGCTGCTGTCTGGGCCTCTTGGCCTCTCCTCGAAGACACAGTGACTGCTTTCTCTGGCATGTTCCAGAACCTGCTTGACTGAACATTGGAGGGGGAGATTTTTCCTCTGAGTGGCCCCAAGCCTGAAGTACCTGTGGTGGAAAAGCTCTGTCTCCACCTGTGGGATGGCCATTTCCCTCCTGAATACTGGCTGAGAGGGAAGCTGGAGTGTTGTGCTCTGAGGTGGGGAATGGCTTTGTCTCTAGGCTGCAGCATGGTGGCAACACTGCAGTGGGTTATGTTGGCTTGGATTGAGGATTGAGGCCAGGGAAGGGTGAAATGATTGCCTGCAGAAGGGGGGAGAAGTGGACAGGCTGCAGTGAGTGAGTTGTGCAAGTCACTGGGGTGAGTGCTCCAGCAGAGAGGTGCCTGTGTTCAGTTCCCACCTCCAGTGCCACTGCTCTCGAGCCTCTGGTACCTATTCCTGGGAAGCCTCTCTGCTGTGCAAGCTCTAGAAGCTGGCATAGGTACTGTATAGGGGCTAAATAATGTTTGTTCATCATTAATAAATGCTATTTGGGAAACCCTATTGTGGAAAAAAGTTCAGCAGTGCATGCATGATTCTGTTACAATGGGGGCATAGTGACTACCACTCTTTTCCAGAAATATCTGACAGCAAGCTGTTCTCTTATTTCCTTTCCAATAGACCAGTCTTGAATCACTGCTGATATTGCTATAATCTAATCAAACATTAGTGGTAAGTAAAAGTGCTCCAAAAAAATAAATTATTAAAAATACATAAAAATTCTTACAGTCGGTTATGGTTCAGTGTTTAAAAAGAAGAAGAAAAAAAAACCACTTGGCAGGCTGATGACTGTTAAAATACTCTGTTATTGAAGTTGAAAGTCTTCCCAGTTCCCAGATAAATGTTTTATTTAAACAAATACTTGAAATATTTAATGAGCAGTTCTAACTTGATGGGTGTTTTTTGTTTGTTTTTACCAATAATGTCTTATTTCTTGCAATGAAAATCTAAACACATACAAGACTTCAAGGATTTACCTGGAGTACATTTCAGCCACCACTGGAAAGCCAAGTTGGGCATTATCCACTGGGATTTTTATCAGATGTGCTGTACAGTGCTGGGGCAGTTCCTGAGCTGGCAGAGAGGAGCCAGGATTTCTTCATTGAACAACGGAGACAGAAGAACTTCAAACCACCATGAATGGGAGATTTTATGCAAAGACTTTGCATGCTGGACTGATTTCTAGTAGAAACTGACTCTAAGCATCTTCCTCCTCGCTGCTAAATTACACAGGAGTTGTACCTTTTTCCCCACTGCAATGTGGGATATGTTTTCCCATTCCAGGATTGTTTCTATGCCTATAAATTTACTTCTGTTTACTGAATGCCCTTTCTGACAGACTAAGAACAGCCTGATTTTGCATAATTGATGGGTTTTTTCATGTCTTTTTGTACAATACTGTTGGAGGAATAAGAAGAAACTTAACATGACTTTGGTTCTGCTGTTATTCTGCTTCACATTCGTGAGCAGTTCTTATTATTTGCTTTTGGGGGCAGGTCTTTAGTAATACATGGGGATGAAACAGGTTGTTTCAGAATGAAGATGTAGGAACACTGAGTACTTTTTGACTGCAAAAGCCAATGAGTGCATGTCTGAGGCGACTGCTCTGGCAACACTCTTTTCTCTGTGCTGTCCACAAGGAATCTGTGTGATACCAACAGTGGAAAATTCTTTATTTATGAAGGCTAATCTACAGAACTCTTTCACATCCTGATTTTAATGTTTTTTTTTCCTGATTGTTTCTGCAGGTGGTGATGGATTAATGCTGTGGATCAATCAACCCAGGACCTGTAGTTGCCCATCAGTCGCTCAGTAGTCAGTGTAGATTCTGTCTTTACAATCAGCAGCTACATCTGGCTACTGGGTCTCTGATGACATCTCCTGCCTCCTATCTAGACTTTTTGTTGGATTTGTGTCTTCTCTCCTGGGTGCAGAACAAGTTCACAGTGCTAACAAGTTAACTCCTGAGGTGTGGCCCCAAATAAAGGATTGGATATCTGTTGGATCTGCTTCACAGTGGGAATCAGATTAAATACCTGGATGTTGTGGATTGGAAAGCAACAGCCTTTTCTGTAGCCTCGTCCTGGGGTTTACAGTAGTCAAAACTGGTGAGAATAATTGCAAATTAGAGCTAAGAAAATAGTTGGATTTCAATTTTTTTTCAGTGAAGGATCTTCAGCCTCTCCTGCAAAGGGAAGGTATTGAAACACCTTTGCTGATTGCATAACTACAGTGTGCTAGGGGAGGAAACCACACTGTGAACTGGGTGTGCATAGCTGGTTTTTATCAGTTCTTTGTGAAGACTGTCCAGGTTTGGGGCATGAACCTGGCATACAATGTAGATTTCTGTGTTTGTTAAGCAACAGCTACATTGTCTGCTGGGTTTCCAGCTGCCTGGAAATACAAAGTGGAGGGTTATCTACGCTCTTTTTTTTTTTTTTCTTTTTGATCAAGTTACCTCCCTTGTGTCTCTGAGGAAGACAGTACAATTGATGTCCGGTTGCTGCCTCCCCCTCTGTTCTCACACAAGGGATCCAGCTGGTGTCAACTAGAGCTTTAACACAGGGTAAATCTGAAATGAGTTAATACAGAACTTCAAGGGATGGAAGTGTAGAGACAACTGAGTATGAGTAGATGTCAGGCACAAGCTAATGCCTGCTGCCTGAGTAACCATTAGTTTCCCTTGGTAATAGTGCTTCACTTTC
>VZTR01030504.1:564216-618252 GCA_013400775.1 Chaetops frenatus
TTTTTTCCTCCAAATCTTCAGATGGAAAGCTATATATGTGTGTGCTGTACAGTTAGGGAATTCTTTTTGGAGAAGTGAGTAGTGGGGAGCTATTTATAGGCCTGACTTTTTTTTTTTTTTTAAAGTATGCTGTGTATAGAACATGACTTATATACAGAAAGTGCCTAGAAATAACTGGGGAGGAATAAGATTAATGTCTTGAGGGCTGATTCCAGCTGGATCTCTTGTCATTTAGTGGCACCAAACCTAATGTGCTTCACTTGTGCACCATATCCAGCCAGGCAGTGAGAAAAAGGGCAGTTTCAGTTTGAGAACATTAGGCCTGGAATAGCAGGGGACTGCTGTCCCTCCAGACCTGGTCTGCAGCCACAGCAGTAAATGGGGAAGCTTGCACATCACATGTCTGTGCTGTTAACCCCTCAGTGCTGAGCTCTGTGCCATTTCCCATGGAAATCAGGAGAGTTGTGATGGCTGCTGAGCATGAAGGCATGGATGGTTTGGCTAAGCTTGCCTGGACTATGCATAGGTGGTTTTAGATCAGCAGGCATCCACAACCCTTCCTCTGCAAGGGCAGTACTCAGGATGCTGAAGGGGCTCCTAAGTGAGTGCTTCTGTTAAAAAATGTACTTTTTTGAAACAAATAAAACTTCTCATACAAAGAACTGTGTGTCTTTTCTTGTTTACTACATCAAACTTAGGTTTTCACCAGGTTGTTAGGACCTATAAAGGGACTATAAAGCTGTTCATTACAATGTCTAGTGTAGGCAGCCCTTCAGTACTTGTCAGCCTGACTGTTCTCAAAAAATACACATTCACTTAATGCATTTGTACCTTAAGTAAAAATGTACAGACAGTTGCCAACAGCCAATAGTTGGCACAAATAATCACTCCCTATTGAAATAACTGTGGATTGTCTGGGTAGCTTTGAAAACTGCTTGTTAAGGCTGAACAAGTATTTATCCTTTGCTTTATGTTGTTTTCCTCAGTGCCATTCTGTTGGTATCTGCATCTCTGATATTACAGAATTGGTAGGGACTTTGACATAGCTGAGTCTTTTTCTTAAATGAACTGGCACATTCTCAGAGCTGTTACTGATGTTTCATTCCGTGTGACCTCCCGAGTCCTGACCAGCATATGCACAATGCTCCTAAAAGTGGTAACAAGTTACTCTCTGCTGTGTTTTTGTGGCTCATTTGGCTTCAGCAGTATTAAGGTATGAGCAGCTTTTTATAGCATTGCTTTGTTCCTCTGTTTATGGTTGTCCAACTCGACCCTTAGGGACTGGTGTCAGAATCAGGTACATCTCCCCCAAATGTGTGTATGATAAACACCATAAAGAACTGAAGAGCAGATTGACCTCATGTTTAGCATCAAGCCCCTCTCCTATTCAGTTTCACTTCCCTACTGTGTTTCAGTTAAACTTTACCATTTTGAAATCCCCTTTGTGGGCAGGTACTTCTGGTTCCTCTTATTTTTCTGTCATGCTACTTGAGTTTGTATATGGACACCTTTGAAATAAAAAAAAAAAAAGGAAAAAAACGCCACACACTTTCCTCTGTTACCTTACTCTGGGGTTCTTACTTTATTTTCAGTGTCTAGCATAGCTAATGGAAGCATGTAAAAGTGGTTACTCTTCCTACTGGGATATTTATTTTTTTGTTTTTAGATCTTTGTTCCTTCTGTATGGATTTCAGTGAAACTGGCATAAGTGCATGACTCTTCCTTCCTCTCCCCTGCTGAGGGTGCCTTTACTACTCCTGGTTAAACTGCTGCTAACTGCAGCCAGAAGTCCTCCAGCTTCAATGAAAGAAACTGGATCCTGTGGCATAACACTTTCCACCTGTTCAACCTTAGTGAGGTTCTCAGAGTTTGCATTTTCTTTGTGCTTTTGCTTCCCAACAACACCCCTGGCTGTGTTTTCATGATGTTTCTCTGCTGTGATGCTCAATGAGTGTGAGACCTGACTAATGTGAATGTTGTTTTTCAGACAGGAAAGTGAGACCAGGGCTCTTTCCTGGCCAGAGCTGTCCCTCTCTTGACAGCACCCTCTGTTCCCTGTGAAGGTGGTGAGGCCCTGGTGATGCCTAAGGTGGCTCCCTAGGAACAGAGACTGGACAGGAGCAAGGGAATAAAAGTGGATATTTATTTGAAGGCCTTTAAGGCCCACTCTGGGGCCAGAGGTTGTTCATGCCCTGGACCTTAAGATGGATGGCAAAATGGACAATGAGTTACCCAGTTATAGGTTTTGGTCCATTAGCATATCAGTATAAATTTGCCAATTACAACTTTAGTTAATGATGTAATTTTCTCTAGTTGGCTTCCCTTTCTAGGATGTTGGTTTACACATTCTGGGCCTAGGACAGTCTGGGTGTCCTTGAAGAGCAGGCCTAGAGAGGCTTTGTTATGTTTATCTTAGCATGAGAAAAAGCAGTAGCTAACAAGTTTCAGGACACTTTGGAGTACTAAGTACTACAGGATTTGAAAAATACCAAAGTTAAAATCTAAGGCATCACTGGCACAGGTGGCCCAGAGAAGTTCTGGGGGTTCCATCCCTGGCAGTGTTCAAAGCCATGTTGGATGGAGCTCTGAGCAACCCAGGATAGTGGAAGGTGTCCCTGGCCATGGCAGGGGGTGGAACAGGATGATGTTTAAGGCAGTAAATGGTGAGAAACATAACTGCTAAAAATATTTGTTATATCCTTTCAAAATGCAAGATCTTGGAGTTTGGCATTCAGACTTCATTTCCCCCAAATGCCCCTTCTTTCCTGCCCAAGCAAATAATGGGAACTAAGATAATAGTGACAGTTGGGTCTGTTTGACCTGGTAGAGTGGAGAGGATCACAGCACTTTCCTAATTTTCTATCTTCAGTTGCATCTCAGTTTATGTAATATCTTCCCACACTGATATTTCTTCCCATCCTCTGAACTTGCTTTTAGAATTGACTTGAATATCTATTTAAATCTTAATAGCAGGAAGAACAATATTTTTACTTTCTGGCTCCAGATAACTGCTAGGAAAGCCTCACTGCCTACTATTTCTCTATTCTGTGACAAATACTTCTGTAGACTCTAAGCTGTGTTTTCTTGGCTATGTTTATTCTTTCTGTGCAAATCAAGATTGAGAGGATACATTTAGCCCAGCCTTGGTGTACTTGCAGCATATCCTGCCATATCATGTACATGGTAGCAAAAAATAGGTTCTGTAAGTTTATTTAAAAAGGAAAAACTCAAGCAGCCCCACAGCCATTAAGTTTCTGAAATGGCAATAACAAATATAAACCTGAGGCAGGGACGCCAAAGCCCAAAACTATGGTTTTTGTAGAACAGAATAACAAATAGGTTTCTTTAATTGCCCAGAAGTGTGAACAGCCATTCCTAATGGGAGACCTCCATCCATTGGATAGGTGGCTTGTAATTAATCTATGGAAACCTGTAATTTGGATTTCTGTTGCTGTCCTGAGTAACTGAGCAGATTTTGTGTCTTGTGCACAGCTGCTTTTGGGAGACTGGCTGTGGCTGTTTTCCCAGCTCCACCCAGCACAAAGGAATTCCCTGAAGAGTTACCTATGGAAGGTCAGGGCAGAAGGAAGGTGGTGAAGTTTTTCTTAGAGCAGTTTTTTGGAGACCTTCCAGCGGGTGCATTTTCTTTCCCTTAGCATGAACGAGCATATTTTCCAGAGGCATAAACACACCTGGGACTCCTCACCAGAAGTACCCTCTTCACAATGTGCTTTGGTGTGCTCATGCATTTTCACTCTGTAAATCTCCTACTGGTCTCCTAAAGTGGTGTTTCAGGCAAGATGAATGGCCCTGGCTCCTCTATCAGGTATCTCTGGGCCTCTCACAGAGAGTTGTAGCACAAATCCTGTAGCATAGACCTGCTTGTATGCAGTGCTGCAGAGCCTTGTCTGCCTGTGGGGTTGTTTGTACTGTGATGTGTTGCTTTGTGCAATAAACTGAAAAATGAGACCTTGGTTGTGGGTGTTTGCAAAACAAAGCTGCTAAAGAGGTGTTTAGCTTAAGTGGTCCTTGGCATTGGAGAGCCCTGCAATTTCTGAATCTGTCCTGTCCCTGGCTCGCCAGCTACTCGTAAAAGCAGCTAACCAAAACTGTGGAAAGCCTTGACAATCCAGTTTAATACTGACGTTTTTCTCCTGCTGTGTGGCTTTACAGTTCGTGGTTGCAGCTCACAGAAAATGCTGAATTGTTTTAGGAGACGGCTCTGAGGCAGTGGCGTGGCTCTGACTGGCTGTCCCTGTCTACAGCAGCGAGTTTATCTTTGAAGGCTTTCAAGAGCAGTTGCTGCTCCTACATGTTAGCAAACTTTATCCTTCCAAGTTGGTAATTTCTCTATCTACTCTGAAAGTCTTGTTCTGCAGGTTGCTAAGTAACACTCGCACGTATTTAATTTTCCATGTGCTCTGAATGCCAGTCTTCCATGCAAAACACCTTTCCAAAATTAGTGTCTGTCAAGCTCCTGAAAGGTAGTGGTGCTGTGATGCAAGTCAATCATGTTGCCTGCTGTAGGTGTTAATTCTCCCATCTAAAGACTTGCAGAATCACTAATATGGTGAATCTCCAGTTCTTTTTAGCTACGAGAGAACAGTATCTTCTGAAATACTTGCACGCTAATTCCAGAAAGAGAAGTCAATTGCAGGGGTACACTTATAATGTCAATTTGTTCATTATGGTGATAACATATCATTTAAAGCTTAGTTTTCTTTACAGTATAGATCTCGGGAGGGACCTGAGCTGAATCATTAGGTAGGTAATGTTCCTGTGCTCCAAGGCTGGCTGACCACTGACTGCATAGCTGCTGAGGATTTTAGAGAGGCGTCATGAAGATGTGAGGGAAGGGTTGATGAAGAGTATAGGAAACTTTCCCTTTCTTTGAACCTGTTTTGTCTTGTAGAAGGGAGAATTGGATGTACACCTTCTCTTCCCCCACCTCTAGAAATTCAGTATACTATTCCACTTTACATGTGTGCTATACCAGACACTTCAAGTATTTTTCTTCCTGCTTGCCTGTGAGTATTCCCTGGTTGCTTGTATAGTCTAGGCAGGTGGGCTGAGCCTGCTTTGAGAAGAATATCAACACCTGAACAGGGCACTGTGTATGCTGAGACCAGGAGATGCTGTTCTTTCCTTGAGTGCACCTTCTCTGTTTTGTGGACTTCCCACAGCAGAGTGCCTTGCACATCCCTGGAGCAATGAGATAGCCCTGGATAACTGCAGTTACGTGCAAAACATCCACATAAAAGACATTACAGGGACAGCACAGCCAAAAATTACCAGAACTTTGTAGCTGCAGCAATGAATAAACCAAAAATGAATGAATGTCAAAGTAAACAAACCTGCCACTGTAAGCTCAAGCAACTGCTGCAAAGCACCGTGGCAGTGTTTATTGTTTATTATAGTGCAATGGTTATTACAGAACTGACTCATGAGGTGTAGGATTAGGAATTGCAAAACCCCTTCCTGATGTCTCCCTTTATTTACTTACAGACAGCTTAGCTGGCTAAAGGTGTGAGAGTGAGCCCTGCCTGTTGTTCAGTGGCCAATTTGCAGTGCTCTGCAGAAGGTTCTTGATCCTTTCTGCCACCCAATTCCTCTCCTGGCTGTGACAGCCACCCCGGGTGTGACTTGGCTGCTGATGGATGTTTTAGCTGCTCTCAGTTATTGCTACATTGGCCTCATTATCAGCCCCCTGAAACTTTTATGCCATCCTCAGTGGGTAATGATATTCCTTATTTTTTTCTTCACCTGCAGTGAATAATGCTGAAAAAAAGGATTTGAGGTATGGGTTAGGAGGTATTTCAGAAGCCAAATTTTCATGGAGGATTTTCACCTCATGTGAACTTTCTTGTAATTTAGAAAGACATGGATTTACATGGTGGAATAGGCTGCCAAGCTCCTGGGTTTCTTTGTGTTTAGCAGTGTTACGAAAAACAAAACCATTCCAGTGGCCAAACTCCCTTCAGTTCTCCCCTAACAACAAGGACAGTGTGATTTAATGTGTTCTCTTGGATTCAAACTTCTGCTGTGTTGTGGGACCACAAAAGAAAGTTGCTGTCCAGAATACGTGTTGTAAGTGGCTCAGATCTTCAAGTGCCCCATAACATCCCTGTTTTGCAGATGCAGAGTTGGGGCACAGTCAAATTAAAAGCCAGTCTTCTTCCCCCCTCTCCAAGTGAAAATCAGGTTTGAATAGAAGCCTCTGAAGTGCTCCTCTCCTGAGTAGCTTCTCATCCTGAGGGAAAAACCTGCAGAGAACTGAAAGTCATTGTTGTCTTTATTTAGGAGAAGTTGGAAGGCAGAGGAGAAGATCTGAATTTTGGAAGGCTTTTGAACACTGATCAGAAGAGAGAGTTCTTGTCTTTACTGACACAGCCTATAAAAATATGAATATAACCCAAGGAAGTGGGAGACCCAAATTCATTATGAGTGGATTTTCCTGGCCCCTAAGTTCTAGACTGATGGGCAGCAGGGGGATGCATTCCCCTAAGAAAGTAACATTGCTCTGCTCAAAGAAGTGGGAGTTCATATACCTGAAGAGTAGAAACACAACTGTTGATTTGGTGGTCAAAGCAGACAGGATATAAAGGGTGGCTTGAGGTAGGAAACCTCTCCTTAAATGTTGATTAAAGAGGTCCTGGATGCAGCAGCCCTAGGAGCAGGTTTGTTCCAATGCTGTTTTGCTTCTCAAAGACCTTGTCCTAACAGTGCCTTTTGTTTTCACCCGTGTTAAAGGACAAGATGAACTTGGTCCCAGTGTTTCTTATGAGAGAGGGCACAGGACTGGAATCTTTTCTTCTGCTTTGTCACAGTTCTCTGAACTTTGCTACTTACTCCCTGCCCCAGAACAAAGTGGGAGTATGACTCTTCCTCTCCTCAGAAATTTGGGAGCTGCAAGAGACTCAACCTTTTTTTAATCAGTTAAAAAACCTGAGTGAACAGCAGTATTAATTTTGTCTGACTCTTACACACCACACAGTCTCAAGAAAATGGAATATAAAGTTCAAACCTCAGCAGATAATGCTGCAGGATGTTGTCAGACACAACTGGTGCTTTGGCTGGCCATAACTGGGACTCCAGGAACTCTAACTGAAGTTTAATAGGGTCTGGTGTACAAAGGCAAGCACCTCTATAGGTGTTCATTATATGTAACACTGTCAGAACAGGAATATAAGTTCTCTTAGAAAGGGATTTAACCACAGATAGATACTTCCTTGAGTGCTGTGTTGACATTCATTGTTTATCTGTTCAGACTAGTCATATTTGGAAACACTGTTCTATTCTGACATATGACTTTTCCCAGGAGCAGCAAGACTCACAGCGAAGATTTCACAATAAAGAAAATTCTGTTTCTCTTTGTGGGAATGTTATAGTAACAACTCATTTGGCACAAGATCGTTTTGTGTTCAGCAAGGATTCCCCCTCCCCCCCATCCCTACACATTTTTGATGTGTTTCCATGTGTTGGGGTTTTGTTTTGGTTTTTTAATGTCTTTTTTTTTCTTTTCACGAGGGTGGGGGTGGATCATTTTACATTTAGCCTTCCAGCCATCCACTTAGAAACCAAACCCTGCAATAGGTATGAAGAACCCGAGTCCAGGCTTGTGTGTTTTGGTGTCACCACCAGCAGTGGAGTTGCTCCTAATTTATCACCACATGAAGGAGTTCAGCATCAGTCCCTTGGGCTCTGCTCAGCTGCTGCAGCCCTGGAATTACACACATTGCTCCAGGCAAAGGGGAGCCATGGTGTGAAACACTGAGAGGTGGCACAAATGCACAGGCAACAGCTTAAATACCAGGTAGCAATTCCCAACCTGCACGACTGGAAAGGCTGAGGTGTCTGCAGTAACCTGTGAGGGCAGAAAAGATCACACACCAGTATCCTTCCCTGGCTCAGTGCTGATGCCATAAAACTCCAGGGTATATTTGGAAGTCACTGGTGCTTCTGGAGGATGCAGTTCTTCTGGTGTCTGATCTTCCTGGACTTCTGTTTAACTGCAGTGTGCAGTATTGAAATGGAAATTATTTTTACCCTGTTACACCAGATCTTTTTCCAAAGTACAAGGCTAATTAACCAGGTTTCAGTGAGTTACACTGGGGATGACAGTCTAGCAGCTGAAAAGTCATTAGGCTTTTTTGCAACCTTCCCTGGAGATAAAGTGGTTATTTTGGGCAGAATGCACATATGGTGAAATCTGGTCCTCAGTGTAGTTCTTGGAAATCTTCCTCATGATCACAGTTTGCACCCACCTAAAATTCCTAAGTTACAAAGAGGGCAGCATTTTCCTTCCTCAGTGTTTATTGCCCCATCCAAAAACTCTCACTATGTATTTAGGAGCTGGGAGAACCACAAGGTTGCACTTTCAAAGAAGAAAGGAGAAAGAAGGGAGCTTTTCAAAGATGTGGTTTTTTGAGGATAACAAATAAAAACACAAAAAAAGTGTTGGCATTGCCAACACTTCTGAAACATTTCTGAAAAAGCTGGTAGGCCAGCCTGAGCCTGAATGTGTTTGCTGCATGCTGCTGAAACTATAGTTCAGGTTATGTTGCTGTTGCTATTCTAAACCCTAGGAAGTGGGTGTTTATAAGTGCAGTCAACATTCCCTCTGAGCAAAAAGCTGGCCTTAAAAGGGAGTTGTCCCAACAGCAAGAAGGATTATTTAAAGAAAAGAAAATGCTAAATTTTTGCTGTTCAGAGAAAAAAATAAAAAAGAAGAGGAAGCAAACCCAAGGATGGAATATTACAGCGTTGCCCACACAATTTTTTTTCTTTCCTTTGGTGGCTTTTATCCAAAGCCATTCAGTACAGCCAGTGATCATTTGTGATGGAAAATGAGTGAAATGCATTTTGCACATTTATTTAACTTGTTAGGTCTAATTAGGAAAAAATTGCAGTAGCAAATGCACAGAAATGCATTGTCACTGGTAGCATTATAGTATTTTAGTGCTCACAGTCACTACAGTCAAGGACAGGCTCCTGGTGTTTCACTTGCACCTCTGTTTTGTTGTGTAGCTCTGTAAGCTTTTGCTAGAGCACTGGAGAGAGATGGCAGTGAGATCCCTCCCAAGCTGCCACTGGGAGAGAGGGATGCTGGCTTGAGGTGACATGGAAGGAGGAAGGAGGTGGGGATGGGCAGTCCTAAAGCCTGCTGAGACAGCAAGGTGTCCTAAGTCAGAGTTTAACACAGACATGGACTGTGACACAGTCCATAACAGGGACTCGTAATCCACTAAACCCTGCTCCAGACCTGGCTTTATTTAACACTATTAATAAATCACGTGATTTCCAGACATCTCCAGTTTCCCTGATATCTACTTTTTTTACTTTCAGACCTGATGCTTTCTGTCCCTTTTAGTGTTTCTCTTGTGCCTCCCCTGCACAGGGATATTCTTAAGGCACCAACTCATTGTCGACAGAAAACAAAGCTGCTGCTGGGATTTCTCATTTGTGACCAGAGTTTCTCTTTCCCTCCTCATCTGCTGTTTGTGGCAAGATGCTGGCACTTTCTGTCAGCTTCTTCTGGGTTTCTTGACAAATTGGGTGCCTTCAGAAAAATCAAGTGCAGTGCTCCAGTGGTGTGTGTGGGTGTGCACATATTTATCCATCCAGATATCAGTAATGCATGTGTGCTGTGTGACAGGGGGAAGCTGAGGAACATCTGCACAGGATAACCAGCATTTAAGTCCTGTAAGTACATGCACTAAAATCCTGGCACCTGTAGACCTCTTCACACAAAATCTCTCAAGTAAAATTTTTGAAGAAAATCATGCTTTTGAGCCCTTGGGATTGTCAAGCCCGACCAAGCCTTTTTTTTTTTTTTTTTGTTTTTTCCCTGGTTGTGATATGGCAGAAATAACTGTTTCAGCTTAAAAATGAATAAAAATCCCTCAAACTATAACAACTTATTTTAAAATGTATTGAGAAGCATGGGGAGGCAAAGAAATGAGGCAAGATTTCTGCAAAGAGAGCTGCAGTCAGACCATTTGTACTGCACAGTATGAGATGCATACAGGGCTCCTCGAGCCTGCAGGTTGCAAATCAGTCTCTCATCCCCTGCCTCCTGCCACTCCAAAATGAGTTTGCATCCAAATTGTTTAGGTTGTGTTCACCAGTGAACCTTATTTTCCCAAAAAGAGAGGAGAAGTTCAGCAGTCTGTGCTCACCAAGGAGGACAGAGCATTCTGCAGTGCCAGCTCTGGCACTGCCAAACCCAGGACCCAGGAGAGGCTCTCATGTCTCAGCCTCGCTGTGGTCTCCTTGTTCTTTGGCTGCAGTTCACTGAACAGGATGGTTCTAGCAGACAGGAGAAAAACAAGGTGAAATGCAGCCAGGGTTACACAGCTGACCTTGGTAAACTGCTGCAATTAAAGCTAAGTTGTTGTCTCACTCCTCTGTGCCATCTTTGTATCACGGTGCCACTTAACTGCAAAGTGATGCTGTAGTTGGAGTTCTTGGGTCAGGTTGGAGGAGCATGAAAGAGCATTTGTGCCTTTGCCTTGAGGTTTCTGTCTACATTGGTTTAAGTTTTATAAACTTTTCTTTTTTTTTTTTTTTTTTTTTTTTTTTTTTTTTTTTTTTTTTTTATTTACCCCTCTTAACAAACCATTANTCTGCCCATCACAGCACATCATGATGTTTGTTATTCTCCCAAAACCATGAGAGTAAGGACTGGTAAGCCAAAGAATACCACTAAACAGAGAAAAAGTCACAGGCAAGAAACACCTAGAAGTGTAGAGCTCTCAAAATATTTTCTCCTTGAATATTGAAAATGAGGACATTAAGGTGGAGAATTTGGGGGAGGACTGCGAATTTCCTGTAGTAACTCACAAGGGGCGAGGTTGGAACTGCTACATCGGTTTTGCTCTTTTATGATCAATTGTGATGTAAATGTTGATGGCTGCCTAACAGGCAAAACAAAGTAGGGAAATGATGAGTCATTTGTACTTGTAATTTGTCTGAACAAGTAATGTGCAAGTCAAGTTTCATTTAAATGCAGCAGAACTTTCCCCCAAGGATTGTGCTCACAAGGCAGGGCAGTGGGAAACCAAGGAGAGATTTGGATCTGCAGCCATGGACCCCTGAAACAGACAATTTCCACCATGCCAAGGCTGGCCAGCTTCAGTTCCCACTGTTCCAGAGACACTGAAATACATGTGGCAACAGTCTTCACTGGAGTCTGTTGTGTTATGTGAGTGGAATTTTTTCTGTTGCTCTCCAAGGCCATGACCATGTTTCTCCTGATGTGGGAGAATACATCCTCCCTATGGAGAGAAAGCACCTATACCTCTCCAGCAGCTGGGAAGAACTGACTGGCTGCCCTTGCCATCCAAGAGGTTCAAAGAAGACTCTGTCTCACTACCCTCACACCTCATTCTGCTCCCAACTGCAGCTCAGATGGCAAAAGCACCTCTGAGATTTGCCTTCTAAAGCATCATCTAAATTATCTCTCTATTGATTATCTTTTGTCCTACTGCAATTTTTTTTAAAAAAACAAAGATCCTTTGGTAAAAGGGTTTTTTTCAGCAGCAGAATACTTTCCTTCTCCACAAAAGGAGGGATGTCTATACTGGTAATCTAAGATACACCACTCATTAGGAAGTTGGTAGCACAACTCCCAGCAAACCCAGGAAGGAAACCCAAAGCACATGGAAATCTCCAAAGGTATCTGTGGTGCAGTAGCATGAACCTAACTGTGACATCCATGCTAAGTGTGCCCATCTCTGGCTCAGAAATTATTGTCCTTTTCCTGGCAGCTGTTCTGAAGGCTGATGTGAAGCCTGGCCCAAGCTGCCTTCTGTCTTCTGCTGGGATGTTATTGAAGTAGAACCATGGGGAACAAGTCATGGTTGTTCAAACCAGCCAGAAACTGGGGGAAACCAATTTCAGAAGCCAAGGTGCTGTGTGTATGTATATATCTATATATATCTCTCTCTATATATATAGCAAAGGTACAGTCCTTTGAAACCATGCAGTGAATAGGATACTTTTGGAAACGTGCTGCAAAGGGAACAAGAACATATTCTTGCAGTTTTGAAAACTACTGTTTGAATAAGTAATCCAGTTCCCAATTCAGAACTAAAATAGCCTTCCTGTTAGTGCAGTGCTGCAGTCTGTCACAGTTGGCAGCGAGAGTTTTCCCTTTTGGTTGACTTTAGGTTTAAGTAATAATAAGAATATGCCTGAAGTGCAGTTTCTCTTCACAAAAGTCCTTTTTCTGCACATTATTTATTAAAGGGTGGCCCCGTCATTTCAGTGTGTTGCAGTTACATGTTTTGGTAAATCTCCACCTATAATATGAGGTGCCATTTGAAAGACAAGTGTGTTTTCTACCTAAGTTTTGGTAAATGTATCTTGGACATCTGCTCTCACTCCCAGAAGGTGATTTTGTACTTAATCACATGGCTAATAAAGATTAAAGGTCTGATTCAGATCTTTGTTACAACTGGTGGCATAAATCAGTAAGAGCATTACTGACTTCAGGTTTTATAAAACTCTGATTAAATTACTAAGGAAAAATGTAATATTACTTAATGAAAGCAGATGCCAGGTAAAGTAGTGGGAAATATCCTATTATTCTGTTAACAGGGCTTCAATGAGTCAGTCAAAGGCTCCTGGAACAATTTAGAAAAAGTTGACAGAGGAACCCCAGGAGGTTCGGATGTTCCCAGTGTCGCTGAGCAAGCACGAACAGTCAACCAGCATCAGCCAGCAAAGCACCAGGGCATGTGAAAGGCAGAGAGCAGCTCTAAACCACATCTGGGGATTTCTCTGAACAGGAATTTCGTGAGACAGAACTGCTGTGTCAACTGTGGGGCAACAGACAGGTTTTGGAAGCAGCAGGAGTAATCAGAAGTGTAGCTGATCCCAAGGTGAACCAGGAGCAGTGCAGCAGGGAATCTCAGCCATCAGTGTTCACATGTTTGAAATAGAAAAGTTCACAGGAAAAATTGCAGAGATCAATGTCCAAGCAATCCTGTGCATGATGCATCAGTTGTTTATGAAGGAACTCACTCCTTTTGCTGAATTCAGCCAGAGTGTGAAACAATCCATCCTATTTCGAATGAGCGGTTGGATGGATTAAACACAAATGTAATTAACTTTTTCTCTTATGCTTGATGCTTGTCATTTAAAATGATGAGGAAACAGGAGAGAGCTCTGCTAAAAGCCTGCTGTATTACACTTGTGAAAAATGCCTGGCTGTTCTGTTTATAGACTGCTCCATAGCTGTAATCTTGAGCAGCCAATAAGGAACTTCACCATCAGCAAAGCTAAATAAGAACAACCTAATCATTGTGTCTTAGCATTTTGCTTATTGCTGTAAAAACACAAAGTGCTCATATTTACTTACGAAGGATCTGGAGTGCACTATGGGCTCCTGTGACTAAAGGAGCTGTCCTCCAGTGTAATTTAAACTTCCTTGCTCATTCATAACCACAACCACAAGGTTAAACTGACCTTCTCTGTTCTTCTGAGTTTCATCCCTGAAAAATGCACTGAATACCCACCCCTGCCAAAACTATGGATATTCCCTTCACATTAATTTTAAGTCTAATACAGAACCCTGTCCCAGGTAGGTGACTAATTCTTAGTCACATTAACAGAAGTTTTTCATCTTGAATAAGGCAGTGTGTCCTTCCCTCTCCCACCATATGACAGATTTCTCTCTTGAAAACTATGTCCTAGTGATATGAAAATGAAATATCAGCCTCAATCCTTCTTGATGACAGTGCAAGCACCCAAACCAAAAGAATGAAAAGCTTGGAGGAGACCCACTGTCATCAGACCACTCCAACAGAGAAGTAAAACATTTCACGAGATGTCAGAGCAGGCCTCGTGAAGGGAGCCAAGAGCTCCAAAGAGAAGGTTCTGTCCTCTCTGCACCTGGTGTGTCTGGGATTTTCCAGCATGCTTTACCCTGGGAAATGCCAATTCAGGAGCATCTACAGAATTTTTTGACTGCAAGAGGCAGTAAAGTATCTAGAGAAGCCCAGAAAATGAGGTTTTGATGTTGGGACTTGGCAAACACTGCTCTGATTTCATGCTCTTCAGGGAACTGTGCTGTGGGATGGGCATCAGAGGTTCACTAACAAAAAATCAGTCCAGTGGCATTCAATTCCCAAATAACAGGATTGAGTTGAAACAGAAAGTTAGGAACTGATAGATAGTAAGCCCTGAATAGAAGCTAAATATATCTGTAGGCACATGGATACATAACCTTAGAGAGGAAGCTCCTGTGCTGGCTGTACTGACACGGCTCATTAATGACAGTCATACAGAAAGGGGAAACAAACCCATGACAAACAGGCTCATATTGGTTATTTTCAGGCCCCGTGATGTAATACCCTTTTCAGGCACCATCACACAAAGTTTCTTTTTCTTGAGTTTCTTTTTTCTCTAGAAGGAATAGAAACTTAGCAAGTGCTGCAAAGTACAGTCAGTCAATGCCTGGATTGTGTCCAACTCACTGAAGCATGTGAAAATGCACGGGAGAAATGGGTTGATTATTAAAAAGTCAAGCCTTATAGAAAGTAAAGGGAAATATCAGCAGCTATTTTAGATATCTGTGCTTACTCTCGGTCCTTTAACCTGATTGTTTTAAGGCATGTTAAACTAAGTGTGAAATGCACATATCAGTTACATTACACTGCCAGTTTAGTGTCAATAGGAAATTCATTGTATCAGAGACAAACTCTTCACGGTTTTGGGTTTTTTTAAAATAATCTGGAGTAAAAGCTTAATCCATCATCATCCAGAGTGATGAAGAATTCTTTAAAAAATTGAGAAGGAAACTTGAAATGTCAAATACCTATGTTAGTGAGATTTGGTCTGTGACTTACCATTAAAACATTAGAAAGTAAATGATAAAGAAATGGTCTTGGAATAGCTCCAAGCAGCTCTGTGTCCTTAGGAGATGTGTGCCTGATGATGTGTCACTCAGTGTAGGAGAGCATAAAAGGTGTTCACAGTACCAGCCGTGCCCTGTAGTGCTACATTTGCTCTCTTAGCATGAGCAATATGATTTTTTTTTTCACTCCTCAGCTTTCTGGTGCCAATTTCATAGTTAAAGAAATTAGGGCCATACCAGGTGGGACTGGAGGAACCATTTGAAAAATAGAGTCTAGCTCTGGGTAATGCAATAGGTGCATTTATCAGCTTCAACCTTGGTAAGTGGCCAGATAAAGCAGAAGCCAAATCATGGTCCTGGCACCTTCACTTCTTAGCTGTGAGCTCAGAGAATAATTTTTTTTATCTACATGTAGAGAGCCCAGCTCCTCTTGGCAGCTTTTTGTCCTTGCTCCATGCAGCACCTTTCCTGCTGAGCTGTAGCTGGGGTGGGCATTATCCTGGTCACGTAGCTCGAGCTGCCTACCCAGAGCTGCAAGGACACCAAGATGAGGCACACAGGCTTCAGCACAGGCTGCCACCAGAGCAGAATGATGAGAACTTGCATTCTGATGGTGAGCAGTGTGTTAAAAGCCCGTGCTGGTACATCTTCATTGCTGGCTGGCACAGGCGTGCGCTGCCTTCACTTTACTATGTAGATAGATTCATTCCACATCTCCCTTCCTCCCACTGGCCCTTCCATAGCACAGTAGGATTCTGTCACACTCTAACATATTTTTCTCCCCATCCTCACGTTTTTCTTTGAAAAACACTCATCGCAGGGAGTGGTGGTGCTGAAGCTTAGTGTGGCACCATCTGTTTAGCAATCCCAGCCTGGTTTCCAATAGCCCACCTGAAATGCATGGTTACTTCCAGCCTTTCCTTTTGCTGGAGTGCTGGCTGAGCAAGCCACCTTGCTTCTTGCTGGTGTCAGCAACCACAGCCTCTGTGAGCACATCAGGGTGTGGGGAGAAAGTCTTGTTTCACAGCCAACACTTGCAGAGTTTCTGTCAGCTTCCACAGAGCCCAGACTTCACCCAGGATAGCCCTGCTTCCCCCACAAAGGATTGCATAAGTGCTCATGTAATCCCTTGGTAGGTGGTAGGACTGGTCCTCCATGGCCACATCAGCTTTGTCCAGGCACCAAGCAGTCCTCAAGCACTGTAGGGATGTACCCAAGTCTTGAGCAGCCTGGTTGTGGAAGGTTGACCCTGGCTGTGTGCCAGACACCCACCAAAGGCACTCTGCCACTCCCCTCTGCAGCCAGACAGGGGAGAGAAAATATATTGAAAAGTGGATGAGTTGAGATAAGGACAAGGAGAGATAATTCACCGAATACCATCATGGGCAAAACTGATTCAAATTAGAGATCTTAATTGAATTTATTACTAAAAAAATCACAGCAGCACAATGAGAAGTAAAAAAAGACCTTAGAAATATCTTCCCCCCACCCATCATTCCTTCCCAGTTCTCCCTCTTCCCCTCCAGTGGCAGTGGGAGATGTGCAATGGGGTTTACAGTCAGTTCTTCACATGTTGCTCCTGCCACTGCTCCAGCCTGGGATCCTTCCCAGGGGAGACAGCTCTCCATGAACTTCTCTAAAATGAGTCCATGCCATGGGCAGCAGTGCTCCACAAATTGCTCGAATGTGAGTGATTCTCCCGCAGGGTCAGTCCTTCAGGCACAGTCTGGTCTAGCATGGCTTCCCCACAGGGTCACAAGTCCTGCCAGGAAACCTGCTCCAGTTTGGCTCCTCTCCCCACAGGTCTGCAGGTCCCTGCCAGGACCCTGCTTCAGCCCTGGCCTCCCATGGGTTCACAGCCTCCTCTCAGCATCCCCGTGCTCCATTTTGGGTCTCCTCCACGGGCTGCAGGGGGATCTCTGCATCCCTGTGCCCTCCCTGGGCTGCAGGGGCACAGCTGCCCCACCACGGCCCCAGCAGGGGCTGCAGGGCAATCCCAGCTCTGGCACCTGGAGCAGCTCCTGCCCCTCCCTCTGCTCTGCCCTTGGTGTCTGCAGGGCTGTTCCTCTCACATATTCTCACTCTGCTCCTCTCTGGCTGCAATTCCATCTGTGCAATAACTGTTTTTCCTTGAATTTGTTATCCCAGAGGTGTCACCACCATTTCTAACTGGCCCAGCCCTGGCCAGCAGCGAGTCCATCCTGGAGCCATCAGGGATTGGCTCTGCTGGACACGGGGGAAGCTTCCAGCAGCTTCTCACAGAAATTACCCCTGTAGCCACCCTGCCACCAAAACCTGGCCGTGCAAACCCAGTACAGTGGTGCAGGGCAGCAATAGCAGAGCAAATTTTGCAGATCAGCAGCTGGGTGTAGCCCTCCCCTCGATGGGCCAGGGGGAAGGAAGATGAGGGCTAAGCAGTGGCCATGGCAGCCCGTGCCCCGGGAAACCATGCAGGGTGCACAGCAGGGGTGCCTGGCAGATGGAGCTTCTTGGTTATTCAGCCCACACTGCATAAAATAAACCCTAAGGAGATATAATACAGCCTTTGCCAGGAAAGGAATGCAAGATATCAAGAACAACAAAATCCCCCTATGCTGAGCATCTTCTACAGAATGCCCCATAGCCTGGCAAAGTGCACCAAACTGACCCACTAACCACAGCCAGACAAGTCTCCAGGTACTGGCCACCAATTCATTCTGAAAAGTGACTGCTCCTGGTTTAGAACCAAATATCCCTCTTTCCTCTTAATGCTCTGCTGTTGGCTCCATCTTCTGCCATCATGCACCATGAAAACCAAGCAGGAAAAGCTAAATGTCAAGGAGAAATTAAAAACATGATATGCTAATTAGCAAATGTTCTCCGAGTGTTAGCCCCACAGAACAACTACTGACCTGTTTGGGTATATTTTCAAATGCTCTTTCTTTTTTCAAGTTGGCTTCTTCTGCAGCTTTGGATTAAGCAGTTGCCTAAAAGCCTTCATTTTAAAGCATGCGTTGCACTCACCCATCTGGCAACTTTATGTTGTATAATACAAGGGAGTGCACAGTATGTGGCATAAATTACAGACAAGAAGAATGAACAGCACAGCATGTAGGGTAAATTAAAGCAGGCATTCTTCATGGCCCATAGCAGAGAAGGACAGAACAATTTTGCATCATAAATACAGGAAAAACATGTGTTTTCAAATGAGAATTTTTTAAAAAAATAAATAAAAAAGATATGCCCTCAGAGGCAGGCAGCTTGTTCCTAGAGGCAGCAGCAACCATGCAAAACCACATAAAGGAGTAAAGAAAGGCATAATGGTAGATAACAAGAGGTAACAGATTGCAGTAGGAGGACAAAGAAAGAAACCAAATGCTGAGATGGAGCAAGCCCCAGTGGACTTTTAAAAACCAGAGTGCAAATTGAAAATGAAAGGAGCAGAAAGCACACTCGGATATGAGGATGAAAACCCATTCCTGTTGGTTTTTTGTGGCATGAGCATAAGTAATGCACACCTCGTGTCACTGACATATCACTTCACATCAAAGGTTCATAAATAGCATCCCTTGACCAGGCCTGGTGAACTCAGCATAGACCCAGCAGCCTTCTGCTCTGAAGATCCAGAAGTGCTGACCATCCTGTGCTGCTCCTCACCCTCTGTGGGCCTGTGTGTGTGTGTGTCCAACCATGCCCACATAGGAGACAAGTGGGGCAAATTGGAGAAAGTGGGGAAAGTTGAGCAAACTTTACTTGCTAGCAAGTGCCAGAGCTTTTACTGTGTGCCCGACCTCTCCTGTTCTGGGTGTCCTACTTCTTCCTGTGAGCTTCCAGAGCAGCTTACAGCAACCTAGGGCATGGCTGTTGTTCTTCCACTGTCCTGCCATGGCCAGCCCTGGAATCACTGCAGTGGAATCACTACTTCTGCTAAACTAACCTTACCAAAGGAAAAAGGGGGCTAGTTTCAGATCAGTTTTACTCTTCTCCTGGCTGGGCTGGAGTTACTCTAATTGTGAGCCAGTTTAAGCCACTGAATGGGCAATTTGAGCTCTGGATTGGAGGTGCAGGACTGTGACAACTTCAGTTTAGATGAGGTTAAGCTGCCATGGAACAGTGATCTGGCTGATTTCCTTTCCCACCCTGAGCTGTTTTTGTCAATTTAGAATATGTTTTTCTCAAGGCAGGGAGTGTTTCCCATTATGAATTTGTGCATTGCCTAGCAAGTTGGAACCCTGATCTGAGGTGGAAACTTGAGGCCCCACCATAGTACAAATAATAAATGTAACACAGTGGAGAACAGATGCATTCACATATGGTGCATTATAATTCAGACAAATAAAAATTCTTATGTTGTATGTTAAAATAATTCTATATGTGCCACAGTTAGCATGAAAACTGAAAATAAAAACAAAGCCATGGAGAGTCCAGGCACTTAGGAGTCCATATCCTACTTCTGCATCCACATATACAGACTCCTCTGTGGCCAGTCCTCATTGCCTCATCATGCAACTGTGCCCTGTAACTTTAAAGTTGCCCAGGTTATGCTGCCTTTTTTTTTTTTGAGGATAATTTCAGAATTCCTTTCCAGCCTACGCAGGCATCTCCCCAGCCAGCCATCCCCTCCACTGCACATATGGGGCTGTAAAGAAAATATCCACAACTTTTTCATTTTGCACAGCTCCCAAAGAGCACACCATTTTTGTCTTCTTGAGAATGTGGTCCCTAATGGCAGCGTCCTCCTGGGGCAGTTTAGGTTTCCACTGGACTCTGAATAGGGATCATCGTGACAGAGGGTATTTTTTCTTGTGCTGTGCTGGCATTGGCAATAATGGTAGCAACAGCTATTTGCAAAGAGGAAAGTTATTTGTGGCAATCTCTGGACTATAGTATCATTTAACTCTTTTGGAAGAGGCACCTTCCAATAAAAGAAAGAATGACTTTTGAAAGAGTTACAGCCATATGGTAGTTCTGAGTGAATTATGTAAGTCAGGTTCTTACAGGTTGATAGAGGTGGAAAAAAGTTCCTAAAGTGTGTATTTATTAATTTTTTTAAAAATCACACTAATTCAAACTTTGCTATTCCAATCTTCAGAAGATTTATTCTGTATATAATAAGTGCTGCAGATTTTGGAGGGTTGTTTTACATTCCTCAAAAATAATTAAATGGTTTAATTCCTTTTTAAAGCACCAAAATCACACCGAGCTCTAAAGTCATGAGCTTTGCCTCTATAATTAACATTCATAAATACAGACTTAGCAAGGCTGGCTTTCAAGAGGATGATGCATTTCAGGAATACAAATTTGCATGTACAAACTGGATACACCAAATACAGCATTTCTGACTTCTCAATATCAATTTATTCCTTTTACCAATTTGCGTCCTTGCCAATCAATGAAATGCTAAGGAAAAAGAAAAAAGCAGTTTGGACAATTGCCAGAAGTATATCACAAGGGAGCATAAATCAAGGCACTAGTCCTCTATACTGAGCATTCATTAGTAAGTAACATTAAATTGAAGTGAACCTTTTTACAAGCAAGGAAAACAGGCAATCCTGGAAATTGTTTTACTAGCAGCTCTTTATCCCACTTTTCCTTTCCCAGGCAACTGGAGGAAGGACAGCCGAAGCAACACATTTGCCATCAAAGATCTTACGTAGTTTCCACTGTATTAATAGATTTGGAAAATGTGCAGAAAATAATATCCATAGAAAATATACAGAGGGCCAAGCTGTTGGCCAGAAGCAGGACATTTTTTTAATAGGTGTGGACACAAAAATTAGTATTTCTACATCAGTCTCATCTATCTGCTTGAGAAATCCATTCTATTAGATGCCAAGCACTGACCATACAGTGGATCACAAGCAGTGTTTGGAGTTCAGCAGTGGTGGTAGCAACTTGACAGCAAGAGAGAGCTGAAAAACATCAAGTATTTCTTCATTCAAAACAAGCTGGTTCTTGCCAGTACAGTGGGGTAAGATCCTTGCCATACTGTGGATTAAATAGTTGCAAAATAGGGCCAGACTCTCTCCAGCCAGTTTATGGACTCAGAAGTTTATTTAGGTTGCTGGACCAGTGCCAGTCTGCAACTGCTAATGAGCTGATCCCCATAATCTTTTTCCTTTTAAACCAGTCAGAATTAACCAAGATAAACTCTTCAGCCCTATGCTACTGGTTGCCTGAGGAAATATTTTGAAAGGATTCTTGCCTAAAATGTAAATATCTCAAAAACTAACTTCTGGGCATATACTTGGTGTATTACTGGAATTGCTGAACATCCTACATAATATGAGTGTGTCCTGCATCCTATGTGAAAAACCATGTAGCCAGTAATTTTCTGGTACTTTTGGAACAGCTGCTCCCTTCTCCAGCAAAGCAGTTAGCACACACTATTAGAAGTGCAATCATGCTATACTAGAGTTATTTTTCCTTCATTCTAGTGTGTAAAACCTGGCAACTTTACCCTGGCAAAAGGCTAAGGGTTCACCCAAGCTTGAGTCTGTCTGAGCTTTAGTTCTGCTTAGTATGGGGAACACCCTGGTCAGCACCTTGGGCCTTGGTGGTGTCCACCAGCTCCACATCAGTAAAAATGACTGAGAAGAGCTCTCTGGAGGCTGAACTGAAATCAACCTTGTTGCTCCAGAGGCATTCCTTAGGGAGAGCAGACTCAACTGGACCTGCTGCCTTCTTCCTCTGTCTTCCCACAGGGAATAATTGATTGCATTAGTGAGAGGCCAGGATGAGAAAAAAAAGCAGGTCATACTCCAGCAGTGAAGACTATCACCACCCACTTGTCACTCCCTTCCCTGATTTTTCTCACAATCATCATCTACAGTGAGAAGAATATGGTGTCTTTTGGGCTCCCACTCCTATCCAGCTGGCTTATCCTTTTAAAATTCTATTTCTTTAACGATTTTATCTTTTCCGCCTCTAATCCTGGAGCCCTTTTTTTGACTCAGCACTGATCACCATGAAAAAATGCAACGACAGAACTTCCTTCCTCCTGTTTTCTCCCATTTGCACAGGGCTGGCAGAGTTTCTCAGTGCTCGGGATCTGGTTCCTTTGGTGGCCTCCCAGTGAGTCACCAGGAGCACACAGCCACAGCCCTCTGGAGGCACGTGGGGACCTGCTCCAGCCCCACAGGGCTGGTGGGGTCTCACAGGACTGCAGTGCATCAGCCCACAGCCAAGGAGGCAGCAGCATCCAGGAGGAGCTGTGGTATGGCAGGGGCTTCTTCCCTTGGATGTCTCCTTGGGTGGCAGCAGCTGGCTGGGCATGGAAAAGCCCTGCTGGCCCTGGGTTTTCCCTTTGTTTTCCACCTGCGAGTGTGCAAGGGCAGCCAGTCTGTCCGTGGGCAGAAGAGCAAAGAGCCAGAACATGTGCATGAGGACAGGGCAGGAAGAAAAGGGGGTGAGTATGGGGAGGAGTTGTGTGGAAAGAGAGCTCATAACCATGGTTATGTACACATGTGGGTCTGCAGGGGAAGAGAGAGACCAGCTTGTGGGCTAGAAGTGGTGGAAAATTTTGCAGTTTTGATTTTGACAGTTTTTTTGAAGATAGCTCACGGCATCTTGTGCCATTCACAGAGGAACAGAATTATTCCTTTCCCAGGTTAGCACTTTGAGAAAAGCCTTTCTGTGAAATTTTATGGTATTTTTCTACTCACTGAGGTATTCACAGATATGAAGGGAGGTGGGAGCAGAGTGAACAGGCCTCCTAAATCCATAATCACTGCGTGCAGTTACATTCATGAATGTCACCATTGATAAGTACAGTGTGTTGTACAACCAACCAAGTGTTACCCAAACACAGAGCATTTTTATATGACCCATCACAGCTATAAGATTTTGATACCAGGAATGTGTCCTCCACTCCCCACTCCATCCTGCTCTTCTCCAACTCCAAAACTTCTGTTGCCTTCAGGTTCTCTGGTTTGCAGCCACAGCAACAAGACCTGGTACTGGTCTGCTGCTTTTTCCTCTGTTCAAAATGCCCCTTGCACCCTGTTGTTCCTCTCCTGTCCATGGAAGCCTTGCACCCTCCTGTAAATGAAGTCTTCTCTTTCCTTGGAATGAGACCTTGGTCTTGTGTTGCAGCCTATCCAGCTTGAACAAGTTCTTCTTGCATGTGCTTGTTGTGTGACAGAAGACGTCTGAAGTATCTTCTAAACATGAACAATTGGCCTTTTCCACTGCAGTCAAGGGGAGGTTTGTCAACAGCTGAACAAAAATTGGGCTTAAACTCTCATCTGAAAGACAGATGAATAAAAAAATACAACAGCCATTGCTGCTGAAAATAGATAATTTCCAATTCCCACAGCTCTCTCTTTGTGGTTTAAAATAAGCCTTTCTTCATTAAGACTATAGTTTTCAAACCAACAATATTAAAAAACCAATATGTTCTTTCTGAGTGTTGTTTCAATTACATTTCCATGAGCCTACATACTTTTGAAGTGTGAATTTTCCATTAGATTCAGATTGCTTTGGTTTGGACTCCATCGATGAGGCATACCCTGTACAGTGGCAGTGGGATGAGACCTCTCCTTTCTCTACATCCCAGGGACTAAAGGAAATGAGTCAGCAAATTGGCAAGGTCCTATCTGATTGCAAAACTGCTGAGAGTGATCAGTCCCTGGGATTCAATACCTATTCCCCCTGCCCTGCAGCTCCAGATCAGTCTGCCAGGGAATCATGGTTTCAGGGTCATGAATGAGCAGGTACTTTTTTCTGTGTGCTACTCTAGTCTCTAGCCCATACATGCATTTGAAGGACCTGACTGTTTGTTGTTATGAAGAATATTTTTCAGTCCTGTGATTGAATCAGCTGCTGCCTGGAAGCATTATATTTAAGTAATAGATTGTTGTAATAGTGGGTTTTGAGTTAAAACAGATGCCACAAAGGTTGTTCTGGCCACAAAGAAGCATGCGGAGGAAATCAGAAAAGGATAACTTGGAGGAGTAAGACTTGGGGTAGCTTTTCAAGAAGCAACAAGTTGTCTTTTTTCAGGGTAGGACTTGACCTATTTATGAAAAGTACTCTATGTTTGTGCTACCTGTGACTGAATTTGATGGTTCAGGTGTTTTCTTCCACTTCTGCATTCCCTGACTTCCACTTTAGGTGTGCTCTAAGCCTACTTGGTGCATCAGGGAACCCCAAAAAGGCTAAGATGCATTAAGCATTCATTTTGTTTCTTTTCTTCATGCCTCTTTCTAATGCATTTCATCTGCTATGAACAGCAAGTGTGAACCACATTGAAATAATGAAATGTCAATATGCAAACAATACCATTTCTCAGGGACAATGTAAAGGGCAGGAATATAAACTTAAGTCTCAAAGGCAATAAATGCTCCTAAATTAGTCTTGAAAAAATGCATTTTATCTGCATAAAATGCATGAAAGTTCACATATTTTGGTATTATTGACTCTTCTTCCCTATTAAGTACAAACTGCTTTGCTGATTATGGAATATGGCTAGGCAAAGAAGGTAAGATTATTCTAAGGAAAGCATAGTAATTGCCCCTATATTTCCATTCAACCACTCTCCAGTTTTTTAATGTCCAGCCCCTCCTATCATATAATGTCTAAATGAGGTTGAAAATCTATTCCTTTAGAATTTTGCTAGTTACTTGGTTTGGAACAGGTTTCATCCCAGGAATGCCCAGAGCCTGGCAACTAATAATGACTGTGCATCTTGGGCTTTCACCTGCACTGGTTCTGGGGGAGTTAAAATTCTGTATACAGAGCAAAAAGAGCTGTTAAAATCTTGATTTCCAGTGCAAGTTTACCATATGGTCAGGTATTTACCCCAACTCCATGTTGTCAGCAATCATAGAGGTTTGCGGGGGGTGGGGGTGAAGCAGGGGGTTGTTGTTTTGATTTCAAAGTCCTGTGCATCAAAATGTCTCTAAATTGCTGTCACCTCAATGCCTGTAAACCAGTCTGCTGTGTGAGTCTGATGGGAACAAGCCCCCAAAACCACTTTTCTTTATCCTCCCCCTCCCTACAGTCTTTCTGTGTGTCTTACAAATCTGAGCAGGACTCTGGGACCTTTCATGCACTGCCCCACCTTACCTAACTTTCAAGCAGACAAGACCTGTGAAACCAAGCACAGGAAAGATAATCAGAGAGCTAATACTGGTGTTCTCAACTTTGCTCCTACTTTCAGTAGTGAAAAGCAAGTTTGCTTCTCAATCGTTAGGCTACTCAAGTTGCCAGAAAGGCAAATAGCCAGTAAACACCCACTGGCCACCTCTACAGGGCTTTTTGTTGTTGTTTGTCATTTATTTCTGCGGCTGGTACTAATTTTCAGTTTGTCATCCTTTGACTCAGAGAAATTCTTCCCTTTCAAAAAGGATGCATCTCCCAGCCGACCACGGAAAAAATGTGGCATACAATTCAATCCCTTCCTGATAGCACCGGAGACGAGGAGAGGGCAAGTTAGAACACCATGATGAGGAAGTTCTGTCATTTCCAGAAGGAAGCATGATTCACTGTGCAGAGCATTTTTGGGAGCCTGAATCAGAGCTGTCGAGGAAGTCAGTTCTTGGACAGTTTAATGTTTAGTTTAACCATGACTTTACCGGTGAAACGCGTGCCTCTCCCCACAGCCGGTGGGTATGGAGAGATCAGATAACATGCCACCGAGGAGCAGGCAAGAAGATTGCCAAGGAAGCTGCTTTCAAACGTTTCGGATGAAACGAGAAGTGCCCCAGAAAAATCTGTCCTTAAATGTCATCGCGAAGCAGCGCTCTCCTGAAAGCAGACTTGAGGGAGAAATGTTTTCTCACACTTTTCCCCAGCACAGCGCAGGCAGTGGGAGGGAGCTGCAGGGTGGCCATAAGGAGCCTGTGAGGAGGGGAGGGCCATGCAGTGAGCTGCAGCCGGGCTCCTTCCCAAAAGGTCTGGAATTAGCGCGCTAGCGGAGAGACGGCTTCATTAGTCATGGCACAGACCTGCTAAGTAAAGCTACCCGCAGAAGGAATGAGTTGTGTGCTAGCTGCCAACAGACTGCAGGAGGAATTCGAGTTGTTGTTTTTAATTGCCTATTGTACCCTGAAAGAATCACGATTTGATTAATGTAGCGTCCCCCCTCCGCCCACCGCACGCCCCCTCACACGCACACGCCATAACGCAGGAAACAAGATTAGGCTGGAGTGTCTTTCCCTGGCCTTTATCCTCCCCACCTTCCCTTCTTCCCCACAGGAGAGAGAAAGATTTACTGGCAAAGTACATGTCTGGGAAGGTCCTCAGCTCAGGAGCTGGGCATATTCTTGGGCCACCACAAGTGGTTTGGAGCTGGTGGCCAACTACGACTTTTCTCCCCAAGTGTAGCATAATAAAGTGAGGAGAGAGAAGAAAAATCTCTGCTATTACTTGTGAAGATTAGCAGACCGTTGATGTGTTTGTGCCTCCGGGGATGTGTGTGTATCACTGAGGTCGAGCAGAGGGAACTGTCAAGATAGTTACTGTATGGAAATACATGCAAGAACCCAAAACATAGTGTAGGAGGGCGGTGTTTATAGCCTGTACTTTGAAATAAATAGAAACCATCCTTCAAACTCACTCTTTGCACTCTGCTGCATAGGGATTTACGTTTCTGGCCTCACGGATAAGGAAAGACTGAGTATTAGGGAGAGGCAGTGTTCTTATAGGATGTGAAAGGAAATAATGGGATACACTGAGCATGCCTACGCATCCTTCGAAGACGTCACTCTATCTGGGAGCCAAAAGGTAAGGGAGTGGGTTTGCTGACTATGACACATGGTGGGAGGAGATCTGAGACACAAAGGAGTCATGGGTGTGAACCAGGAAACAGGACCGTGCCCACCCAGCTTTTTTTGTTTGCTTGAGGAGGATGTAAAATATGCTTACACCAGTTGTGCTCCAGCTCTAGCGCTAATTGTTAACAATTAAAGGTCACCAGAAAACAATTGCTGGGAACCAGAATTACACAAGGGGCCTGGGTAAAGCGATGGCTCCTTCGCGGAGGAATGCCATCCCGCCGGGCAGCGGGTGCTGGGAGATGCTTGGGAGGGCCTGGCCAGGCCGGCCGAGGAAGGGACGTGCGCGCCGGTGTCAGCCAGAGCTGCCCCGCAGCTCCCCGCTCCCACACGGACACGCACGGACCAGGCAGCTCCCAGCTTACCTGGCACTTATTGCAGGGAGTTTAAATGCAAGGTGAAGGGCCCTTCTTTTCCCCTGTTATCCTGGGAGGAGAATATTGGCTTTGACGTCCCTTCCTACAGCAGCGCTGGGGCTTTGAGGGGGCGTGCCGGGTAGGATGGCACGGCACGGACAAGGACTGCCATCCGAGCGAGGGCTGGGGTCAGCTGGAAGGACAAGGACTGCCATCCGAGAGAGGGCTGGGGTCAGCTGGAAGGACAAGGACTGCCATCCGAGGGAGGGCTGGGGTCAGCTGGAAGGACAAGGACTGCCATCCGAGAGAGGGCTGGGGTCAGCTGGAAGCTGCGTATCCCAGAGGGAAAAGAGGGAGGTACCGCTCCAGTGTTTTATTCCCTCCCAAAATACGTCTCTGCTTCATGGGTGTGAGTACTGCTCTGGAGGAGATTTCTTAGCCAGCATTAAATTCATCTCTGTGAACACCAGAGAAAAGTCCTGCCAGCGTGTTGGATAAGTACTTTGACAACCCATCCTGTCCCAGCTCTGTGCTCTTGTGGCTCTCTGGTCTACTTGCACACATCTGCTTCTGTGGTCAGCACAGCATGAGCTGCTCTCTGACCATCCTGCTCATTTAACCTTCAGGACTGAAGAAAATTAAGGGATGTCTGAACCAATGAGAGATGCTTTTAGGCCATGTCCATGCTGAGGAACAGCCTGAATGTTGGGGAGGGGCTGAGTTCAGGCCATTTGACAGTCAGTGGTGGGTACAGCAACAAAAATGCCAACCTCATGTGGATTTAGAGGTATTCTGGAGCATCCCATGTCTGAGCAGACTCAGACCCTGTCTGCCCTGCCTTCACTCCAAGTTCACACAAATTCAACTATTACTAAATGGTCCAAAGACAGTTATTTACCTTTTCCTATAAGTTGCCCTCTGAGAAGTTGTACGTGTGTCCAGCCCACCCTAACCTGAAGTCCTGGATCCTGAGCTTTCTATAGCTGCATCCACCCAGAACAGCACAACTTTGTCACCCCCACAAAGACTTCCATCAGCCACAGACATATGTGAAAAGCAGTCACTGGGGGACAGTGCACAACTGTTTTCTTCCAGTGACTGCACGTGTCTGATAGTGCCCATGCAATTTTGAAGCTGCTCTGTTTTGTGATGGGGCTCAAGTCTGTTAAAAGAAGCCACTTCCAAAAACCATTTTCTCAACAATTTAATCAAGTCTGGAGACAGAGGCAAGGATACAACAGATGACCAAGTAGCTATTCCAGCTAGTCAGTACAGAAAATTTCTCAAGAAAGCTGAAGGAATAGCATGCAGTAAAGCAGGACGGGGATAATAACTTCTTGAGCAGCTGAAGGACACTGTGAGAGATGTTAGATGATTTATATGAGGAGAACTTGCTGAATTCTCAAACCTTCCCACATGCTGTTCCCTCGTGTGAAGAATTCTGTGTTCTGCAGACAAGGAGAGCTCAAGGAGTGACGAGGCTCATCCTTGTGAGGTCTGGGAGTGAAAAGGGGAACAGAGATTAATTTGGCACCAGGTTCTCACAGAAAACCCCATCATTATAAAAAGTGGAGGCAAGAAGCCTTCAGTTCTCTTTGAAGGGATGCCAGGTATGTGCCAGAAGCTGTTGGAGCATGCCTGGGATCATGCAGATGCCACACACAGGTCATACAACCTGGGGATTGTGGTGTGCCAATGTACCAGTGATGGAAAAGACACTCAGGAGCCACAGGACTCTGGGTGCTGTAAGTATTTTGACTATCTATGATTCCAGCCCCATTTAGTTCAAATTTGTCACAGCACACAAGAAAGATGTCAATAATTTGATGAGGATCCAGAGCATTGTTGATACGACAAAAATTACCTGTGGGGGAAGGACTGAACAAACTGCATTTGCTTACTGTAAAGAGAAGGAGATAGGAGGGAATGCTGAGAATGTTTTTAAATATCTGAAGGGTTACTACAAATAGCAGAGCACAGATCCTATGGTGAGATAGAGAGGTAAGGAGAGGCTTCAGCTGGAATAGGAAAGATTCTTATTACACACCAAGGAAGGAAAACCCCAACCTTTGTGACAGTAAGAATATGAAGCACTGTACTGGACTGACTGGAGAAATTCTGGGTCTCCAGACTGGATGCCTTTAAGAGTAGAAAAATAGCAGCCAGGAAGGACAAGGATGTAGCTGATGCTACCATGGATAACCTCCTGAGTTCCTTCCAGGTAGTATGCAAGCACTACAGGGAAGAAGAGGAAAAAACTACTTTCCAGCTGTCCTTCATTCACTCCTGTTTCCGCCTGTAACGCTTTTCATTCCAGCTGCTTTTAAAATGAGCAAAATGATTCCTCTGTTAACATATGACTTTGTAGTAAAACCCAGGAGTTATGAATGAGTAGGTCTTGAGAAAACAGAGGATATGAAAAATTCGTACTTTTATTATGGTGGCCAAATCCTCCTTTTTCACAGAGCAGGTCTGATTTTGTTCATTTGCTCTCAGCAAGCAGAGCTAATGGTTACCGTTTTCTGTAAAATAGAACTTCCATTACTGAAAAGAAATCATTTTACAGCACTCAGTCTTCAGCCAATAAAGTTTAAAAGCTGCATGAGGAGTTTTACATTTTGAAACGTTTACTTTAAAGTGAACTATAAAGATGAGTCTTAATGCCCAGATTTCTGAATCAATAAAAATGCTCAAATATCTTTGTCAACAGCATAGTCAAACTGAAGCCAAAATGCCACTAAACAAAAGATAAAATCTTGGATGAAATACCCTGGCCTTTACTGTCATTGGTGAGAAGTGCTGTCTCTTCATATAGAGATATGAGCAAAAAGTGAGTCCTGCCACTGTGACTTACCAATGGGTCCTTATGAGGTGGGCCCAAAATAGACCAGTTAAAATAATGCAGTGTTTGCTGTGTGTACTGGGAATTTTAGCACATGATTTGCTGAGAAGATTTTTATGACAGTAAATGCAGATACTCATTGTTATACTTAGGGTTGAATTCCAGCTTTTGTCCTAAATCCTTCCTCCTTCTCCTCTCTGCTATATTTTTAGCTGCTCAAAACTTTTGGAAGCAATTCCTTTTGTGATTACAATTGTCACATTTGCTGTTATCACTTCCTGGTAAAAGAATCCATGTTAGATTGAATAATCTTCTTTTTTTTTTTTTTTTTCTACTTGTTTGGATATCCCTAATCTGTAATTTGAAACTCAACCCTAGCCTAGCTCAAAACTAACAAACTACACACCCCAGAGGTATGTGAGAGAGACCTGTGAAACAAAACCAAGCCTCAGGCACCAACTGAATCTATAAGGGTTCACTACCCACATCACCTTTTATGTCCACAGTTGCAATAGAGATTTCAATGAGTAATCTAAAATTGGAAGGAAAAAAACTCACAGGTTCAGCGTATTAAAAGCATTAACATCCTGGAAAGTGCTAATGTGACTGTGGATTTGAAATCTCACACTTTCTTGTCCCAGGAGGGACACGAGCATGTGTGCTCTCTGCTGACCCTTAGGTTTCATCCAGGGAAATGATGCCCCATTCTGATGGTGTTCATAGATCCTGCAGTCTCAGAAACCTTCCAGTCAGTGGTATAAAACTAGGGGACAAATTAGTTGAAGCATGATGATTAATCAAGACTTGAAACCACCATGTACACCTGTTTGCAGGTTTGGCTTTTCTCTGTTGTTTTTTATGAGCAGGTAGTGTACAGTGTGTGCTCAGCCTTCAAGCAGGGTGACTGAAGAAAAGCCTTTTCAGTACCTGCAGAGCCAGACCTCCAGCAAAAGGCAGGTGTGTCTCCCACAGCAGAGATGTCAGCAAGAGCATCACAGACAGATTTGCCTAACCAAAGCCCCTTTTAGGAAAAAAAAAATCATTCGTAGCACGTGAAGTTTTCTGTTCTACAGAGCCTGAAGTATAGTCCTAGCTTTCCATGGGATTGGGATTTCAGGAGCCTGAAGGAAAATAAAGTGACAGCTTTGCAGAAGCCGTGGTCTACAGTGTAAGCAGCTATTGAAAAATTGGTGTCCTTCCTAGGACAGTGTGGTGAGATAGGGTCTGCACTATTTATCTAACATATAAATGTGTGTAGGCATCTATATCTCAGTGCAACCTGTAAGGGGAAAGCAGCTCAGCCTAATTGCCTTCCTCAGGGCAGAGCCTGGAGCGTGCTGCCTGTCCCATCACGTGTGCAAATCTTCATAGACAAACAAGAACTTTCTCTGGCTGGAAAGCAGTAACTTGTGATGCAAGGCATGCCAACCTATGTCAGCAGTATTGCTCCCCTGGCACTGCTCCTCCCCGTTAATTGTAGAGTAGAAAACATTCTTCTTCAAGCTTTTCCTCTAACTAGCCCAGTGTGAGAGCCAGGAACTGTGGACATTTGTGTGGAGGGAATTTGGCAGCTGAAATGTGTGGAAGCCTGGCTCTGGCCTGAGCCTTTCCAAGAGCAGCATCTGGACTCCTGGTTAACTTCCTGACTGATCTCCTGCCTCAGACAGGATGCCAACCTCGATAGGTGCACCAAACATAAGGGGAGGGCTGGGCAGAGGCTTGGACATCTCTTCTGGTTTAAAAATAGCTGAGCAAATCCAAAGCACATTGGTAGAAAGGCTGTAACTTCAAAGCTCAGCTGAAAAGCTCTTCCCCCTTATGTTTGTCTTGCAAATTACTACCTGAGTTGAGTTGCTGCCTGTCCCTGCAGTAAAGCTGCAGCTGCAACCTCACTTACACAAGCAGGTGAATTTGAAGCTCAAACACAAGACCATTTCTGGCACAAAGTGAACAGCTTGGCTCAATTTATGGGGGCTTCTGTGTCAAAACTGTTGTGATGTTTGCAAAGTGCATCACCATTTTGCATGACTGGGTGAAGATGGCAATTCTCTCTGTGCCATTTTCCTTGTTTATGCCATTAGGAGAAATCTTATACTGGCTTTCCAAAATAAAAGGGAAAAAAGGTGCTGTTTAGGTTACATGTCAGCTGTGCATATGTGTGCATATATATGTGGTGTAGAGAGAGTGTGCCCCTGTGTGTATAGGAGAGACTTTCCTTCCGTGCTGACTCAGAGATTACAGGTGACTGCAATGTTATTTGGTTTTTCTTCCACCCAGACAAACCACCTACCAAGCTTGGCTTTTCCCTTGGTGTTTGAGACATCTACATTAGTCCCTTACCTTCTGGAATTCCACAGCTGTGGAGATGAAGAAGCCAAAACACTAAGGCAAAGGGCCTGAGGCAGGTGGCAGTGTGTTCTTTCAATACCCCACTCCTACACAGGGCTTGTACATCCCAACCCAGGTCCCAACCAAGCCTGTCTTTCACCACCACACTGTTTTCAAACATGAAAATGTGGCAAGGCTTCTGTAACTCCTCTGGGACCAGAGTTAACCACTTTACCTACACCCCAACACCCTGTACCTACACAGACGAAAACACACTTGTGCTTGCAAACTTTAAAAACCTCAGCCAGCACACCCTTTATACAAAAATCACCCACTTCGTTGATTCACCATTCTCACGGGGAAGAATAACACTTTCTGAATAACAGACACAAAGTATTTTGCAAGTGGGAAACAAGTGGTATCAGATGAAAACTCTTGAACAACTGATTTCTCTTGTCCTTCTGCAGTTCTTTCTTCCATTGGCATTTTTACCCTGTCATTCTTGTCTAAAGGTGAGGAGGAGGACAGGAGAACAGCTAAACCCAAAGGCTGTTCCCAAGATGTACATTGCATCCTGAGACTCCTCAGTACAAGTACAAACGATGTTGATTTCCTGCCATGACAAGGTAGCAGGGAGGTGTGCCAGAGGAGGAAAAGGATCTTTTTACAAAGAGAATCTTGACCTAGACAACTTTATTACCAGACATAAACTCAAGAGAGTTAAAAAGCTCATTTTAAAAAATGATCAGGTGCAGGGCAGAAGGATTAAGTCAGGACTTAAAAGCTTTCCCCCAAAATGTGGCAAATAGATTCTGAATTCTGATGGTGTCTGCAGCATCAGCAGGTGACTGATTCATCTGCAGCTTGGGAAGAAGACTTTTAACACTGTTCATACAAGGGATATTCCACTGCCCACAGGACACCCTGGCCTACTTCAGTCACTTGGCAATTCTCACCAGGCCATGAAGGCAAGTTAGTCGTGCTCCTGCTCACAAAGTTTCTGACACTTCTGCTTTGCAGTAAGACATGAAGCCTCAGAGAGACTCTGCCTTATGGGTGTCATGCTGTGAGTGAGACTGTAATATCTTAAATTTTTTTTCCAGGTTTGCCTGATAAGTGGGTGGCAACAGTTAGGGGCCAATTTGTGCTTTTCCATCACTCTGTCTAGACATATTTGCAGGCACTGCTTTGCCTAAAAGAGGAAAGGGTATATCATATATAACACAATAATGGGTTATTTTTACTTGTAATGCATTAAGAGGCTGTTTTCAATCAGAAACTGTTTGATATGAGGGTATGTTCTGGACGATAAATGGAAAAAGTGGAGCATATCCTTTTTTTTAAAATTTTTTTTTCACATAGCAGACAATACCCATACTTTCCATATAGACAGGAAATGGCTTAGTTTTATATATATAGAAATACAGTCTATTTTAAATACATACATAATGTATTGATTTATTTAAAAACTGTCACTGCAATTGGTTGAAGCTGCAAAATTGATACACACCTATGTAAATACTTCAGTGCAGCCCAGGAAAGACAAATCTGGAAACTTTAAGTGGGATTCCTTGCCATCAGACTCTGAAGGCATGACTTGCATGGTGTGAGGGTCATGTGCTGTTCAGCAGTCACTCAGAGCCATCAAATCTGCTCTGCTCAGCGTCTGTGTGTCATAACTTACAGTCCCACTTGATTCCTACAGAATCTTCTCACAGTTCTAACTTCTCACCCCCCCTGCACCCCACAGCTCCTAATGGGGCATTGGTTCATACTGGCACCTCCACCAGTGGGGCTGGGTCCCATTCTTGCTCAGGGCTGTGGGGGTTCCCAGCCCCACATTCCCTGGCTACCTGCCACCTCTTTTGGCTGGAGCTGTCCCCTGTCCTCTTCTGTTTCTGGATCAGGAGAAGGTGCTCTGCCTTCCTCAGCAGCGGGGTGTGTCCATAGCAGAGCACTTTTCTGCAGAGCCATGTACTGTCTGTAGCCACCCCTTCCCCAGGGGAGCAACACACAAAAACAACTTTACCTGAGAGGGGCACGGTTCCCAGGCAGCAGCTCAGTTGGGATTTTGGGGTTTCTTTACATCTCTTTATGCTTCTGCCCCTGAGGAGGTGAACATTGGGAAGGTGGTGAGCTGCTCCCAGCTTTCTGGGGTCCAGGCTGCTTAAACAGTCAAAGAATCCCTGCTTTATCAGTGCTGTTCTGCAGTTCAACAGAGCTAAGTCACTTTTTGACTTTAAACTCTTGCAGAAGATATTTGGATTGTTTTAAGATGATCTTCCACTAAGCTGAGATTCCAGGGGTTAGGAAGGTTAAGAGCTACGTGTTTAAATCCGTGTTCAGTTCAAATTGGATGAATTCCTGCTCACCAGACTATGATCCACAGTCAGGCATTATGGCCAGATTATTTAATACATTAGCAAAAGTGAATTTGATGGACACAGCCACCAGCTGGACTGTGATCTGATAAGACAGTCACAGAGAAGACATAGTAATAGGCCAGAAAAAAAAAAAATTGTTTTTTCAGGCACTGTAAACAGATCTGTGTTTACTTTATTGCAAAGAGATTTTTTTTTCCTGTGCTACCAACATGTAATCTTTCACTTGACTTAATATGTGTTTGATATTGTTTGTTTATTTGCTTTTACATATGCTACATCCCTTAATGGGATTCTTCAGCCTTGTATTTCATTCCAAGTAGATAACAAACTTCTCCAGTGCTTCCCTTTAGATTTCTCAAGATCCCCATGGCTGCATTGCTCTTTTCAATACATTTTTTTCCCTGGCTGTTCTTTAATAAGGCAAGAAGTACAGTGTGAGAGTACTTGGCTACTTCCTACTGCAACCAGTAATGGCCATGGTAGGCAGAGACTCACAGACCCTGTCACAGATAAGAAAACAAATCTCTCTCTACCATGAAGCCGTGGTGTAAGGACTGAAATACTCTCTAAGCCGTAAAAGTTGAACTTGGAGTGAGGAGAGCTCCAGCCGTCACCTTGCATATTTCATTTGTTACAGGCCATCTGTGTGCATCATCAGGGATCTCAGGAAAATATTACTCAGCTGCCTTTTATCTCTGTCTAGTCTAGCTGGAGCGTGGGTAGCAGAACACAAAGAAACAGGTTCCTACCCTCAGCCTGATGAAAAAAGATGCTGGTAACCAGTATTGATTAATAATACAGGGCTATAACCCTCTGAATCCACTGTGCATGGAGCAGAGTTTAGAAAACAAATAATGAGTTTCTTCCTTCCTAATAAGCTCTTTATTAGTGGTTGAAGTGGAATGTGAGAGTAGCAAGTAAAGCTCAGGTATCAAAAGAAGTGGTGATGATGGGTTGAGGGGGGTCACTTGTGAAAACAGTGGAAATCAAATCAATTAGGCCTGTCAGCTGGAAAACATCATGGGGAATTAACACTTGTTTGTCTGGATTCTTGCAGCCTGAACAAAAGTGCACAAAAGTGCATTCGGGTAACAAAGAAAGTGTTGTGCTAAAACTGTGGTTTCACTAAAGGAAAAAGAAAAAGAAGTGTTACCTTATATAAGACTTACATCCACTGACAGATAAAATAAGTTAATAGGATACAACTTTAAAACCAGCAAAGAGCTTCTACCCTTCAGAAAAAAATGCATCTGTACAGCAGCAATGGAAGGAGGTAAAGGTACCACCTCTATGAACTTTAGGGTTCATAAAGAGTAGAACCTGGCAGGGCACTGCTGAAAATGGTGAGATTTTGCCTGGTTACCATGAAACTGAAATTACAGCTGGTGGCATGAATTGAAAAGGCATGCAAAAAATCCAGGGAATATTTGGATCATGGGGCTACAGAAGAGGTAAACCCTGGGGGCAAAGGCCTTCGGGAGTCTTTGGCTCTCAACCTCATTTCTGGTTTGTTTTGCTTTTTCTCACTTCAAGTTTGAAATATACTGAAAGGCCCTTCCCTCTACCGAAAAAGAGTTGTTTTGTTTTGGTGTTTTTTTTTTCATATCACACTCCAGGAGAGCAAAGATGGTGCCAGGGCAGTTACAACCACAGCCCCTACTGGATCAGTGCCTGACTGAGGAAAGCAGGAATTCAGGTCTACGGTCTCCAAGGCCTCTGACTAAACTCATTAAAACTTGGACACAAAAGTTAAGCAGTGAGATGCATTGGCCCTGATCCCTCCTCCTCCCCTAGCTCTGGCAGACACCAGGGAGATCCCCCCAGCCCCTGGGGCTGCCAGAGGGGTGACCACCCTGGGCACAGGGCAGGGATGCCCTCCTGCATCAGCCTGGACTGTGCAGAGGCCAGGCATGGTTCCCAAAGCCAGGGAGTACTCGAGGTTACCTGCACACAAAATTGAGCCTCAGCCTGCCAGGATGGGCTGATCTCATGGGTGCTTTTTATCACTGGTTAATTCATGTAGGTTCTACTGAGAGACTCCCAAATTGCCAAGAAATATTGTGGGAATAAGCAATAGGATCAAAAGTTTTCAACAACTTGCGCCTATGCTAAAATAGAAGGGGCTTGTGAATAATATTTTTACCTTTTAAACTTGTGTTACCGTTATTGATTTTAATTGCTGTGTTTTTGGAAGCAAAGTAGTTGAGGTAGCTTTTGAAGTCTGAATTGGATTCCAGAATAAAAAAAAAATGCAATTGTTTTTTCCCTGTTCCCATGTTTTATGCACTGAATGCACATACACATTCTTGGCACACACCACAGCCTTTAAAGCGAACAATTTTTAATGCAATTAGAAAAAGAAACAATTCCAAATGACAGGAATAAATTAAAGGAATGGCTTGAAGGTGCAATCATAAATGGCTTAGTATTTTTCATTCAGAGGGAATTGCTACATGAAAAACATTTCTTCTGACTGTCTAGGAGTTTTTCAATCACCTTGTCCAGTGTTTCAAGAGTCATGGCCATCCCTAGCTGTAGTCTGAATTATTTTATTTGTAAAAATGCATGTAAACAATTCTTTTTTCTATACTTGGGTGAAATAATAGAAGAGAGAAGTGTTGTTTAACTTTTGTCTTTGTTACTCCAGCCATGGAAAAGCACTGGTTGCTCCTGCTTTCACATATTTTATTTCACAGTGAAGTTGGGATAATAAGTCAACTACCTTACACATTTCAATGCAAATAAAATATAACAAAGCAAGAGCTACTTATTGCCCTTTACAGATCAGTGGTAGGGAAGGTGTGGAAAGGTATTTGGAACTCCCCTGCTCACCCCTGTTAACACATGCATGCTTCCTTAAAGGAGTGATTACACCTTGCTGTTGGCAGTGCAAAGCTTAGTAAATCTTTACATTTTCACTATGAAAGAGGGGAATTTCCTCTTACTTCTGTGGGCAGCCAGCCAGTGAAAGGTGATGGGAAATACATGACATCCTGTTCTGCCTACCTTTCATCTTTCCTGTTCACAGATGCATTTTGAGCCTGACATGCAGGTGTAATTAAAAACAGGTTGATGCCATGCACAGCTCAGCAGATGCACACAAAATTAGTACCTGCTGTGAACCCAAGTACTTTGGCTTTTATGAAGCAGCCAGGCATTTGCAAATTGTCTCTTGTAACTGCAATAATATGAACATAAGAATGAAGTGGATCGTGTGGCTTTCACTAACATAGAAATATGGCAAACACTTTTCTCAGTAGTACTCAAAGCACTGTAATGCTAACTATTCATGCTGATGTTTTTCAAATACGTTAACACGTATGCAGTGGTGCACTTCACACTTAAAAAAAAAGAAAAAAACCCCATCCCTCTTTTCCTACATTCCCTGCTTGTGTGGGCAGCAATGCAGCACCCATATTCTCCAGCTGGCCACTGCTGTGCTGAGGCTGGAAAGGGCTGGTGCTCTGGTCGCCCCCCTTTTGCCATGGTCTTTAAAAGGCATTTCTGAGGAGGATTCAGTTCTCCAGCCTGCTCGCTGGAGTGCTTGCCATGCCTCATGCATGCCACTGCCATACCTTCTCTTCCCTAAAAGCCAAATCAGGAGAGGGAGATGCAGGCAGGAGGTGCCTGCTCTGCGATTGCCTGGCCCTGCCCTGCTGCAGATGATGAGAGCCTCTTGCCAGGAGGGGATTCCAGGTGGGGACACACGCCAAAGTGACAGGGAGCAGAGGATGGGGCCATAAAATTTGATGGCAGTGGAGCTTCCGACTGCAGTACTTCACAAAGATGCCACGCTGGCTCCTCCCTGGCAACTGGCAGCAAGAAAAACACAGTAAAAGGAAGATCCATCTCTTGCCTGCCCCACCAGCAGCTCGGGCAGGTTTTGGTGCTTTCAACACTGGGGCAAAGTTGGCCACTAAAATTCTCCCTGCCCCAGTTTAGTGATCCCAGCCCATGAGTAGGAGCAGTCCCTCACCTCCGACGAGCGCAGCACCATAAATCTGTTCAGCTGCACATTTCAGCTCCCTGGTGTCAGACAGGCATAATGAGAGCTCCAGAGTCCAAGTGCCACCACTCCAGTCTTACAGCACTGCCACTGCCCACGCTCCATGTGAGTCAGCTGGTGGGAGGGGAGAATTTGGCCCAACATGTCTGGGCTGAGGCAATGATTTAATCAAACTGCTCCTTCCACCTCTGACAAGCGTCTTTTTATGCTTCATGGTGTTTAGTTTGAAGTTGCCAGTTGGAATTTTTCACACCTGTGGTTTATTTAAGTCCTTATTCTGCTATAGCTCTACATATTGGAGACAATAAATGTGTCCTGTAGAGCTGTGAAGTATTCGGTGAGGGAAACATTTCTGTGCAGGTGATGGGAATAAATGAATGGTATGAGCATTGCTACATTTTCTATTACTTTCCAAATACAGGCAACTGCTACCTGTAACCTCCCAGCTCAGAAAACCACTTTTAAATGCTGTGAGGAACTCCTGGCTGAATCCTCAAAGCATTCAGAGTGTGTGTTCTGGCTATTCATGCAAGGAAATTTTTCATGCCACATATAAATATTCTCAAGAATGATCACATGGGCCGACTGTGTTCATCAGGAACACTTAATGAGAGAAAAAGAATGACTTCAATTTACCACAATCACACCTGAGATCAAAATCTACTTAACAGAGAGGAAATTAGAAAATATTTACAGAATGAATATTCCAAAATTAATAGGAAGCCCCAATTGGGTGGGAAGAAGAGGGAAAGCAGGCAATACCAGCAGATCAGACTGTAAGAGCACATTGCCATACTTGAGAAATGGAGTTACAAAGTAACCCAGAATTGTTTCAGACAGTACAGTGGGTTTATCAAGACTTTAATCAAGAGGTAAGCAGGAGATGATTATTTTTCAATCGTTAGACATTATTGTAATAGTTTGTTAATCATTCATTTTCAAAAATTCAGGCTTCCTCCAACAGTTTAAAATTAACCAAAGAATAAGCAATTGTATTTATTTTGATTACCTTGCTTCAGACACAGTAGAGCTTCCATTGTCAGGGCAGCAAGAGCCAAACATTTCCAACTTCTTTTCTCAGCTGTAACAATTCAAACTGATTGGTCAAAAAAAAAAAAAAAATTAAAAAAGAAAATGCAAGTAAAACAACACATTATATATTTTCTTGTTATAGCATCGTCTTTTAAGGCATTTTATTCAGAACAGCTGTGTCCCTACTACTTTCCTTCACTGGCCTGTTCATCTCACTTGCATTATCAAGATAAATGGTTTTTAGATGTACATGGCTGGACCTTGCATTTAAACAGGCTCTAATCCCCATGGCCAGAGATACCATGAATAACTGAAATACCAGAGAATGAACAGTTTCACTAACCATGTTTTGCCTTAAATAATCAGAGCACCTGGTAGATCCACACACATTTAATTAATTTGCTGTTTGCTCCATTACATAATTAACCATTTTATTTCATTGCCCTCTGGCTTTGTTCACTAATTAATTATTTCTTGCTATTTCATCGATCTGCTACTTGTGCATTTCTTGCTTTTCCAGCTACCATGTTTACCTTTCATCTTTATTGTATCAGCCCTCCTCCCTTTTTTATTCCTGCCCAATTTCTATTCTTCTTTGTTTCCTTTCTCAGTTGTTGCTCACTCTTCTGCCTCAGCAGTAGAGCAGCCCAGTCCTCACTGGGGCACAACCACTGCCCCCAGACAGAATGGACCCAGCTGGGCACCATGTTCAGCTGCTGAAGAGGGTGAGGACCTCACTGAGAGAGCAAAAACTGTTTGGAGTGTGATGATCCCAGGAGACAGTGTCATCCTAGCTGCAAATGATTCATTTCCAGTTATTAAAGCAAACATAACTGGACTGGGGGGACACGATTTAGGACAAATGCTGCTTGCAGTTGTTTGAAATAGGAAGGGTTTCATGACTTGGGGATTTTCTGTTCCTAAGACAGAAACTGCTCACTGGCTGATGCCTTAAACCTACAGTTAATGCTTCCTGGCCTCCTGCAGGTTACTAAAAAGAATGCTGTGTGAACAATATAACAAAAAATTATCTAGGAAATTAGCTCCTATGGGCACACACAGATCTTTACTAATGCCTAGAATACAGATTTGTTTCTCCTCTCCTCTCTGAACCGGTGTGCTCATTTTCCAATCTGGGTTCACTTAATTCTCCCAGAAGTCTTTAAATCTATTTCTCCTAAACATTTTGGATGTTGTTTGTTTTCTCACAAACTGCTTTAGTGAGCTTGCCCTCTCTGCTGCAGCCCATTCAGTCTGGGAGTTTTAGGAATGTGATGGTGACTTTGAATTCAATCTCCTAATGTTGGGCTCTCATTATCTAAGTGTAGCCCATGCATTTCATTTCTGTGAAAGCTTGTTTGGATTTCCATCTGCCCCACTCTGCTCTGGTTTAGATTTCTTGTCGGAATGCTGTCCAGAATCCAGTGCTTATGCTACCATTCACCATATCACTTTTTGCTAATTGCTCCCATATTCGAAGGAGTCACGTGTGCCAAATTGCTGGATTGGGACTGCACTCCCAGACAGCTTCTAGCACCTCCCCAAAGAGGCAATTAAAACTCCAAACAGTGCAGGGACAGGAAAATTGCCTGTCAGAGGCTCTGGGGGTCATCTGACATTCCTTCAAAAATGTCTTTTTTGTGCGTTTGACCTTTCTAAAAGAGGGAATATTTTTACTGCTAAATTTTCCTTTCTTCCAGCAGACTGAAAACCTGTTTTGGATGGTCATTGCTTGAGAGGATCAGGCAATGTTCACTCTGATGTATAGGACAATCGTGGCAGTTCTGCTCCGTGGTGGTTCAGTGAAGGACTGAAGTCAGCTCTTCATTTCATGGACACGAGGAGCACTGCTGATCTCAGCAAGACTGCCTGCACCTCTTGATCCTGTCACTGGCAAACTGGTCCCAGAGACAAAGAAATACCTCAACTTGAGCTGAATCTGCAGAAGAGAGCAGTATGTAACTGTGTGTCTTGATGAATCAAGCAATTTTCCTTGAGATTGTTCCTACAGGTTGATACCACTCTTAGAAAAGGGCAACACAGAGGCCCTGAAACACAGAGCAAAGTAAGGCCTAGTTACTGCTTAAACCTAGTCCTAATTAGGAGCTTTTTGTTCCCATTACCTAATAAAAGGAACAAAATTCACTATTCTAGGTAACAACAGGTGAAAGTAGCAGGATGAAGGTAGGTGACATTTCTGGAAACACAAAGAACCTCCTGTGACTGAAGGAGCATCATTAAAAGCAGTAAGAACGGTGGTTTCAAAATCAGTTGAGAATATTAGACCACACAGGAATTAATTTGGCTTAGGTGTAACAGAGGAACTAGTGGGAAAAAAGACACAGAGACTCTTTCTGCCCTGTGCTGATGAGAATCAGTGAACAGCTCCACATCCAGTCCTGCATGTCCTTGGTGAGCTGGGAAAGGCATCAATAATGCTGGGTGAGCTCTGAGCCCCAGAGCACCCAGGAGGGGTCATGTTTCCCTTCACCTTCCACAGGAGCTTCCTCTGGCTGTGGGGGGACACCAAAAAGTCCTTAAGTGTCCAGGGAAAGCTTCTCCATATGAAGCTTCACTCATGTTACACCTGAGCACATGTTTTTGGACATCTGTCTTCCATTTGAAAAACAGAAGGCTGAAAAATGTTTCTTGGTCTTTGGAGGGTGAAGGGGAGGGAAGGGACAGAGGATGAAGCTTTTCCAGCATCAGGATCCTTGAACCAGTTCCACAGCAGGGTCAAGTGTCTCATTCTTTCTCAAGAGCTCATTTTTATGCTGCTTTATATTTACCCAGGTCCCCTCCTACACACAGAGAGCTGCTCAGGCCTGGCAACAAACACATGTAAGACAAATTGTTCTGTGCTGGGTAAAGACCTCCATAAAACCCCAACAGCTCTTGGTGCTCTAGTTTGCACCTTGGCAAAATATATGTATCCATCCATCCTGAAGGTGGGACTGGCAACAGAAAATCCATAAAGAGGAAAGAAGCCATCAGAGAAAGGGGAGAAAGCTGTTTTTTAACCGAAGTATTCCACTTTTCAATTTTGTAAACTGATAGAAGGGTGGACAGCATGGGCACTCAGCAACTGATGGGAAAGGGGAGGCTCTTCAGAGGTCAACTCATCCCATGGCAACAGAAATGGCCCTGTTTGCCAGGTGCCAGCAGCAGGTGCAGGCTGTGCCAGGGTATTGTCCCTCAGAGGGCCACCAAAATCCACAAAGGGGACAGTTCTGAGGGGTCAGCGACGCCTGAGGTCCGCACAGCACTCTCAGATGTCTGGAAATAGCATCTTCTTCAGATTCAGCCCAAGTTTGCCAAGTGCTCCATGTATTTCTTTGTCTCTGGGACCAGTTTGCCAGTGACAAGACCGAGAGGAGCAGGAGTGTTGGTGTGACCCTGCCCTGGGACAGGCTCCACACGGGGCTGCCACAGCCGAGCCCTTTGGCCTCTGCTCCCCCCTCCCTGCCAGGGAAATGTCCAGGAGTGAGGAACCAGTGCAGATTTGTCTGGGTTCAGGGCCTTTGAGACAGCACCTGGCAGCACAGTGCCCACACAGACACCTGCCTTCACAAGAAGCTGGCTCTGGCCCACAGGGGGCTCTGAGCTCCACCAGGCACAGGCTCCAGGCAGTGGGCAGGGTCCTGAAGGGATGTTTCTGTCCTAAGGGGAACGTGGATGGAAACAGTTCTGGTTTAAATTGCTTAAAGGAATATTTGCTGGGGGAAATAACTCCAGAGAGGGCTGCCTGGAGCCCTGTTGGGGGAGATGCCTGTGACATTGATGCTGTGTATGATTCCTCCGTAGTTTGTGGCAGATTCTTTCCTGCCTGTTTGCCCTGGCTCCTCCCTGTAACCTGGTCCCGTGTCTGCTTGGCTTTTCCATCCCTCCCCCTGCCAATTCCTTCCTCTCCTGCTACTTTGCACTGGCAAACCAAGGCAGGTGAATTTCTGAATTTTTCAGGAGAGAATGGCCACTGGCACCACACCAGGGACCTCCCTCACCTCTGGCTGCACTCAGAGCCTGTCAGGTCTCTGGTGAGGGTGGGAGGGGGCTGGGGGGAGCAGCCAAGTGAAGTGCTTCAAGCTGTGAGACATTTTTTGTTTATGTTGCAGGCCAAACTTCTTGGATTAGAACCAGAATGGCCACTTTTTTTTTTTTTTTTTTTTTTNNNTTTTGTTTTTTTTTTTTCTGGAGAAAGATATATCTGTGGAGAGCAGAAAAGAGTAGCACGTATCCTGGTCATGGTGTTCTCCCAGGGAAAACAATAATGTGAGGCAGCACTCTCCCTGCTGCAGGCTGCACATTGTCCTGCTTGCTGGGAACAGTGACTGGGAAAGCTGGAATTGCACCCTAAACAAAGAGCAGCTTTCCCAGTGCAAAAAATCACCTCTGTACCACTGCCAGGCAGCTTCAGATTTTCCTTTGGAGGGGCAGATTGCTCAGAAGGAAGTAGCAAGGCAAGCCCAGTGTCATGTGGAATAGCTGAAATTCCTCAAGTTCCTTTTTGCCAGGATTTCAAGCTGTGAAAGACACATGATCTCCGCTGCTTGAGACTTTAACTGAGGATTTTCCCCACCAGAGATGGATAGGTAGCTATACAGTTTTATTTTATTTTTTTCCTACATCTGAGTTAAATCATTGTTAGGAGGGCCTGCATTTGGAAACAGTAACCTCAGATGGGGTTTTTCAAAAGGAATATATGACTCCTTACCCCCAGGAACTGATCTGCCCTATGATCACTTTTAGAGGAAAATACAATTAATTCAAAATTTTTCTCCTTTTCTGCCATTCACATTGTTCACAGCACCCCATGAAACTGGAGGTTGAGATCTAGTGGCCTCAAACCCCTCATTGCTGTATTTGGTCTCAGTCAGGGGCCAGTAACAAGGTGTATCTATAAATCTCTCCTGTATGTCTGGAGCAGGAGCTGCTGTCCATTTTCACATTGATAGGGAATGAAGCTTAAATACTGAACAGCTTCATGCTGATATTCGCTGATTCATCAGAAGTAGATGAGATGAGGAAAAGAGAAGTTCTATTCCTTGCCACATCAGTGGTTTGTTAATTGCCCAGCCCAGCCCATCAGGGGGTACCTGGTTAACTGAAGAGGCATTGCCATTTGAGGAGGGAAGAGGGCTGTCAATAATTTGTGGACAGGAGTGTTGAAACTGCCTCTTAAATAAAGTTGGAGAACAGCAACCTTTGGGGAGGCGGCAAGAAGATTTGGATTTGAAAAAAAACAATTGTAGGAGGCACCAAAGGAACATGGTGTAAATGGAGGTTAGCATGATTTATCAAGAAGGCCCTGTGACTTTGAGCTCCTTAAAAGAAAACAAAGTGTAATTTACTTTAATTTCTCTATCACTCATGTCTTTATGAACCTTTGCAATTCTTGCTATCTGTTCCAGGGTTTTTTTTCAGATAAGTCTCTTTACTGAACTTAAGATCACAGTTAATTTCCAGATAATTAGCTAACAAAGGCATTACACACAGAATTCCTTTTCCCTGTGTGTCTGGAGCACCCATACAAAGAGCCAACACCTCTGCGAGTTTCTCTGCAGTGTCCAAGGTTTCCATTTTTCGTGCCTTTTCTTCCCAGGACAGTTTGAGAGCTGATGGTGCAGGGACGAGAGGAAGTGTTGCCTGGTGGCCCCATGCTAACCAGGGCATTAAGGAACGTCCCTTCACCTACAGAAAGTTTGCCACAGATTTCACTCAGGGCCAGGATTTTACTCAGGGTCTGTCAAACTCTTGTCTGGCCTGTGGATTTGAGTGTTTTTGGAGCACATTTACCCAGCACGAGTGACCAAGTCAGCAACATGCAGCTGCCAGCTCAGCCATGGTGGCTGCCTGGGAATGCAGGATGAGCTCCCTGCTGGGTAAAAATAGGGCAGGTAAAAGCACAAGGTACCACGATGCTATCACAGCTTATTTCACTTTTACCCATAGCTTTGAGTGCAGTCAATTACTGCTGCTGAAAAGCAACTCTATCACCTCCATTTGAATTTTTTTCTTCTTCTAATGCAGATATCTACAGCTTTGTATTACTGCCTTAATTTTGGAAATGAGAAAGGAGAAAAGAGAAGGAATGACACTTGTCCCTGATGATACAGGCATTGTCAGACCCATGAGGGAGGCTCTGAAATGCCTCCTCTTAGTCTTGTTCTCATTCCTCTGGGTTATAAAGATGTGACAGATACAGTATGTGTTCTGTTCTTACACTCTGCTTAGCAAAATCAGACAATTAGGAGGACTCCTTGAACATGAAAACTGAAGACTGAATGATCCAGAAATGTACTTGCTGCTGTTTTCTTTATTTTTTAAATTTCAAAAAGTGTTTATTTAAACTCAGAAATAAATTGTCTATTTGCTACCAGGTTAAATCTTATTTTATTTTGTCAATTCTCTCTAAGGGCTTTTTTTCTCAGCTTGCATTACATTGGATAAGGTTTAGAATTAATATCACATAATGTTAGTCTAAAAATACATGTACCATTATTATCAAATAGAGATAAGTGTGCGTTGCCAAGTGGAAAAGAAAGCTGTGAAATATAATGCCATGTAGAAGTATTTTTTTCATGATCTTCCAGAACATGAAGGATAGACATGGGCTGCCAGATACTCATTTCTGGTGATAAATGCAACTGTGGTTTCCATAGCTATGCAAGGTTTTGTGTAGCACCCATCACCATGGTACCTGAGCATCTGTTGCTGCTGCTGCACGCTTGAGTCCATGGTGCACTGAGGAGGATTACATGAAATAAATGAAGAGAAGGTCCTTGAGCCTGGCCATCCACAGTGTGGAGTGACTTGGGCCAGGTTCACTTTTAGAACAGGTTGTTGATAATTCTGTCTTTTCACAGCTCTCCAAAGGCTCAGCTCCTTGTTCTGGTAGCACCTGTCAGGAAAGGGGTCTCTGTGTCTCAGCCAGTGCTTCTCCCACAGTCCCAGGACATGGCTGGTCAGGACAAGGCCACCAAGGTCCTCAGCCATGCACCAAGTCAGGCAGGCTGCTCCATGCAGCCTCACTGCCTTCCTTAGGACCTGTGGATCCCAAGAGCCTTCCCACTGGGAATCATGAAACCTTATCTATCAGTTAGGTTGGAAAATCCTTTAAGGTCATCGAGTCCAACCACTAAGCCAGCACTGCCAAGTCCACCACTAATCCACATCCCCAAGAGCCACATCTCCAAGTCTTTTAGATACCCCCAGGAATGGTGGCTACCACTAACCTGGGCAGTCTGTTCTAGTGCTTGACAGCCCTTTCAGTAAAGACATTTTTCCTAATATCCAATCCACACCTCCTCTGGTGCAACTTGAGGCCATTTCCTCTTGTCTTATTGCTTGTTACCTGGGAGGAGACCCCAATTCCACCTGGCTACAACCTCCTGTCAAGGAGTAGTAGAGAGCCAAAAGTCACCCCTGAGCCTCCTTTTCTCCAGGCTTAACACCTCCAGCTCCTTCAGCTGCTCCTCACCAGACTTGTGCTCCAGAGCCTTCCCCAGCTCCATTGCCCTTTTCTGGACACACTCCAGCCCCTCAATGTCCTTCTTGTTACGAGGGGCCCAGAACTGGACACAGGATTTGATGTAAGAATTTTGTGTTTGGAATCACTATTAGAGGTTTTCTTCCCTGGTCTTTCTAGCTGAAGACCTCTTATGTGATTGTCAGGCTTTCATCCTCTCTACACTACAGGAAGTGTTAAGTCTTGGGAATTTGGCTTTCCTTATGCAGTTGAGATCTCTTTGGCAGGATCCCTCTTTGAAGATTTTTTCAGATTTTTCTTTTCTCCAGGAGATTTCCTTTATCTTTAGTCAGGGAGGTTTACATCTTCCTTTTACCAGACCATTGGTTGTTCTATCCCTTTTAACAGCACAAATATTTCTTTGGGATGGTCTGATGCAGTTTTTATTGGCCCAAATATTAAATAATTCCTGTGCTATCTCATTCTTGGCTATACTTTTTGATGATGCAGATGCTCCCCATACTTGGAAGGCAGCATCTGAACTCAGAGCAAAATCTCCTCTAATGCAATCCTCACATTGTATAAGAACTTGTGCATTGACAACACAATTTTATGCATTTGTATCAAGAGAATCAGGGGTGTAAGCTTTTAACTCAGCTGTGCCTGAAACCAGGTACAAGAATCACTAAGAATTCTGAGGCATTAATAGGGTCTGAAGTAACCTGGTCCATGGGTTTTTCTCTGAGGGAGATTTAACGCACCTCTGCATGAAGATGCCACGATCAGGTCTTGGAAGGTGAACAGCCGTGTCTGTATGTCACTGTCCTTAATCATAGAATCATAGAATGGTTTGGATTGGAAAGGACAAATAAAAGTCATCGACTCCAAGCCCCTGCAATGAGCAGGGACAGCTTCAACAAGATCAGGTTGCTCAGAGCCTCATCCAACCAGGAGGTCACAAATTCACAGGTCCTTTCAGACTACACAGACAAGCACTACCACTAAGGGAGCAGTGCCATCAGCCCTCAGAACCTCTTCTTTCACCCACACCCTCCTCCTGCTTGAGCTGGCACAAACCTTTGCACCAAAGTGGTTTGGAGAAGTGGAAAAAGTCAAAACTAACTCATACAGACAATTCCTGTTAAATCTGTCCAGTGCCCTGCTACAGTTCATGGCACAACATCTGCTTGAGAAAGGAGATGGCATGCGACAAAAACCTCACAGCTGGGACTAGAAAGCATCACTTCTCCTGCCAGAAGCCCTGGTTAATTCCTGGTTTAAGGGAATTGTGAAATTGTGCCATTAAGGACGGGTTAACTGGCTTTTGAGTGCAGAAACGACCCCACTAATTGCTGAGCCAGGCCAAGTGTTTCCTCATTAAACTCTGTTGTGTGACTCCATCTTACTCTGGATCTGTCCCATTACCTGCCTGGAGTCCCAGTGCTCCAATCTTTTCATCCGTGTCTTGCAAATTAACTGCAGGAGTTCAGGGGATGATTCCTTAACCAACCCTTTCAGAAGGACATCCATTTTAGTGGGGGGGAAATTACACCAGGCATTTGTAGTACCGGGTTCTTTAGCTGACCTATTTCCTCTGGTTTTCTCAGCACATTGTCACTGGTTAAATAAAGCCTCATTAGGAGAGCTGGCTCCCCTGTCTGATTGCAACGTTCCGTTTTGTATTCATGGGTTCCTTTGCTGTTTTCTGCAGTCCTTAAAAAAGTCTGGCCGAATGTGGGGCAGGAAAGGGAAATCTGCAATGCTTTCTTTTAGACTGCACTAGCACATACTGTAAAAATCAGATTCTAGAACTTCCTATAAAATCAGATGTTTTGAGAAAAGTGTGGAGCCTCTGCTCACAGTGGGAGTGGTGGCTGTCCTGCCAGAGCAGCAATTACTGTGCAATAAACTACTCAACATGTCTTGTGTAACTAGCACGAATCTTTAAGATAGGAATATCACCCGTGCTTACAGATCAGGCCAGGAAAAACACCCTTCTCCAGGCACACATGAGCAGACAGGAGGGCTGTGGGGATGCACCTCTACAGCACTCCCCAGCTCCAGCTGAAACCGTGCTCCGGTTCTTTCACTCAGCACCCACCACAAGCCTGGAGATGGCTGATTTTGTGGGACAAATGGAAAGGTCACCCAAAAAAATAGATTCTCTTCTCAGCTCTCTGCCTGCCTCCCCCAAGGCAGGGGGTGAATGGGGCACCAGCCGTGGGCTGTGAGCAGGGAGTGGCCGAGCTCCCCCTGGGCTGCTTCAGCACTCGCACAAAGAGCTGTCTGATGGCAGCAATGTCCTTTTCTTTCCATGCACTACATTCCCTGGTTTGCTCCTGGGAGAGGGCAGAATCCCCACTTGCCACTTGAAATCTCACTTGAAACTTGGAGAGATGAGTGGGGGAGAGAGAGAGAGAGAGAGAGAGAGAGAGAGAGAGAGAGAGAGAGAGAGAGTAAAACAAGTTGGCATTTACATTTGTCAATCAAATCTGCAAAGATTCACTACCTTGGATTTTTGCTGCATCACTCCCTAGTTATCCTTTTTCAGTGCCTCTGTCCTCTTTCCTTCTGCAGGTTTTGCAACAGCCTCCTGTGCACGTGCTGCCTTACAGAGCACCACAGATAATTTTCTGGTTTTTATTAGCTTTCCAAAAAACACATGTAGCTGGACTCCTTCACTTCAGCCCCCTTAAAGTTTAATAGGGTGTCTATTGTAAAGCTAACTTCTTCATTCATTTGCTCATACGGGGAATATTTCCTTTGAACAGCAGGCATGTTCTTCTGGAAATGTCCCTCTGGGAAAATATGAAGCTTTGAGAAATGTTCTGTCCTCCCTCAAAGAGGTCCCATCTGAACACAGACAACTTCTGGTGCAATTTAACTATCAATAACCACCCCCTGCTGCTCCAGGATCTGCTGAAGCACCGAGCTCTGCAGCCATCCATAACTTCCAGTGAAATGTAAGCAATTAACCTGATTTTAATGTTACGCAGGTAGGTTACTGACAGTCATCTGTGATTCCTTAACATTCTTCTCAGTGTAAATCACCTCTGAGGCAGGGCAGCCCCTTTCCTAAGGAGTTTTAACAAATACTGGGTTAATAGCCAAGGAGCATTTTCCTTTAAAAAGGAAAATATACCTCAAGAATTTCACTGAAAAAAACCCAAACAAACAAACAAACAAACAAACAAGCAAACCACAAAAACCCAAGACTAAAGCCTTCATTTAAAATTAATTCAAAATGTAAAAAAGGCTTGGTAATACAGCTGCCCAAGAGAATGATTCCAAAGAAAATCTTTACGGAATTTTTCATTTTTTTAAGGTAATGAAATTTCATATGATTACACACGACTGACCAAATATTTCTGCAGATTTGGAATCTGAAAGGCATTTTTTACATTTGAACCCAAATATTTCAGTCGCTCAGAGACCACGTAGGTGCATGGGATCCAAGTGGGTGCTGGGTGAGGGAAGGACAAATCTTCTCTTTCATTTACTTTCCAAATCCAGAAGTCAAACTTCTGCATTTAGGATCAAAAACTCAAAAAAAAAAAAAAAAAAAAAACCACAAAACCAAAAAACCGTTCTCCTATATGTTTGGGCTCTCCCACCAGCGCTCAAGAGTGCACCAGCAGCACATGAATTCCCAGTGCTTGCACCATTCCTCTCCCACTGAAGCCACCCTGGAGAGCTGCTCCTGCAAAGGGAAGGGAGCAGGCCCAGCTCTATTTTCAGTGTCACCCTGGCAACCACTTTCCCCTCCATCTGGATGTCACTTCAAAGAGAGATCCTGCCACCTCTCAGGCTTAACACAAGCCTTACAGCTTCTGGGGAGGTCTCACAGCCCCAGCCCCAGAGACTGGAGAATATCTTCTTGCACACCTCCCTTTTGAAACTTTGGGCTATTTAGCTTTCACACAAAGAAAACCAAGAAAATGTGGCCTAGTTATACTTTAAAAACTGGACATCAAGAGAATTAATTTAGGGGGGGTTGTGATTCTAAGTTTATCTCCAGATACTGGAATGCCTGAGGTTAGTAGTACTGCCCCAATTTAGCCCAGAAATTTGAATTTGTATTTATGCAGTTAATAAGAGAAGTAGGTTTTCCGTGTGTTTTACTGGAGTGCCTGTAAGGGAGCCATATTTTTTATCTAGAACAAATATTCAGGTTAGTGGGGTGGGAGTTTAGCCTTTCTGTCTGGACAAACCCCCCAGCGCAGTGTCTGCTCACCCCCTTGTCCAGCCACCCCTGGTCACTTCTGCTGCTCCAGCTTTAGGCAGCCCACCCACAGCAGACCCCAGTGCTGAGCACCCTCAGCCCTCACTTCTCCTGCACCAGTGGCAGCAAAACCCCCTCTGCAGGTGGGTGAGAAGAGAGGCGTTTCCACTGCCATTTTATTCTACATTTACTTTGCCTAATTTTTCTGTTGCTGATGCTTCAGAAGTCCCAGTCCTTCAGAGCACTCCTTGCTTGTAGAGTCACACAAGCTGGAACTCCTCATGAGGCCATTCAAGGTACAAGGACTGATCCTGAGTCAACCAAAATCAGGAAGAAAAGATCTTCACTTGTAATTATTTTCCATGGCTAGAGCTGCACAGTGCAGAGCAGAGAGGACAACACATGGCCTCTTTCTGAGGCAAATGTTGCAGCTGTCCACTGCACAGCCCTAAAGTACTTTCCACCCAAGCTGCTCATGGTGTTTTGGCCTTGTCAAGTGTTATGATGCCCATTTTAAAAACAGGCAACCTGTGGCCCATGGGGCTTCCTACAACCATACAAATTGTCTAAGATACACTGGAAAATGCAGGAAAATACCATATGCCTTCAGTTCTGTCTTTTCCTCCCATTAGCTGTTCTTTAGAGCATATCTGAAAGAAAAAATTAGAAAGAAAATTTATGAAAACAACCATAACTCCAAAGCTTAGAGAAAGCAATTATTCTCCCACAATATCAATGAAACCCTCCCACAGTCCATCACTCGGTCTACAGCCTCCCATCTGCCACTACTGGCAAAGGAAATCAGTAATTACTAGAAACTCTAAGGAAATATGCAATACCAGAGGTGAGAAAGCAGTGTGAGTGTGTGTCTCTTGCTGCTTGTTAAGGATGGGGACAGGAGAGAAAAGTTCTTTGCTTTTAATCCACTGTGATGCACTGAGGTTGGCAGTGCCTGGGAAAGGAAATCTGACACTCAACCTCCACAAAACCACCACGGTCACTCCAGGTCTCTGTAGCTGCTTTTGCCCATCCTCAGAGACTCAGAGAAGTGGGATGAAAGCAGGGTGGGTGGGAGAAGGATGGCTCAAACCCCTGAGTGTAACTGGAAGGTGCCCAGCTGGCAATGACTGGTGCCAGCAGCAGGTGAGGGAGCCTGTGCTGTGAACTTCTATGTTACTTGTCAGGGGCAGTGGTTTAGGCCAACTTAACAAATAAACATTATTATAGGTGGATCTAGAAGCCTGATCCACATCCAAGCTTTCCATGACCATAGAGGAGTCTCATCCCCCATTCAGTCCTGGTGTTTGAATGTGGGCAGCCACTGGATCAGCTACAAGTTCTGTTCTAGACCAAAACTTTACCTCTGTCTCACATCTTGGCGAAAAAAGAAGAGAAGAAAAAAGACGAGATCACCTTTTACAGAATTAATTTACAGACAGATTGTTACTAGTGAAGCCAATAGAACCTGAGTGGAATAGGAGATTAAAATACCCCAGAATTCTCTTAGAAGTATTGAAAAAAAGATCCTAAATATACAAAGAAATTTCCATTTAAGATGACATTTGAGATGCACAGCAAGAAAGAAAACAAACCCAAATCAACCTTCCCTGTAAGATCATCAATAGAGTTGCTCCAGATTAATGCTGATAAAACTGAAATCTGCCTTCCACCCACGTAAGAAATCTGTGATTAGCAGGTGGGAGATCACACACAGTTCTGCAGAAAATTTATATATTTAAAAAAAAAAAAATATCAGCCATGGAACAGAGCTGGTTGATTTCCCATTCTGGGTTTGTTCCCAGTAGCACTTATGCAAAGTTGTGGGTTTTTTCCTCCTTCAGGCAGATTTTGGTTGTGTGAAGCAGCACAACTTTGCCCCGGAGTGCTCTGCAGAGCAGCAGCAGCCGCCTGCCACAGCTGCTGCTCTGCAGGTCCCTGCTCCCCCCAGCACTGCTGCAGCCAGGGCAGGAGAGAGCAGCGATCAGAGTGAGATGTGAGATGGCTCCAGTGCTGGAGGGGGAGAACATGTGGGGGAACATTTTCTTTGGAGCAGAGGCAGATGGAAGCGGGCACTGAACGCAGGGAACGTTTCTGAAATGCTGTGCTCCCACCAAACCCACTGAAGGTCTCAGTGCCAGGATTGCACTGCATCTAAAGACAAGGAAAATAAATGGAAAAGCAGAATGACTGAAGGGTCTATCAGATCTGACACTCCAAAAATACGGGAGACAAGTGGGAGAAATGTAAGCCACACTTTGCTCCATATCTGTAAGCAATGAGTGCTGGTGAAAAAGGACACAGATCTTGCTCTTGACAGTAACAGTCTGATACCTTTGATGTATTTAAGTTTCTAGTTTCTCAAGCAGAGCAGAATAGTAGAAATTTAACAATCCCATACTCCCAACACAACGAAATATGTAAGACATTTCTAATAGGTTTGTAACATGAAGGTAGAAAAACAAAGGAGAAAAGATTACTGATCTAATCATTAATCTTGTCACATGGGATGGAGAGGGGATTGTGATTTAAACCTGTGGAAACAAACCAACTTTGGGGATGGCCTGAAGAGCCAAAATCACCTTCAGGAGAGGGACTGTAGATGGGAGAGGACACTGCTTAGCTGACAGGTGTCTGCTAAAGGAGCCACAGCACCAGCATGGCTGTGTGGCTCAGAGGCACTCAGGTGATCCACAGCACAGACTGTCAGCAGGTGGAGGGACTGGGCTGGTCAGAAGGGCCTCTAACTGCCTGTATAAAAAGAAAAAATTATATATATATATTTTTT
>VZTR01030504.1:618298-677203 GCA_013400775.1 Chaetops frenatus
TTTTTGGTTATGTGTTTGGTTTAGATAGGAAATAAAAATGAATGGTTTGGAATTTTCCTGTGAGGACCTTGATTTCAGAGACAGGGAGCCTGAATGAGGTTGCAAAAGCCAGTCAAACACTCAGAGGATTCTTGCATCTCTCATTCTCTCTCTGGGCTCTCTCCCCCTTCCTCCTCTGGAGGGGGTGCACCTTGCAGTTTGGGAAACATTGCTGTAGGATAGAAACTGGAAGGTAGGCGAGGAGCTGGAGGCTGTTACAGGGAGTGTTTTAGTTTGACAGGGTAGGAAAAAAATGGAGCAATCTGCAGTAATGGCAAGGGAGAATTTTGTTTTGTTTTAGTTTGTTTGTTTTGTTTCGTGTTTTACTCCATGGAACTCTTTTTCTGTTTCATTGAATTCCCAACCTCTCCCTCTCCGGTATTGCTCCATCCCTCCTCAGCCATCCCCTTAAGCCTCCCACTCACACGTTCGTTAAGGATTAATTATTTCCTTTGCACTCATCCTTGCCAGCCCTGGCCTTCCCCACAGAAGCTTTACCAAGCTCCTTCACCTCTGCACAACCCAGCTTCTTCTCACTTAGAAATCCCCTGTTTGAGAGACAACAAACCTCTATCCAACGAGCCAGGGCCATTCCTTCTTTCCCTCCCCCAGGGCAAACCACCATCCCAGCCTTGAATCCAGGCCTTCCCTTGCCCTTGACACTGAGCAAGTACTGCCACATCACCCAGAAAGCCTCACATCCCTGCCATCTCTTCCAGTTGGGCTCAGAAATCCCTTTTATTCTTCTGGCTCTGCAAAACTGAAGAAAGCAGCAAGAAATCCTACAACTGGCCTTTATCAGGTCCGTCTGCTCTTGGCAGAACCTGCTGCACTCTGTGCCTGGGCAGCCCAAGGGCTCACAGGGATTCTCATCCCGAGGGGATGCAGCCAAGCTGTTCCAAGGCACTGGGGCCACCCTGGCTGCCATGCAGGTAGTCACCAGCACTGACCACACTGCAAATACTGGATAAACACCCCCCACCTTGCCCATAAAAACCCAACCCAGCCCACCCCAACAGCTGGAGTTTGAGCAGCTGCCACTCTGGCTCAGTTGGTGGGGCTTAGTCCATCACCTGTATGACCAAAGTGCATTGCAGCTACATAAAATATAGCTCATGTCTAGGGGAAGGCTGGAGGCAGGAGAGGGTAAAACACAAATCACCCAGGCACAAGGAGGAAGAGATCATGGGAAAAGTGGGTATTTATATTTTTTTTTCCCCTGCAAGGACACCTACATCTTACCCACAACAGGAGTGTGTCAAACACTCAGATCAGCTAGAACTCGGGGTTTGGGAGGTGGGATTTTTGCCTGGCTCTTTTCCCTTTTAATGAAAGTGTTACTCTGCCTCAATAGCTGAAACCCAAGAAGCCTCCTGAGAAAGAGGTAGCCCCTCCACTGCCACTCAGGATGAATACATCCATTTAAAGACAAAACAAAATGTGTTTGTCCTTGAAACAACTGTGACGCTGCTGGCTGGAAGAGCTGTTTGCATTTAAAATGGTATGAGAGTGTGAAGTGTGAAAGTTATATATACAACACAGACTAGAGAAGAGCAGCCTTTCCTCCTTATTAGGAGGATTTTTTTCTCTTTTCTTTTCTTTTCTTTTTTTTTTTTTTTTTCCATTTGGAGCCACGCATCTCTGGGATAGCAGGTACTGTTCATGTTCTTCCTTTGCGTCCCAAAATGCAGGGGAGTGTTTGCCTAAACATGCAAGCACAGAGGCAAGACTTGTGTATTTTATATATAGGAAACTGCTTTTGTTTGCTGCCAGTAGGATACACAATGTGCTCTCTACAGGGGATCAAGATGTAGGGTTGTACAAACACCAAGCAGCAATACCTTACATAACCGGCCCTGGGGGAGGGCTATGTGTCATGAGGAGAAACAGTTTTGCCAGGAAAGGTAAAACACAAGAGGCGATGTAGAATTCATGGGAGAAAACAAGAGGCTGGTGGAAAACACAAACCCAAAGAAAACAAACTCTCTGTGCAGATTATCAGCAGGCAGACGGCTCAGTCAGAGCAGGTTCACAGTCAATTCACTGCTTCTTGCAGCGACGGCATCCGCAGCCCTTCCCTCGAGGGATTTGCTTTGCTTGCCTGCAGCAGGCAAGGTGGGAAGGCAGTGGGCACCAGCCTTGCCCACGTGGGATTAAAGGCAAGGGATGCTGCAGTGGTGCTGGAGATGGGACCAGATCTGGGGTGGGAGTAAAGGTCCACTGGCTGCGTGGTTTGGGGAGAGAGGTTACTCTGAGGCTGGTGGGGAACTCAAGGATGGACAGTGTCCCCTGAGTGAAGGGCTGGGCTGGGAAGGACCAGGGATCTTGGGGACCTGCTAATGCACCTTTGCTCCCCACCAGGGGACTGCCTGGTTGTGGGATGAGAACAAAGCACGTTGGGCTCCCCCCAAGAGGGCTGTTCAGAGACTCTCTGTTCCCATACAGACCTCTGTGGACCTACATGATGAAAATAACCCCATAATGGCATGGCACGGTGTAAGTTCTGCTCATGAATGAATAGATAGGTTCCCACATGGGTGAATTGGAAAGAGAGACCCTCTGGGAAGGGAGAGAGACTGGATGAAAGAATGAAATGGGCTTGCAATTTATTGACAGCCTGAAAGTTTACATGCCAGAAGGTCACTCAGTGCTGGACCTGCTGAGAATCTGGCCAACTGTAACCAGCAGCAGCTTTTCTAAACCTGAATCAAGAGAGGAGAGTGAGAATATCACTGACCATCCCAGGGAGTACCCTGAAACTGCAGATGCCCCCTGCTGCACCAACAATGTCTTCTCGCATTTTAAGCCACACCATTAACACTCATTTCTCTTTGGGACACTCCAGGATATCAAGTGACCTCTCCAATGCCTTGCAGGCCACATGGAGAGCAGGTACAGGAAATCAGCCTCACCAGCATTGTCCATCCAAAAGGGAGAAATTAAGGCCTGGGAAATGAAAGGAAGATCTTCCCTTCTTCAGCTTCCCATTAGCACTGCCTTCAAGGATGATCCCTCTCTATACAAATATCTTGGAATTAGAGGATGCTGTAAGGAGCTGGAGGTCCTAACCAAGGCATCAGTAAACATCCAAGCCAAGCCAAGCTCAGCGTTCTCTCTGATGATGTACATTATTCCTGCCACTTCACTGAGGGTCCTTCACCTGACAGCAAGCCTTTGCTGATGATCGCTGCAGAATTCCAAAGAAAAGATGGAAAACCTAATGCAAGCTGGAAGCAGCAGTGAGCTTCTGCACTGTGTCCGGTGCTAAGCAGGGAAATGGGTTTGATTTTTATAGATGTCTTTTGCACTTCAGAAAAGTACTGTAATTGCAGATACCAAACTGAGTAAGAAATAGCAGTTCTGCTACCAGTGCAGACGAAACACTCCCCAAAGCCTGTTATTAATAGAAAGGCAGGGGCATTGCCAGAAAGATAAAAAGGTCAGGGAGAACTTTTAGCCATTTTCCAATTAAAAAGGAGAAAAAAAAAAAAGGGAAGGAAAGTCATTCTAGACATATTCTGAGGTGAAGCAGAAGTCAGACTTTTAGTGAACTTGCAGGCTGTGAATACAAATGTCCTGAGCACCAAATGCTGACAGAGCAGGGACACCGTGGCTGGATCCCATCCGCTCCCATTCCTGGCCCTGCAGCTGGGAACAGGGAGTGCCACTGCCCTGAGCCACAGATCTGTGACCTGGCCTGAAAGCACTGGAAAGAGCAGGGGATTTTTGGTGCTGCTGCTGCTGTTGAAAGCAGTAGGGCTTTGCTGAGGGCTGGAGAACAAGTTAGGAGATCCTCCAGATCTGCTCCTACGCCTTCTCTGTCTGTGCAAAATGTTCGTAAGACTCGAAGCCTGGGAACTGACAGCAATCTTTTTTGGGGAAAAAAGTCAACAATTGCATCCCAAATTTCCCAACCCAAAAATCTGAAGATCTGGGGAATAAAAGAATCTTCTTGCTCAAAAGATGCATAACAAATTGTATTTAAAATATCTAAACATGGAAAAGGACCATACAAGAAGCCCTGTGGAGAACAGATGCCTAAATAGAATTTCAAGAAGAATTTCTATAGAGGATGATTTTGTAAGAAGTTATTTTGCTATTCCTTTGCAGTAATTTTTCTTATGTATAGTCTTGCAAAAAATGAAAATGTAGAATTGGCATACCCTCTACCTTTCTCCTAAAACTCTGTTGTTTTTTTTTTTTAATAGCAGTAACTGGACCAAATAACAACCTGAAACCCTATTTTAATGAACTCTATGGAACCTGAATTCCATTTGTAATCACAGAAATATTTGATCCTGGATTTGGCAAATTCAACTTATGCTTGCAGGTCAGACACAACCATTAAACTTTTCCAGAAGTATTTCAAGCCCCAAATCTGAAATTATTTGTGGTACTGGTTTAAGTGTTTGCAGGATTGGAGCATAATGCACTTCTGAAAAAGGATTAATTGTTAATCTGTTAGGAAAAGATGTTTGGAGTAGAATTGCAGAATAATTTTCAAGTGTGCTATTCTTTGTACCATGTAACATTTTCTTCTGGCCAACAAGATTAAATCCTGAAAGCATTAAAGTATTTTTTAGAATTTTACCTCAAAACCTTGACACTTTGCTATTTTGTCAGGATCTTGGTAAAAGAAAAGTTCACAATTTTAAACATTTTAGAATGAAACTTCAAGAAATTGTAACCTATATTCCTTGATTCCTTAGTAGCTTGTAAAACTCAAATTGAACCCATGCAAACTGACAATGAAATAGTGACTAAGAAAACTGCAAAACATAAAATACACTTTAATCTCCCAATAAAAATCTATAATTATTCTTCCATTTTTCAAAGCACTGCAAATGGATTAATAACTTGTTGGAATTACAGCTTTATTTCTATCTCCATCAAGGCAGTAGAGTATGACTGATAGGGAGAAATAAGTGCTTCCTACACTGATAGGAAAACCTCGCTCTTAACATAAAAACGTGATAAGATGGAAAGATAATTTATGTAGTTCTATGATTTAGATAAATAATTTATCTCTTCCAAGATACATATGATATTTTAGGAGGCTTTATTCCAGTTGAAACAATTTTTGATAACAGATTACATGAGATGCCAACATATCATTAAGGGTCAGTTTTCCTTTTTGATATAAATCACTACAATTCTATCATGGAGACTATTCAGTATGAGAGGTAAAAAATATTTGTATAGCTCTTTGAAAAATAAGTGTTTAATGTGTATGATTTTATCTTGCACAATTGAGAAAGTATAAAAAAAATTTCAAAAAGAAGTAAAATGTCTGATGCTCAGTAAATGCTTTTTAATTTATAATAATGTACTTTATCATATACATTATGTAGTATAACATTTAATCATGGAATAATTTTCTCAACATATATTTTATATTCAAATTCAGAACAGCTGAACAAAGTGAAATTTAAAATCCTACTTTTGGGGGGAAAAAACCAATCAAATTCTGTTACAATAAATGTGTATTTTTTTCATACCTCTTCTTCTCAAAATTAACACTATATTTGTTTGGGTGTGGGGTTTTTTGTTTGTTTGGTTTGTTGGTTTTTTTTTTTCCTTTGTTCCTCCCCTCCGTGATCAATAACATCCCCTTTTATAATTCATAGAATCACAGATGATCAGATGAAAAACAGCTAACATAAAGACAGGTAAATTGCCAAAAATCTTAGGTGGTTTTCACTGTTAAAAATCCTGAATTGTGAACACTCTTAAAACCCACAAATTCCTGGTTTGGGAAGTGTTCCACGTAGGCTGTAAAGAAGAGGCATTTAAGAGAAATGTAAGGCTTTTTTTCCCTGGAGTGAATGGATGTCCATTTTCAGATCTGTGCCTCACGTTCTTTGATCTGCTCTTTCCTTTATGCTTTATGGAGTACCAAAAAAAAAAAAAAAAAAAAAAAAGNNNNAAAAAAAAAAAAAGGTCCAAACGTAATCTGAAATTGGTTGAAATCCAAACAGGTCACCTGTGCAAAGCTGCTTGAGCTGCTTGTACCTTGATGAGGTCCTCCCCCTGTCTCAGCTATGTGGGAGCAGCTCCCAGGCTCTCATGCAAGTCAGGGCAATTCTGCATTCCCTGAGCTAAACAAATATTGCACGAGGTACAGCGTGATGGGGACTTAGGGATATTTCAAAAACGACAGGAAATCACATTCTACCAGTACACCAGGCTAAGGAAAGCATTACCTGCCTACGTGCATGGTGCTGGTGTGTGAGAGCTGGGGACAGGGTGCTGTGTTAGCTTTGTGTTCACACACAGGAAGGAGAGATTAATGGAAAGGATTTCCTATACACATATGAGGCCCAAAAAATAAAAGTCTTCAGCCAGTAATCTGATTTTTGGAGTACAATTAAAGAAAAAAGTTACACAAGGCATAGGGAATGAACAGGTTCAATATCTTCATATCAGTCCTAACATCAATTTTGGGTGGTGTGTCTCTGCCATTACAGAGGGCAAAGGCTGCAGCTCAGGTAACCAAACACTTCTGTGTATTGCAGGAAAGTCTGTTTCTATTAGCTGAGGAGCACAGAGAAGTTCCTCACAGCACAGGTGCTCCCCGAGGCAGTATTAATTCATACAAATGATTATTATGGAATGACTATAATAAAAAATGACTAATCGTTCATTAATGATTATATTAAGTGTTTTATTTTGCAGGGATGACAGCCTTGTGCCAGGCAGTGGGAAATATCTGCTGCCCTAGTGTTGCCTACTTGTCAGTGTATCAATCTTTCTCATACTCAAGAAAGTGGCCAACATGAACAATTTACTACAACAGATAATACCAGGAGCTATTCCTTTATTTCAAGTGAAAGTGCTCATCCCTTAGCCCTGATGGTATTGATTTAAAATCCCACTAATCCTGGTTGGGAAACATTCTATAATGGGCCAATACCTTCCACACAGATTTTGTTAGAATGCCCAGTTAAAATACAAAAAAGAAGCCCTCTGATTTCCATATGCTCTTAAAAGATTTTAAGCAAATTATTTTAACATAAGAATTTCTCTCTTCTTTGAATTCTTAATTTTAGATTTCACTCAATTATCAACAACAGTAAGGATGGAGAAAAGTACAAAAAATGTCCTTTTGTCTCTTTACCCAAGTCAAATAATTTTTTTACTGTATAAAAATTTCCAAGAAGCAAATGCCTTTCTCTGGTAACACTGCCAGAATATTATAGATTTTTCTGGTCCCCTCACGTCTGCACTACTCCTCTCCAGCACCACTGCTTGCAAGCCACGCTTCCCCTGGTTCAGAAGGTAGCTGGTGAGATAATTGTATTGATTCCTTTCACCCCTCCATTTTCTTGGCTCACCTTCTCCCTCCACATCCAGCTTCCTTCAATTACCTCAGCAAGGCTTTGCTGTCCAGCTCTGACCATGTTCCCCAGGCAGGACCCAGCAGCAGGGTCAGTTCCTGCCCCTCCTCCCGCTCCTGTGCCTGATCCCAGCCCCTGTGCAATTCCCTCTGCTGATCCTTGCAAATCTGCCAAAAGTCTGTGAAACCATCAGCTCTTCCTCCCCTGAGCCACCTGCCTGCGTGGTTTTCACCTGGGACTGGGCTGCTACGTGGCTTCCCCTGTTCAGACCCTGCTGGGTCTCATCCATCCACCTATCTCTGACTCCAAGAGTTTCTCCTTATGGGTTACACCACATTGTGCCTGGCAGACAGACTGGCACTGAAAGGAAGGGCCAAATTAGGGAGATAAGTGCTCAGAAATGACCACTCACAAGAGCAGCAGCAACAAAAGATACACCAGCCAGGAGACCTTCAGCTTTCCTACTTCAGTTTGTCTTTTTCCTGGCATTCTTTGGCACAGAAGGGAAATGAGGAAGGACTCATGGGCACTTTTACTTTTCATATTAACCAAAGTAGTTAAGGACACTTTGGTTGGTTGGTTGGTTTTTTGTTTGTTTGCTTGTTGTTTGTTTTTTTAGGGGTTTTCTCTTGGTTTTGTGGGGGTTTTTTGGTTGATTTTTTTTGTTGCTGTTGTTGTGGGGTTTTGTTATTGTGGTAGTGGTGGTGGTCTTTTTGTTGTTCTTGTTTTGCTTGGTTGGGGTTTTTTTTCACTTGGTTGGTTGGTTGGTTGGTTGGTTGGTTGAGGGGTTTTTGTTTATTAATTTTGAGTGAACTCTCTCAGCTTCTGTGAAGATTTAGTGTGTGGCATAAGATATGTGTGTCCCACACACAGTAGTGCTGCCTTTCCTTTGCTACTGTCCCTGGGATCAAAGCTGTCCCTGAGCATGAGATGGTGACAGGAGTGGCCTTGCTCTGTTTCTTTGCTGTTGAGAAGGAGGTTTGGGTTTGCACTTTCCTCTTGCTTCTTTTTTGGCATCTGGTGCTGCTGCACAGAAAGCCTCAGCAGCATAGAAATCAGGCAGTTTCTCACAAATTTACATTTCTCATGGAGCTTTGTTCCAACAAGATCCCACATTTATGCAGGAGAAGGATGCTACTGTAGTTAGGGCTGCAGTCCAGGCCTTCAGAGATGTGCCTTGGGCTTCTCGTGTGGCTGGGGGATTGAGCTATCACCATGCCCTCTCCCTCCGTGTACAGAGCATTTTCATCTTTCACCCTGGTTCTGGGAGTACAAAATACCTGGGAGGTGCTGTGCTGTCACCCTGAGTGCTGTGGAGAGACAGGACTGCCAGCTTTTGACAGGGGCTTGCTGGAAAACTGCCCAATTTCTTGCTGGGTTCAGCTAACAGTGGTTTCCCAGTATTGCACATGAGCATTATGGCTGGATGAGCTTTAAATGACCTGGAGAAGAGATTTTTGACAAAAATGTGCCTTTTGAATAGTTCTGTAGTGTGGGTACCATGCTTTACATCCCAACACTATTTCTTTCCTGTGAGGGACAGCAGGGATCCCACAACCCTTGGTCTCCAGCTCCAAGGCTGGATGAATATAATAACATATTCCAAACTCCCCATCTGTGGTCATGGAGCCAGAGTCTAAATCATTTGTAGACATGAATTGAAAACCTGCATTCCTGTCATACATATTTATGTTTATACAAAGATACCTATATATGTGCCCATATATATGCATACATCTTTATGAACTGAGTTATGAAAATATATTTTAATCATCATCCTATAAGGCTTGACAGGCAGCAGCTGCCTGCGTGCAAGAATCTTTTTTTAAAGCTTCAGAAGAAGGAAAAAATTCAAACACATCTCTGTTCATGGGAAATAAATATAATTTTGAATCTGTACTTCAACACAGCAAAAACTTGACAAAGCTGAAATGTTGTGTTTCCCCAAACTCCAATTACAAGTGAGTCTTACAAAAGTTTACTGAAGGAATGCCTGACCACTACTTTACCTCCCAATCCCCTGTTTTCTACTCCTTTCAGATAATAGACTGACTTTCCTGTTTAGGTTTGAAACTGTAAATCTGGTCTTTCAACATCACCAGCCTGTATGCTGAATCCTAAGCTTATATTTACTGACCTGGAAAAAAAAAATCCCCGTTACCTTCTGAATCAGCAGTCATTTCAATGCTGTGCAGAACTCACAGAAGTAGACATACAAAATTTAACACCAGTGTAAAGCACACGAGGAGCAATCAGAGCGAGGGAGGGCTGGAACAAACAGTTTGATGATCCTGAAAGCTTCTTTAGAAGAATACCGATAGTCCATTTGCAAGTGAGAAAACTGCTTGAAACTTCAGAGATTTTTTTTTTGGGGGGGGGGAGGTTTGCATGGAGGCTTTTGTTTGTTTTGGACTTTGCTCCAAAAAAATATTGTGTTGGTTTATGTATTTTAGAGTCATATGTACAAGAATAAGGAATGTAAAGCAGTAAATGAAAAGCATTAAATGCAGCTCCCCATAAGAGTGTAAGTGTTTTGAATGTAAGTGCTTTGAGACAGTAAATACAGGAAGAAAACTGGCAAACTGAAAACATCTGGTCTTTTGAGCCAAAGCACTGTGCAGTGCCCAGCGTGTGCTCTAGAAGTACCCATATTCCTCTTTGGAGGGAGAAGCCCATTCCCACACAGAAATCTTGTGCTTGAAACAAGATGGTCTCTGGGGTATAAATGAGCCTTTGTTTAGAAGCTGCTCTCAGTAAGATCCAGACCTGTGACTTCAGCTCCAGGACAGACACCAAGGGTTCACAAACCAATAACATGAAAAATAAATGCAGACTTAACAACATTCAAAACCTGAATTTTGTAAACCTTGTAGACCCTGATTAGAACATTCAGTCTCTGAAGTTTTGCTGAGATTGTGTCTGAGAAGGAATTCACTCTAACTTTCTCCTTTGTGGACATCCTCAGGGAGAAAGGGTGAACAGCTGAGAGCTGTGGAAGACAATAAGGTACCACATTAAAACACAGCAGGTCAGAAAGATGTAATTTTGTGCTAGGCTGCTACAGCATGTAATCATCCTTGAAATGTCTCACTTCTGTCAGGAGCAAGTCTACTGTATCAGTGAGTAAAAGAAGTAGGAAGGAACACATCATTCTGAAAATTCAATGTGGTTGATGAGGCACCATAAAAACCCCTCATGTTTAGTATAAACAAACAGACATGACATTATGCCAACAGAAGGGTGAGGAAATGCTCCATCAGGAGAAAAGGACATGGAAAGTCCACCTGAAAGAAACAGATGAAAGAATTGGAAACACCAAGAAAAGGGGAACAGAGGCAGAAGGACCCAAAGGTTCTGTTAGACAGCTGGTAAGGGGCAGCCTGACTCTGGCAATTTAATCTGGCAATTCTGTCACCCAGATAAACTCTTCCTTTAATTAAAGCTGGATGGAATTGATTCTACTTTTACATCCCATGAAAAATGGACCTCCAGTTTGCTTTTGAAAGGAGCTTGTAGGGAGGTCGGTATGAGTCTCCTCTCCCAACTTACAAGTGATAGTACAAGAGGAAACTGTCTCAAGTTGTACCAGGGGATGCTTAGATTGGATATTAGGAAAAAATTAAGTCACCAAAAGGTTTGTCAAACACTGGAACAGGCTGCCCAGGGAAGTAATGGAGTTGCCATCCTTGAAGACATTTAAAAGATGTGCAGATGTGCTGCCTGGGGACACGGTTTAGTGGTGAACTTGGCAGTGGTTGGACACGATGATTTCCACTATAATGGTTCTGTGATTCTATAAGCAAAGCTGCATATGGGGTAATTCAATGGGGGACCAGGTCCATCCTGGCTGCCTTTTCTTTTTATCTCCTTCCCATTCCCTTCTCTTTGCCTTTTTATATTAAAACCTTTGGATTACCCATTGAGATATTCTTTAGCAGGTGAATTTGAACATGGGGATAAAAACAACCCATGCTTTGGAAACATCAGCCCAGGCTTCCTGCAAAAGTCAGGTTTTTCCTCCACAGTGAGAGCCTGGGTGGGCCCTGCCCTTTGCTGTGAGGGGCTCAGAGGCTGGCTGAGCACCCTGGCTGGTGGCAGATGCACCAGGCAACCCGGGGTGGCCCTGGTTCCAGCCCTCCCTCCCTCCCTGCCACGCTACCCTGGCTGTATCCACACTCAGGGCTGCTGTCCTGCTGTTCCCTCCCTGCTGCTGTGGCAGCAGTGGGATCAAACAGGGCCAGTGAGTCAGCCCTGGGAGCCAGGGGAGCTCCATCTCCTGCCAGCCCCACGTGGGCACTCGCTGAAGTGGGTCATCCCAGGCCTGCCTGCTTCCCAGGGTGGCTCCTTGGCTTTGGAGGAGGACAGGAGGACTCCCTCCTCCGTGCTGCAGTGCTCCAACTGGCAGCAGCATCTGCCCTTTGCTGGCACTCAACACCGGGACCTTGGGGATGTGAACTCATTTTTGAGAGTGAACATATTCTGGCCTCTTCCCCTCCATAGCTCCCCATTTTTCCCTTAAGCCCGCCTCCCAAAACGCCCCCACCCCAAACCACAATGCCCAAACCTCCCATCTCTGAAAGAATTGCTGTTACTGAACTGTGAAAGGGAGGGGAAGGAAAAAAAAAAAAAAAAAAAAGAAATGGTTTCCATGGCAAATTTGCAGGATTTAATCTTAGTACAAAAAGAAGAATTTTAACATTCTTTCCCTGTTTTAGAACAGGCTGGATAGCAAATGAAATTGTCTGTTGTGGGTTGGCTTTCAAGGGTATCACACTGATTTATGTCCACAGAGACTTTGTCCCAGTACTTTCCTATTTTGTTCTTGTAATCAGAAAGTTGCTTATCGCTGCCCTGTGAAGAAGATTAACATAACTTAAACCAAGAGTTTTGTCCAAAAGCTAGTCAGAAGCCTGCAGAGCTTGCTAGGAAATAACCAAGTTTCTAGAAGTTTCTCCCTTCTGAAACCCCATGTTGCAAGTGCTGATGGCAATGGTATTATTTCCTATTTGGTTCTTCCATGTGGTACTGGATGCCTTTGAGGAAATTACCCTTTCTTAAAATGTTCCAAAAGCCTTTTCTAAACTGGCTGCAAATATCTGATTTGTTGGCCTTGTGACCCAAGACACATTCATGTGTAGAGGAGACTTCAGCTCCCCCTGGAACATCAGCAGTGTCACACTGCTCTTGGCTCCAAACACTTATTTTTCCCCTCGTGTGAATTCAATCAAATTTATCTGGGAGGAGAGTGCCTTTCTGATTGGCATCAAGTCTGCACACTCTTCAGTTTTGCAAGATATAAACACATCCAAACAAAGCCAGCAAATGATCAAAGATGATTAAATTAATGGATCTTTTGTCTTCTGTTTCTTTCACCGTGGTAACCGTTCTCAAACGTTGCTGATGAGCAGCTTCTGTCCCACCCCTCAGCTCCACTTTCTCCTGCAAATCACACAAGTTCAGAGCAGATACCAGGCAGCAAATCTTCTAGATGTGTTTCCAAAAAAGCAGCATCCATACTGTTGATAAAACCACCTCTGTTCTTTGCTGACACATTTCCTAGCTTGGCACCCTTCTTATTGAGAAACAAAAAAAAGGGAAATGGTAGGAAAAATATCAGTCTACGTTTAGTTAATGAAAGGGAAACAAGATTTTTTGACTTCTGGTTTTCAATTGGGTTGCTCCTGTTACCTGGAGGGATTTTAAAGTAAAAGCCAAAGCAGTGTATGTTTATTTGTAGGTAACTCACTAAACAAAAATCTATACATTGAAAAATGTTAAAATATACTGGTAGAATTGAGTTACATGAGACCAGTTTGTTCTTCAGCTGTACATTCCTCTTCCTTGATCTTTCCTGGTTTAAGAATGTACATGTTTCTATATTATGCTAACTTCAAATGTTTTCCTTGAGACCTCTACCATGTTTAGTTAATTGTTAGGTCTCATTGAGTACCTATGTAGGTCTAAATATCAGCATTAGGGATTTTTGAGGATGCCAGTCCTGCTTGTCCCCACAGAGTAACTACAACTGCAGGAATGAAAGGAATTCCATTAGAATCTTTGTAAAATGCATAGATATTTGGATTATTTTTGCTCTCCATCAAAATTTTTACACCAGGTTCCAAGAAGAAGTAGACCCAACATTCAAACTCAGACCAAAGTTTTTGATCCACCCTGCCTTTATTAAAAAAAAAACCCACACGAAACAAAAAGGGTTTGTTTGGGTTCTTATTTGTCCTAAGACACACCTGTGCAGCAACTAAAAGGGTCTGTCAATCTTTATTCTGAGATCAGTGCCTGCACTCCAGGGCTGTTTATTATTTGTGCAGCTCCCATAGGTTTTGGTGGAGGTCTGGGTGCTTTCTACCTGTGGAAATTCTGTGTCATTGTAAGCTTTTAAAGACCTAAACATAAGAATCCTCTTGGCACCACCAGAACATAAATAATGACAGAAATGGCAGTTCCTGCTCTAAAGTACTCTCAGTTAAAGTTTGGGGGGTTTTATAATTTTTATTTTTCAAGAAGAAACAATACAACAATCCTAGATATGCAGGTATTACTGTGTTTTACAGATAAATGTAGAATTTGCTGCTTCTAATGAAGAGTGAATACAAATAAGTATAGCATAAGCACATGCTGGTTCTATTGTATAGACTTATAAAATGCTTGTGAAATTATATATACATGTACTTTTAATTGCTCTGTTGTATTTTTTTCAAAAGTTTTAATAAAAAGCTTGATCAACAGGACATAAACATTAAATAGTGTTAAAATATCAGATGCACAGGTAAAGTTCATGTTAAGATAAAATTTTTCAATGACAATTTATGACAGAGGCACCTTAATTCTGTTGGGTTGGCTCAAGAGCTGCTCAGACATTTGAAGAACTTACTATAAATCTAACAAGATAAACCTAAACAGAAGAGATTCTGAGACAGATCTTGGGCTAAGAAAGGAAAATGTTTACAACCCATCTTAATGGGAATATAGTGAAAATGGAATCCATCTGTAAATCATTTGTCATTACATTTCCACCTCTAAACTTTTTTTCCTCACTCGGGGGTGGTGAAAAGAAAGAGAAAATAATTTCATATCAACAAAACATGTTGTTACAACAGGTTTTTTTTTTTTCAATACAGTCCCAATATAGAGAAGCTTTTCTTTGGCTCTGTTGGTTGCAAGTCACAGACAGTGAAGTGGAAGATGTAAAACTCCATCAGACACGGTGCTCTGAGGATCCCTGCACACATTAGTCCTCACATCAGCTAATTATTTTTGCAGATTAATCAAATCTGCATTTGTCCTGAGCTCAGTGCAAAGCTAAGTCCTGCTTACAGAGATCCTGATGATTTCATTTCTTTCAGCACACCCAAATTCACACGGTGGCCCTAGAAGGAATTTTTAATTGATGGTAATCGCATATGAGCCTCCTAATGAGTCAGATGAGCTCTTGCTTTCCTACTGCATTCCAATGAATTCATCTGGGTGTGGGAGCTGGGGAAAGCTTGTTAAATATAGAGCCCTGGCACTGAGAGACAAATGCAATGCTGCAGGACTGCTGCTATTTCTTAAGAGTTTGGGCTGGGTGAGGGCTGTCCTCGTTAGCACTTCGTAGTCTTTCATAACTCTTCTTCCTAAATCAAACTGCAAAGTGTTAAATATACACTAACATGATTCACTTGCTGCCTTCATTTTTGTCTTTAGAAATACAAACACTTGTGTATTTGTAAGTCTCTTTCTCAGACAGATGCCGCTACCTGTTTTCTAGGCATGTGAATTAAAGGTTAATCTCATTAAAAAGTCTATGCAGTATAAAACTTACAAGACAAACTGGAAGAAATGTCCACTCATTAATTACTGAACTGGCTTTGCTGAATTTTTTGCAAGAAAAATTCAGAGTAATTGCAATGTTTTTTCTTGGTGCATTAAATGCAGCCAATATTAATTGAGTAAACAGAAATCAGACCTTGAAAGTGTTCTCAGGAAGTGTCATCATCTGTCATCTTTGCCAGAAGTGGAGCCTGCACAGCCTGTATGGATTTTCACATGTACTGCTCATCTACAAACACTGCTTGGTGCACATATTTCTGGAGGTGATATACATTGATTTAATTCATAATTCTAAGATTTTCTGGCCAACCTCTGTCCACATACACACACACACACAGAGAGCACAGTCCATTTCTCACTGTAGCTGTGCTTAATTCATCATAAAAAATGCATGTAGCGTTGAGTCAAAAAAGCAGAATATTTTCACCTCTGTATGAAAGCTCTGTAGGAGCTGTCTGGGGAACCTAGGACCACCATCCAAGTCACTGGACTTCCAGTCTGACATCCACCCAGCTGGAAGGCTGCTTTTGCAAGTGCCATTTGCTGACAGCACCTTCTATTATGTGGCAGTGAAATAAGTCTGGAGATTGCTTTTTTTTTCTGTAGGAAGAAGTTTCAAAGAGCAGAGAACACTGCAACAAAGGAACAGCCACTCAGGAGTGAGGTCCATGTTCTATACTTCAGAAATGTACTTATGGTAGGAAATCTATCAATTTGATGTGAAAAATATGTCAAAGTTCTGTTCTCCAGCACTAAGGCCTGGCCACAGCACACCCTCAGTCATACTGTGATGAAGAACATTTCTAGTTCTTTCCAAACAACATGTTCTGGCTAAATTGTCAGGATATAGGTAAAATTTACCTAATTATTAATACATGCTGTACAGCTTGGTAACATTTCAGACTGCTCTGTACTGAACAACAAATCCTATAGATTTCCTTGCAACAGGTATAAAGGGGCCACAGAAATTTAATTATGGCCAACATCAGATTATTACTGGTTAAACAGGCTAGATCCCTGGCCTTAATTTTGTTACTTGCTCACAAAACACTGCAGAAACTAGTACAGGATGTAAATGAAGAGGGCAAGTAGGCATTAGAAAGGAAAAAAGAGTTCAGGGTGTTTCCCAAGTTTTCAGATGTAATCCTTTCTTTTTCATGGAGCAGCTGCAGTGGCAGGTGATCTATAATGGCCTCTCAGAGGCTGTTTGGGTATTTGCTGACAGCAGAGGAGTAGGATGATGTGCTTCAGGCTCGGGCAGGCAGCACCTTCTTTCCACTCTCCTCGAGCTTGGGTTTATCTTCACCAGCTTGTCCCTGTCTCCTCTCCTTGTTCGTGTCACTTTCTTCCCACACTCCTTGGTGCTGACTGCTCAGTCAGTCCTGGCCTACAATCCAGGATTTCCAGACCCAGTCTCCTCATTCAGCCCATTCTTTCTCTCTTATTTTCCCTTCTTCTATCCCTGCTCTCATACACAACTCACTCAAACACACTTTACACCCATGGTCCATATCTCTGGTTCCCCATCTGACCTGCCTCTTTCCTTCACCCATCATATCTTGACTTCTCTTTTCACTGATCAGGCAAGATGTGATCTGTCCATCTCCCCTGGGCTGTTCCCTCCTCTGGCAGAAAATGGAATTTGGGATTCATGCCCCATAAAACAGTTGTATAAACTACATCTCTTACGACAGCATTTCTTGGGATCAGGCCCTGCAGTAGTAGAAGTCCTTGAACCTTGCTCATGATTATCCACTTTTCTTTCCCCCATCTGTTGGAATAATGTGCCTTTCAACTCCATGTAGCTTTACATTCTCCTGAATGCTTATTATTCGGCTGTATTTTAAGTGCTCTTCCAGATTTCCCTCTGCATGTGACCACCCACCTCTCCACCTACAGTCTCTATAATGTGATTTCTATCTGCTGTAGTTTATAACAGTTTAAATTATGTTAATTGTATTCAGAGATTAAAGTAAAAATCAGCTTGACTATTATTCTGCCCATATACTGTACCAGTGCTGGTAGTTATTCTCTTCAGAAATGAACATGGCTAATAAGATAAGAAAATTACACTTGCATACAGCTAGTCAGTTTCATATTTAATTAGTAAGAAAAAAAATATTTCCACGTCTTCTTCTTGAAGCAAAATTAACCCTTTTGCCTCTGACTATGTTTACTGGTTGAAATACCAATTCATACCATTCTAAGTGCCCTCTCTAACACCTTGAGATTTGATTTCCGAAATCTCTTAGGCCAGTTCAGTAAATATTTTTTCTTTAAATACCAGGGGCAAACACATGCACACACACCACTGTGGGCCATGGAGGCCATGCCTTGGCAGCACACACAGCAGGGAGCACACTCCCAACAACCTCACTCCTTATAAAAGCACGAGAGTTCGTTCAGCAAAACACTTCCTGGTCTAATTTTGTTAATGTGTCATGAACAGACTGGTCTCCAAATCACTCATAAATTTAAGATTAAACTTCTTAAACATTTACTGGGGCAAAAAAAAAAAAAAAAAAAGTGCTTTCAGGATTTAAGATGGCCATGATATGCTGTCAAAAGGGGCCAACACACTCCCACACTTGCTATAAATAACAAACCAGAACACAAGTACAGGCTGGATTTAACTGAATTTCTTCAATCTCTTCAAAGTACACTTTGCTACATGGTGAAGAGATAATGTGTCACAACACATTTTGCATAAAGTGAAGAATCTATCCATGAGAAACCCTTCTGTTTTGGATTTCCCTCCAGCCAGCACCATGGCTGGGTCCCTTTCACTGGAAGTTGCCTAAATCTCCACCTGGAGCAAGTGGACACCACCTCAGAGGGAAACAGAGGCTCAGCCATCCATATGTAAGGGAGGTTTGCCATATGGAACTTCACTCTCGTTGCAGACAGATGGACAGAGTGCTCCAAGAGCTCTTGAACTCATCTCATTTCTCTGACACAAGTTCAAAACATGTTTTAAACCTTCTGGTTAGTTTTTGAAAAAGCCACAAGTGAGGGTAGAGAACCAATTCTGCTGAAGGGGAATAATTTGGTTTGTGCATCACCTTTCACAATATTGAGGCCAGGTTTTCAAAAAGCATTTGTCAGCAATGGTGAAAGCCCTGCTGCCAAACCAGCATCCTGTGCTGTGAAAGACAGTTCAGGTGCAGACTGTAGTTAAGGGCACTTCTGGACATCATGTGTCCTAGGGCTGGGATACTTTTGGAATATTGGTGGTAAAAGCCAATTTGCTTGTGGTGATTCACCAATATGTGAATGCTGTTGGTTGCAAATTGCAAATTTATCCCTCTGTGACTGCAGAGTTTAATTCACCATGAGCAGCTCAAACGTTCAGCCAAGTTAGTGCAAACCAGCTCTTCCATTTAGCCTTTTAACAGCATTTTATAGCCACACCTAATTGCTACCAAGGATGTAGGGCAATGGAAAATCAGTCATAACTACTACAGATGCTCTGCCTTTCCTGTTATTAGACTTTCTTTATTTTGTTTGTGTTGAGACTCTTTTCCTGACCCTACAAAATTTATTTCTTTACCTAATACTCCATGTGTCAATATGGTCCCCATACTTTGATGAGCCACAGGCTACATATCCATATTCATATTAAACACTACAGTCTAAGTTACTTCAAGATTAGGTATATTTTTATTACAATGGAGCATATTTGTCTCAAAAAAAAGAAATCATACAGTTTTACTGTAAAAAAAAGTCATACAGTTTTACACTCCCTTTCTCAGCAGACTTTAATTTTTAATATTTTTAAGCAGACACACACACACACAGAGGTAGATTGTTATCCTCCCTGTCAACAGAAAGGCTTATGGGTGAAATTTGCATTTTGTCATGGCTGGAAAACCTACAGTGCCCTTGCCTAGAACATCAGGAACATGTAATCCCTTAGCACATGCAGGAGAACCTTTTTTCGCAATAGCAAAACCTGGCTCTCTGCCTAGGAGGTTGAATTTCTTTCAAGCTAGCATGGTTGTGGAGATTTAAACACCTGATTTAGAGTTTTTATGATTCTTCTAAGTGCACTGCAAGTGTTTCTGAGCATGTGACTGATAAAACCATCAAGAATTTTGAATTGCCTGCATTTAAGAGATGCAGATGTAATACAGAGTAATATTAGTTTTATAACAGATGCAATTTATTACTCTGGACCGTTGCAATTACTGGGGGAAAAAATTGGCAAAAATGTGTAGCTATGTTTATGTAGCACACCCAAGGATGCACAGCTGGGGAAGTGCCTTGGCATGGAATTACTCAGGTGAAGGGAAATCTGCTGCAGCATCTTCATCTGCTTAAAGTGAGTATTTTTCCCACCCTTTCCCCTTGGATCTTCCAATTTCTGTGACTTCTGTGCTTCCAGGACTGCTCAGCACCAGCTTGCCTGTCACATTGTACCACATCTGCCTTCTCACAGGAGTTTTTTTCTGGCCCTCCTTTCTACCTGCTCTAGTGGAAGATGTACATGCCCATGGCAGGGGGTTGGAATTGGAAGATCTTTAAGGTCCCTTCCAACCCAAACCATCCTATGATTCTATGAATGCCACTAAAGCAAATACACTTAAAAACAGTTATCTCACAGCAGTGATGTTATATCTCCTTTCTGACATGACCTGTTCAATGCTGCTCTTCAGGAAAGAAGTTCTGTTCTCTCCTGGCTCATCAATTAGCAGCTTTGTATAAATCACTCCCATTAATGATTATGTTTTCCTGATTCAGAAACCTTAAAATGAAGCGTATGACAATTTTTCTGTTGTATAGCAGTAGCATCAATGGGAGCCTAAATGAGTGTCAGCCCAGCCCCTATTCAGTAAAAAGGTGGGTGGGAATAGGCAGGAGCTGTAGGATCCCAATCCAGTTTGGTCTCACAGTCACTGTGGCTGTGGCCACGTTCTCACTTGGAATCAACCTGCTAGGAATCAACCAGTCTCTTTAAGTCCTGGACCTCATTTTTAAATTTATCCATGTAAGCTTCCTTGGATCTCTGACACTCAATAACCCATCTGCACTGCCTTTGAAGAAAAACATTAAACCCTTCTCTCTTTCTAATCTGCATCAAAATTAGCAACGGTCAGCTGTGGTCCAGACCTGAATAACACCCAGCTCTACAAGAAATCAAAACTGGGGCTCTGAAAATGAAAATATTATTTGTTGCTCTGTAAAACTAAATACTTTGGTAGATCTCAAATGCTTCAGTGGAATGGACTGTCCCTGGGCTCCACCCCATCCCAAAAACCTCATCTGGACACTGGGATCTCTGCTCTCCTGGCACCTTCACTCTGGTCTCTTCCACAGGGCTGCCACAGACCTTCCATATGCACAGAGAGAAAGAGAAGGCTCAGGCTTGGCAGAGGATGGAGCTGGACAGGGTTGTTTTCTGCCGATGAAGCAACAAAATGATTTGTTTTTGCCTGAAGTAATGATTGCAGTGTCACAGAAAAGCAACTGGTGCCAGAAAGTTAATCATCAGACCCTTTGCACACTTGCTTCCCACACCCTGAAAATTCAGCTCTGTGTGTTAGTGCAAGCTCCTCATATCCTATTGCCATTGCAAGTGTGAAACCAATTAACCTGGTGTGACCATTCTGGATTTTACCATCAATTTTTTGGTGATATGTCTCAACTGCAGGCAAGATATTGCCAGGAAAATGAAATCCACATTGCTGGATCACCACTGATCTGCTCAAATTAAAATACACTTGAATATTTTTTTTTGTTATCACACCAAAGTATTAATTACCAAGCTCATCTACAGATGCTTAAATGGAAATCAACACAGCCACTTATCACACAGACATAAAAAATTTACTTGGAAGGATTATATAGTTAAATGGTACAGAAATCCTGACTACCACTTAGGAAAGGTATATCTGGAAAGGACTGGAAACACAGGAAAACCTACAAATCTTGTCTGTTGAAAGCTCAAATCCTAATTATTCTTACTTAATGATATCTCATAGCATGACTCCATGCAGCTGAGGAAATAAATCCCATACCTCCTTATGAGTCCAAGAATAGCTCTTCCTGCACAGAGCAATTGATGAGGGCCTTGCCCAGACTAACAGGAGTGCTTTCTACAGCACTTTGCTTGGAGGATCTCATCTTCCAAGTGTTTGTCATGCTTATCTGAACTTTTGTTTAACTCCTTTACTGATCTGCATTTCCCTCTGAAATATTGATTTTGATCAGAAGCCAGAAAGAGGGTGGGGTTTTCCAAAACTCGAGCCATGGCAGCTGGGACTCCAAGGATTAAAAAGATCAAGGAAGAGGGCGTCCACTTCTGTGGGATCAGCACTTCACTGCCACTGCTGGGAGATTTCATAAATATTCACAGCCATTAGCTAATTACAGACGCTTGAATCAGCTCCCATTTTGCTCCTCTCTTGAAAGGTCTTCCTTCACTCATTTCCCTTGTCACAGTTTGGATTTCTTGTTAGAAAACATCAATAGTAAGGAAGTTAAGGAAGAAGTCACAATCCACATTGATCCCTACTGCTTTGTCTTTTGAGACAATTTGGGGTCTCTGTGTAGGCTGTGCAGCCAGAGCCCATGGGACTGAGAAGAACACTCATGGGGTTAAGGTTCAAGCACAGCCTTCACCCCTCCTACCCCTCCCAGGCTTCAGGTCTGTTTCAGAGCATCTCTACACCAAATAAAACAAATTTGGAGAAAAACCTCTGGCTATGTTCCTCCTACACAGTTTTAGATGATACTTGCAGCAAGGCAAATATACAAATTACCAATAAAAGAGTATCTCACATCCCCTGAGACCATAGGCTTGGTTTTCCTTAGCAAAACTATGGTTCTCTCTCTTGGAGATTGAGAAGAGCTGGATTCAGCTGTAAGTGGCCATTTCACATCCAGTAGTGGATGCTGAGTTCATCCTTAATGCTGGTCCCACAAAATTACACTCCTCCCTCCCACAGGATTTCCCAGCAGGAGATCTGCCTTGCAGCAGGACCAGAAGCTCTCCCTTATGTGCCCTGGATGACATCCATGTTCTTATCACATCTTCTTTCCCAACAAAGTCAAATCCTTGGGTTACTTTTTGGGAGAGATCATTTTAATCCGGAGCCACAAGCACACAAAGGCTGCTGGAAAAGGGAGTGCAAGGTGTTGAGCTCAGCTGTCTGTCAGGACCTGGAATAAAACTTCAAACAGGTCTGAAAGCTCATCTGGGATGGTCTCAGGACATTTGGGTAGGAACAGCTTGTACTTCCACTGGTAGGCAAAAGTAGGTCAACCAGTATCACCAGAAAAATAAACATTTGGGTGTAACAATCTTCTTCAGGTGTATGGAAACACTTTTAGTGACATGACTGGGCAAAATTTGGAGATTTAGCAGTCCTTCCAGCCTAGGATACATGTGGCGTCAGTCATGGTTAATCATCTTAACTGCTCTACAAACTTCTCCCTTGCTTGAGGCTAAGATAGGTCTGGAAACCCAGAAATGCAATGTTGTTTCTGGTGAGATTTGCCCTTCTATTGTGTTTTATTCACCTGAGATACACGAAGTATGCATTAAACATGAAACAGTTGATCTTGGCAAAGTCTTTGACATAGCTGAATACACTCATCATTTTATGCTGGAACCTGGGGCACGGATAAGGTATAGGGGCTGGATATTGTCATATATCAGGACATCTTCCTGCTTCATTAGAGTTATTTAACAAAAAGTTTTGAGGTTTTTCTTTGCTATTTTATCCATAGGCTTACCTGGTTTCCATGAGGAATTTCCATGTCTCTCCTTGAGTTGGCTTTAATCTAAATAACTTAGAAGCAAGATAGCTCTGTTGGGTTTGCATCGGAGTTTCTGCCCTTTCCCAAATATCACAGAATCACAGAATGGCCTGGGTTGGAAGGGGCCTTAAATATTGTCTACTTCCAACCCCCCTGTCCAACACTGAGATGATGGGTTTTCCAGTGGCTGCTCATTTTTCCATTTCCCAGGGATCTTACTTAAAGGCTTACTGTGAGTTGCAGGATACAAATCTCAGAGCTTCCCATTTACCCAAAGCACCTCCAGTGGAGACACAGTTCTTCTTTTGCAGGCATAAATTATACTTTGTATTCATCCCAGTAAACCCAAAAAAAGAACCCAAAAGTAATGAGAAACTTGCCCACTACAAGCCAACTTCAACTCAGTGGTGAAACCTCACAGAAGCTTTCTGGCTAGCAGCTCTTCATAGCATCTAAATTTCACAGCTGTGATTCTCCACTTCCAACAGCAACAATGAAGACACAGGTGAGAGGCTTTACCACTTCATCTTCCTTAGTTATGATTTTACTCAGGATTTTCACACTTAGATCCCAGACATTGTAGAAAGCAAAGGATGTTAAGCCTGTGTGAGCTCACTATGCCACTCCTTTTTATTCACAACTTCTGTTGAATTAATTTTCCTCCTGCAGACTTCACACTTGGGCTTCCCATGGACTTTTTCAAGTGTTCCTTTTTGTTTCCTTCTCCTCAGTGAACATGGGGTCACCAAAGCTGGTAAAGTAGTTCATGTTGGTAGCAAGGAAATCCCACCAGGCTAATACTGACCAGCTGTGGTGCCCATGTTTTAGAAAGCCCACGGTTTGTTCCCCATCTACATATTTATCTGCTAAGGCCATAAGGGAGGGTGTTAGGTGGTGAATGAATCTGCCCAAGGGGGCAACCAGCCAGGTCTGCAGGGTTTTGACAGATTAGAAAAAGAACAGCACTGACCTGAGGCAAATGGATCTGACTGTGGAGCAAAAGCCAGGCTCAGGGTACATCAAGCATAAGGTAACCTGCACCTTGCCAGAGCACCTGGGATAACATCTCTCCCTGGGACTCTGCACTGACATGGAGCACTCCAGCCCTCTCCTCCTGCATGCCTCACTGCAGGGGGATAATGTATCAGGATAGGTGTGTCACTGCCAGCACCCACGGGGAATCCCAGGCCTAAAAACCCCACAAAAGGATTTTATATCCCCACCTACAGCAATATTGTAGGCTATAAATTTTGTATGTGGTCACTGTGTTTTTCCAGAACATGTAGGCAGCTGTCAGCTTCCTAATCCTGATTTATTGGCAGCAATAAGAGGAGAAAGGAGGCTCATTGCAGGGACCAAGGGGATAAACCTATTCTCAGCACCTTGGAGGACATTCCTGATGCTGGTTAGATGCACTGGAGTCCCCATGGGCCCCCATGAATGTCACTCTTCCCAAACCTGAACACAATCCACTTCTGCAAGAAACCCCCTCGTGTTTCCATTACAACCAGCCCTCAATTCCCCCTCCTGTCTCATTCCCATATTCTGGGTGATAATTGAGCACCAGCACCTTCACAGCTACTGATGAGGAGCTCAGACAGAGAAGACAGCTCAACCTCTGTCTCCCTACAGGGAGGCAATTCCCAGGGCAGCATCTGACCTCAGAAATGGAAGACTGTGGAAGAAAAGTCAGTGATGGACTGTAGCTGTGACATGGTGCTCACAGGTTGGTTACAGCTCCAAGATCTCCAAATCAGAGCTCCTGGTTCCAGGTTTGGATTTATTACCAGGTTAACATGAGTTTCCTCTTTGTCCTCCATAGATTTTAGCATTTATTTCACAAACAAGAGGATTGTTTCTCTATTCTTACCTATGAAGAGTGCCTTTGTCTGGAGTGCTCTTCTAAGAAAACCAGGCAAGAAAACATTTCAGAAGAAACTGAAAAGCAAAAAAACCCCAGCACTCTCTTTACGTTATTCACATGGACTCTGCTACCTCCAGACAGTCAAGCACAAGTTGTGTGTCTCACATTGTGCAAACATGTGAGCAGCTGGTGGAAGTGCACAACTTACCCATGGCTGGTGTGAGTGAGTCAGTGCAAATCTTGCATCCAGCAAAGAGCAACAAGTATTATGCCATATAAATGAGTGACAGCTTGGGAAATGAATTCATTTTAAAAGAGCCTGTCAACCTGAAACCTGTCCACTTTGCAAAAAAACATTTCAAAACATTTTCAGGTTGATATCTTCCCTGAATTTTCCCCATCCTTCTTAGTATCTCATTTTTGTATCATTCAAACTTGCTTCCTCTTGCTCTGCTGTGAAGAATACACAGACACAAATCTAGAGGAAAACCAATCATCTGTGCAGATTTTCATGATAAGACAAAACCAGGAATGTGTCACAAGTGAGGAAAAACTATCAAGATAAATCAACACAAACCAGAGAGGGAAGGCAGGAGAGGATGTTACATGACTTTAATCTTGTAAAACAATTTTCTAACATACCTGTGATAAAATTGAGCCTTATCTCTTTACCAGGACAAGTAACTCCAAACATGCAAGCTCTGCACAGATGTCCAAACCAATGCACAGTTGCACTATTTTAATTTAATTTTGTTTTGTTTTATTACTAAGAGTACAGCTCAGAGCCACCTTCAACATATCATGTCTCGATGCAGGGAACTGGGTTTTCACAGCAACACTGGTCTGCACCAGCACTGATTCCAGGCAAAAAGGGTCTCATCAGGCTTTTCTGCATTTCCCACTTTGGCTTCATCCAGAGCTAAAAAAATGAGTGTGTTTAAGTACAGCTCACAGTTATCTCCTTCAGCTGGTCTGTAAAATGCTAATGCAATGAGTTCCCATTTAAAGATCCCTTTGCACTGCAAGAGCCACGTGAAGCAGACTCTGTGGACAGGAGTGCGCCCGGATTAATCTGCCGTGGAAGCAGGAGGGATGAGGAACCTTTCCAAAAGGCAGGGTGAGATGCACCCAGTGCCAGAGAGCCCACTGGCTGTGTGGGCAGGCGGCAGGATCGGGATGGGCGGCTCTGTCCACCCCGGTGCCAGGGAGCGCCTCGGCTCGGTCCTACCAACCAGGCAAGATGTGACTCACGCAGTTCGCTTGCAAAGAAGGAGGACCATCTGCTAGTCATGAGCAGATGACAAATTCACTGCATTGCGTCTTGTCGCTACTTCCAAATTTGTAAGTAAACACAATTTTGTAACCTCTCCCGGAATATTTGAGAGCTCCGATAATGGGGAAGGGGCTGGAGGAGAGGAAACACAGAGTGTGGNCCGATCCCTCCCCGCCCCGCCGGGATCGGCCCCGCGCCTGCCCCGCAGCCTCCGCACACCCGCCCTGCGTGGCGCTGGGCTGTCTCAGGTGCCAGCCCACACCCATCCGCCACCAGAGCCCGAAGCAGCTCAGGGCACGAGTTACGGCCTTCTGGCAAAGAAGGCGGGCAGCAAGGGCTTTCAGCCAGCAGCACCTGCGCTGACAGCCTCTGCACCTCAAACCGGTCAGCCCAAAACTCAAGCAGGTACCTGTGCACTGAATTGAAGCGTGCATCTCCAAGGAGTCTTAGGAATTTCACCAGGGGATGTTCAGACTGGATATTAGGAAAAATTTCTTCCTTAAAAGGGCGATCAGGCATTGGAGCAGGCTGCCCAGGGAAATGGTGGAATCACCATCCCTGGAAACGTTCAGAAGCTGTCAAGATATGGCACATGGGGGCATGGTTTGGTGGTGGACATGGAGATGCTGGGTTGCACTCAATGAGCTTGCAGGTCTTTTCCAACCTCAATGAATCCAAAAATTTAAGCATTCTTATCTTTCTATCCCTCAGTAAAGACTGGGAGAACTAACGGAAAGAGTGACCAGGAAACACTTATTTGGCCAGACAATGTATTCCCATGATTTTTGAAGGACAAGAACCTATGATAAGCAAAAATGTGCATTATTCAGAGTTATGGAAGCTATACATTAAATGCAGACCTAAGAACGACCAAAATCACAGGGCCTCCTTTATTTTACATCAGTCCAGCCCTTACTGCTCTTAGCCATAGTGCAGTCTTCACTGAATGCAACTTTACTGCTTTTAGAGAGAGATTGTCCTTTTCCAATCCCTCTCTTGGTGAGCAACTGCTTTGCTCTGAGTCTCTGCCATCTGGACCAGACTGACAGGATGATGAAGGACTAAAACCATGCTGTCTCTGAAAACTGAAATCGGGGGAGTAGGGTGATGATGAACCCTGTAGCTGTGCAACTCAAGTGTTTGCTAGCCCAAGGAAAGCCTCTTGCTGTTCTGCCCCTTCTTTCCCAGCTCTCTGTACTCCACAGTGCACCTGCCCGACTGATTCCCTGACTCTGACAGCTTTCAACACCTCTTCTTCTTCTGGGTTTCAGAAATGCTGATCTTTCAAGTGCTGGAAGATAATGCAGGATGTCCCAGCCTGTCCTCTGTCTCCTTGGTATTTGTTTGCACCTGAGCAAGGAGAGCAGAGCAGCTGAAGGCAGAGGAAGAACGAGACCAGCAGGAGACCTCTGCAGACCAGCCTGTGAAATCACAAGGAGCAGTGCACAGCCCTGGGGACACCACCTGAGTCTTTCATTGGCCAGGCACCCATGCAGCCACCCACCATCCTCTCCTGGTGACACACTGGCTTCTCTCCCTTGTTCAAGTCTTCCTTCTGCAGATGCTCTTCTTCAATGCCCCACTCTCCAGGGACTTCTGCATCTGCTTCTCTCTTCTGCTCCTCTCTGTGTCTTCATGTTGTCTCTGTGCAACCTCACCTACAGGCCCAAATCCAAATTCCCTTTCCCCATCCCTTGTGATTTACAGATCTACTTCCCTTCTCCATCTCTCCCAGCTGAGGTCTCTCCCTGTAACACTACCCAAAAGACAACTCCCCCCCCAGCTGCAGGCCAGCATGGTGGGAGCAGAGCTGCTCAGCTGACAGCTCTGGGAGGTACCACAAGGCCTCAGGAGCATGCTGCCAGCCCCACAGGCATCCTAGGAGACATCTTTGGCTCAGACTTCTCACCTCCTCGGTGATTTTTTTTTTTTTTTTNTTTTTTCTCGATACCATCTTTACTCTGTGGCCTTTCGTCTCCTTTCAACTAAAATTCCTGTGCAGGCTTCTGGCATTTCGAATCTCAGCTACTCCCACCTCTTTTTCTTTCTGGCCTTGAAAAGCACTGTCTCATCCAAATTGTACCCAGCTCAAACACTGCTATGAGCATCCTTTCCTCAGCAGTGGCTTTTGCTCTGCTGCTGCCTCTGGCCCCTTTCCCCTGCCCTGCTATGTTCAGGAGAAGCCCCTTCCTTCTGCTTTCAAGGCTCAAGTGCATCATTCACTAACCAGATATAATTTCTGCCCTCATCTAGCCCTTAATATAAGCCTCATTTTCCCACTTGATAGATTTTCAGGCAGGCACCTTTACCCATCACTCCCACCACTCAGGTGTGAGACGGGCCCACCACAGGCACCCACGCAGCCACTCTCTTGTCTTCTGTCAAAATCACTGCTACAAGCTCTCAGAAAATCTTTACTGTGGCCAGCCCCTGTGCTGGGCTCATTTTTGGTGCTGCTGTTCCATCATTTTGTTCTGCTTTCCCTTCTCTTTGCCTACTTTGTCACTCCTCTTTACCTCTGCTTCAGTGCTAAGCTCTCTAGCACAGGGCCCATCTTTTTCCCTTAGCCACTCAATACTCAATCTGGTGATGTCCTGGTCCTTGATTAAGATTCCTATGGTGATATGAATCATTAAGATTGATTCCCTGGTGCTGTACTGTCATTTGGTGCATTTGCTACAGCTCTTGGTAGCAATTTGTATTTAACTTTGCTTCAGTACCTCAGCTCTGCAGGTAGGAAATGTGTGATATTAATTACCTCTAATCACAGCTGGCATTAAAAGTGCTGGTAGAAAACCCATAGAAATAAGTACCATAATTCCTTGTCTCAGAATGGAGATAGAAGTTCCTCTAGCATTAAATTTTTTAACCCATTTTGCTGAAATTTATTTATTGCTGTAGTTATTTAACTTTCATTTTCTTCCAGCTGCTAACCCCTCACCTAGTTCAAATGATTCATCCCTGCTGCATTCACTGCCCAGGAATGTTGGCTTTCAACAAACTACAGCAAATAATGTAAAATAAACACGAGTGTGCTTTCATCTCACAATAATCTGGGTTAAGAGCATATTTCACACACTGCACCACAGGATATGTTAAATCAAAATCACAACCACCAGATATAAAAATCCAATGCCAATTCAAACCATTGATGAGTTATTTCTGTATTCACTTATATACAACAGTGGGCATGAGCAACATCCTGGGCTTTGTTAACCCTGAAATGTGCCACAACTTTTTGCTGCATTAGTTGAGGAAAACCAAGAATTTTGATGTGAAACCACAGCTTTGTGGAAATCACTCTTATATACTCTTGAGTAAATCTCCTTGAACAGATCTGAGAGTGCACCAGTAGTTGTGTCTCCATCTTCCTCTTGTTTTAGAGTTCTATATTTCCTGAAGAGCTTTCAATCACTCTCTGAAAAAGCAACCTGGGATGGCTTCCTTGGGATGACAAATGTGTTTTTAAATGTCTGCTTCCTCATGCTGCTGGAATCATGTGGTCTGGGATCTTGCATGTATGCATTTCCTAGTCAAAAGATGTAGGGGAGCTACATTTAAATAAACAGTGTAAAAAGGAGGTAGCAGAGATGGGAATCTGACAGAAAATTGTTGAATATACTGGGCAAGACTCAGATTTAATGCACTCTTACTCTAGATTTCCATAGTGTAACATTTTATGAATCTAACTTCTCATTCCAACAACACTAGGATAGGAATCGTGCTTGGTTGTTGATTTACTTTGAAGATATGCAGAACAGCCATTATATTTCCTTTAGACATTAAATTCAAGACTAGAGATTCCCTTAAATTTAGGAAGCCTTCTGTTCAGTGCCGTGTTGCTATGTTTAGACTCTAAAAGTCAAAAATTAAATGCTGGGGCTAGCTAGCAAGAGGAAAAGAGAAATAGTTCATTTCTTTTCCTGACATTATGGTTTGATGAGGCTGTTGCTTTCCCTCTGCAGTTTCTGCTTGAAGAGATGAGCAGGGACCTTTTAGGGAGCTTTGCTTCTGCACTCAGCTCTCTCTGAGTTGCTTGGAAGGATCTGCACTTATGGGAATGACTGAAGTGTACTGGGGACAGAAAAAGAAACAGTTTCATTTTAATAGGTTAATGGTTCCTGGACACTGAAGGATCTACCACTTGCCAAAACTCCTTCTTGCTTTTCTTCTTTCAGCTTTCATGCTGCTGTAAATCTAGACATCATCTTTCCCTGACCAAGGAAAAACATTGACCTTTTCTGGTGTTGACAAAAACGGCAGAAGACAAATCCAGATACAAATATTTTCATCCATTGCCACAGAAACTCCTTGAGAGCCATATAGCCCTGTCTGGTCAGCTGAAATGTGAACTTGAAATGTGTCTCCCTTGGCTGAGAATGGATGGAAAACCTTTCTCTAACAAAGCAGTGCTATGTATTCTTCCAACCACCTCGGGAGGAGAAACATCTCTGTACCCACAACCCTGCTTTGGTTCTTTTAGGTCAGGTTTTGTGTAAAGAAAGTGATGAAACTTAGGCTTAGGATGAGGCTGGAGGTGGTGATAAGAAGAGCAGAGCAGTTGGCCTTAAAAGATAAGCGTATTTTAAAAGACATTTTATTCTAGCTGAGACTTTGAAAGACAACAGAATGTTTGCATTCCCAAATTAGAATGGCTTTTTTGCAGTGCTGCTACAGTAATTTAGATTTAGATCTCAGTTCAAAACTTAATACTACCACAGCTGGCAAAGAAGAGAGGACAAATAAGCTAGCAGTTCTTCCTCCTTCAAAATTAAAATATATATATAAATGTCAGGATTTTCAAAATTATGGAAAAAATCATTATAAGAGATTTTCTCAGCTGGCTTTAATGATCTTTGGATCCAGTCCTTGGAGACAATACTACTAGGAAAAAATGGAATATCAAGGGAGAAGAGCACTGAATCTCATAACCACTGCAGAGCAGAATTAGATCGTCCCATGTTTCTCTGAAGATCTATATACTCAATTAGAGTAGCTTTCCAGCTTCTTTCAGTGTTTGAAGCCCTTTTTCTCTAATCTCCAGTTGTGCCTATCTTGCAGGTTAGGGCAGTGGTTGATTTGTTCAGGGAGGAGAAGCAGGTACATCACTGGAGAGGAGAAGCTGAGGAGACCCTAGGTCAAGTTTTGTTCCAAATGTTTCTCTACTCTACCAATGATTCACAGTAAAATCATTCACAGTATCTCCATTGGCCAGCTCACTAGAGAGCTGAGTGGAAATCTTTCATGGTAACACCTTTCCCACCAGGAAAAAAAAAAAAAAAAAAAAAAAAAAGGTAATTTGTTAAAAATAAAGGGTTTTCTCTAAGCAGGACAAATTAAAAGAAAACTCTTTTTGAAAAAAAAAAATAGAGAAAGTCCTCAAAAGTCTTGTCTGAATTTTCTGAAGCAAATGTTTTAGTTTTTCATCTTGAAAAGATGGGTTACCAGGGTCTGACTTTCATTTTATAGTACATCAAAAAAAATATTTTTCAAGGTGGAGCAAGAATGAGATGTTGAGTTTTTATCAAAATGAAACCTTGAGAGCAGTTCAAAAAGGGGGTTTTAAGTATGTTTGGGGGGAGTTTGGTTTGGCCTCACAGGAAATTTAAGAAAAAAAAATCAATGCTTTTTTTTTCGTTCTGAGAAAGAAGATTTTTTCAAGCCTCCTGCATTCCATGTAGACCAAAAAAAAAAAAAAAAAAAAAAAAAAAAAAAAAAAAAAAAAAAAATTCAAATNGCACGCACGCACACACGCACACACCGCTTCAGCTTGTCTTTTTTTTTTCTTAGCAAAAAAATAAAAATTTATTGTCCTCTAAAAAAAAAAAAAAAAAAAAAAAAAAAAAAAAAAAATCCATCTCTTGCCCATCCTTAGTATTCAGGAGCCTGCACCTTTTGCAATGGCAGGGCTGGAGTCATGCTGTGGGTGCTTGGTGGGAGCACAGCCAAAGAAAAGCACTGTGCTGTCAGGGGCATAGAAACTGCAGCTCGTGGGCAGGAGTGGGTGAGCCTGAGAATTACCCAGGCTTGCCTGAAAATTGGCAGCCTGCTTGGAAAGCATCCATGATCTCCAAGTGCCCAGAGTTTGCAGGCCAGCCCAGGAAACAGCCTGATTTAACAACCCTGGGACACCCGGGAGGCCTTTTTTGGTGAAGTGCAAACCTTTAGTCACACGCACACGCCCCACCTCAAGCAGCAAACCCAGTCATTCTCAAAGAATGTCTTGAAAATCATTTAATGGCTTTACATTCATGTTCCAGGAGATTAAATTTTTCTGCCTTGCATTTCTTAAAAGCTACCAGCTTATAAGGTAGCATGTCAAAGCAACAAAAGGTGATACGTGGCACTACTTGCTGCTTGCAACAAGGAGCAGCCTGGTACATCACAACCTCTTTGCTTTGCTGAGGAGAGAAAAGAAGAAAAATGCAACAGTCTTGGCTTAGGCTAAGTAGTGTCAACAGACTTTCTGCTTCTACAAGTTCTTTCTAGTCATGAAATGTTCACAGAAAAGAGGCATTATATTTAAGCAGTGCTGATGCACCCTTTTCCTTGCAAAATTTGTTGTTTTGTACCGATCCAAGTGCTAAAAAATATATAGTGTCCCCTAGTCTACTTGATACAAGTGCAGAGTGGTGCTTTTGGGATTGCTTTACCTCCTGTGATGTCATGGATGTCTTCCAAATATGAGGAATAATGTGGAAATTATGTATTGAACATAAAAAGTGTCTCTCCTCAGGTGGATTCTGGAGATTCTCTTCATTTGTAAAGACAAACAAACAAAAAACCAGATTAAATATGAGGAAAAACTCTAAACAATACCAGTGTGGTATCACCTGCTGAGCTTGGAGGGCTGTTTTCCTTTCCTTTTCTTTCTTTTTTTCGCTTTCATGAGACTTAAATACCCATATTTTTAGACTATTTGTGGTGAAGAAAAAATAAAGTGTCACCAGCAATAGGCAGAAGCAGCGCTTGCAATAATGCACTGCGAACAAACGCCTCGACCTCACAGCGAGACCTTTCTGTTACACCACCTTTGCAATCTCCTTTTTCACAAGGCTTTTCAAGTCAGCTTAATTGTCATTCTTAGGGGAATCTCAGCTTCCTTTTCATATCAGGGTAATGAAAAACTTAGGTGCTATTTTTAAGCACTACTCTACGTCACAACCCCTTGTCTTGTTCCAGTTCCTGGCACCCCAAAGTTCATTATAGATGTGGCTCTAATAACCTCTTCTGGATGAGCTGTTGGTTTCCTCACATGGAGAAAGGGTATGAGGAAGACTAGAGAGCCCAGGATAAATGGAAAACTTCTCAAAAGTTTTCTTTCTCTTCTTAAGTTTGACAAAAATGTTATGGAGGAGGAAATAGGGGAAAGCAAAAATTACAGTCTATGGGCTTTGTGTCACACAGAATATGAAAGATGAGAAAGGAAAAAGAGACAAAAGAAACTGAAGAAATAATCTAAAAATGAATGAAAGAGAGGAAATGGCCATAGTATGGAAAGAAAGTGAGAGACAAAGTGGCTGAGTAAAGAGGGAGAAGAAAACTTAAAGGAAACATGTGAGGCAGCAAAATAGTAGCTGTACATGTCTCTAGTGAAAAATAATTATGGGGCACGTATAAGCAAATATTACATTAAAAATTACACAATAGCAGATAAGTAAAGGCTGTGGGTAGGTCTGGATAGTTCTCCTCCAAATAAGGCAGCTGAAAGTCAGCATTCCCTTATTGCAGCTATTGTGAAGCTAAAGTTCACTTGTACTGAAATGTTTCCTTACTTTGTATCATAGCCTGATAAGTGATTTGTTCCACTGGGAGAAAATGTTTTATCACCACAGCCCATGTGTGGTTTTTTGGCACAGTATCTGAAGTGCAATTATTCAATATAATTTTTCAGCTGGTGGGTATTTGTTTTAATTTTTAACAAAGGCGGGGTAAAACAAGTGTTTTTCAAAAATTCTGGTTTGCACTTTCTCGTCTCTTCTTTTGCTACTTTTCCTCTCTGTCTACAGCCAGATCCACTCCCTAAAGCACTGAGGCACTGCAGCCGTTAAATCCAAGACCCTTTGAGTGTTTTTAAGATGCTGCTCACCCCCAGACATGCACACCTCTTGTTCCAATGGCTGTTCCTGCTGTTCCCACTTTCCTGTGCTGATGGGCTCGAGGAGGCCAAGCACTGACACTTCTGATTTCATCGAGGGACATTGCAGGGACTGCACACGCAGCAAACCAAGTGCCAAAGCTGCACGAGGTCTGCTGGTTCTCCCAGCACAACCACCACTTGGTGACAGATTTTACAGCACCCTCACACTTGTTAAATTCCACCTTTCCTTGATTTTTGTATGCTGAACAGTGGCCAAAGCCATAATCTGAGATCTTTATACCTCTCTAGAATCTTCAAGCCATAAGGTTTAACAAACAGGTGCCGTCTTAAAATTAAAATTACCTGAAAACGAGAAAGAACTTTTCCTAAATGTGGCACGTAAACATCATGTGTCTTTAAAGATGGCTTTTTTTTTCTCTCAGCTCTGTTTACACAATAACCTTTATTTTGCTGGACTTTTTTCTCTTCAGTTCTTGAATTATACAGGCTTTCCATTAAAATAAAAGTTATCCCTTTCCTTTGCCTGTGCAGACATGTGAATCTCTGCCTAAACTGAAGAAGATCACAACTTTCTAGCATAAAGCATGTGATGTTTTATGGTAATGGTGCCTTAGACCATTTTAACCAATAATCTTTGAAATGTACGTAGAAATTAGGCAAGGCTGGGCAATATGCAAACATTGTCTGCCAAGAGAGGCTGTACTGTTAAACTGTACAACTGCTATAAATCACAGACTTTGTAAAGGCTGATGCTAGGCTAAGTATCCTACATTAAATAATGAAACAATTTTGATGATGGGTGACCATCCCCAAGCCACTGACCATATCATGAGATATGTCCTATGGATTTCTTTGGAGATAAGTTGCAGATCAAGACTTTGGACTGCTGCTTGACTGCAGCTCTATTAAAAATCAGCCAGAGAGTGAGAACAAGGAGAAAGCAATCATACAGCAAAAAAAGAGTGTGATCCTGGGTAGAAACCAGAACCCAAAATTTCTTTTGGTTAGAGAGCTTACTGACAAGTTCAGCCATCATTTCCCAACAAGGAAATGAACTTGTTGATTGTTCCCACTGCTCCAGGAAGAAAAACAAAGCAGGATAAATAAACAGGGTTGCCCCAAATAAATATTTGTCTCTAAGTATCAGTGTCAAAACAGCATCCTCCTGGAAACAAACTGGCATGATACTAAATGTTGCTTCTTTTACTGGGATGAGAGAAAAACTGCATGCAGCCACTGGGTAGCTCATGGATACAGAGCTGGGGAACTCGGACATTGCAGGGAAGACCTGTCTCTCCTTCATCTGCAAAAATCCTCAGGTCTAAGGAAGAAAGTACCAGTAAGTGAGAGAAGTAGCATAAAATCAGTCTCACTTCTCAAGGTGACCTGTCTTCCCCTTTCTCTGAGTCAGTGCTGTTGCCTTATTGAGTTGGCTGAAAACCAAAGCCAATTTTGCCACTTGAAACTGTTCACATTTAAAACAAAAAGACTTTCAGAACTCCTACAAAGCAGAAATTTAATAACTCTGGTAACTGTAGAAAATAGTGCAGTATTCTGAGACTTCACTTAAAATGTTGTATCTTAACACATGGGATTTCATCTGTGGATTGGTTAAAGGCAGTGGGAGTACTGGGCATGACTGTGCACCACTAACAGTTCCTCTGAGACACTGCCCCTTACAGCCCAAACTGCTCTGTGATATTTCAGTGGCAGCAAGTTACAACAATCTCTGGGGAGTGATAATGATCAAAGTGAATCAATTAAGTTGGAAAAGACCTCTGAGATCATTGAGTCCAACCTATGACTGAACATCACTTTGTAAAGCAGACCCTGGCACTGAGTGCCATCTTCAGTCTTTCCTTAAACACCTCCAGGGATGGTGACTCCACCTCCTACCTGGGCAGCCCATTCCAATGTCTAATCACCCTTTCTGTGAAAAAATTCCTCCAGATGTCCAACCCAAACCTCCCCTGGCACAGCTTAAGACAATGTCCTCTTGTCCTGACACTTGTTACCTGGGAGAAGAGAGCAACCCACACCTGGCCACAGCCTCCTGTCAGGGAGCTGTAGAGAGTGACAAGGTCTCCTGAGCCTCCTTTTCTCCAGACTAAACACCACCAGCTCCTTCAGGAGTTGTGCTCCAAACCTTTTGATGCCTGAAGTGGCTCTCTAGAAACAGAGACTAGACAGGAGTAAGGGAATAAAAGTGGATATTTATTTGAAGGCCTTCAAGGCCCACCCTGGGGAGCCAGAGGCTGCTCTCAAAATGGACCCCAGGATGGATGACAAAATGGACAACGAGTCACGAGTTCCTCACACTGTTACAGGTTTTGGTCCATTTGCATATCAGCATAAATTCACCAATTGCAACTTTAGCTAATGATATAATTTTCCCCAGTTTGCCCCCCTTTCCAGGATGTTGGTTTAACATTCTGGGCCTAGGACAGTCTGGGTGTCCTTGAAGAGCAGGCCCAGAGAAGCTTTGTTATGTTCATCTTAACATGAGAGAGCAGCAGCTCACAGGTTCCAGGACACTTCAGAGTTACACACTGAGAACTACAGGACTTGGAAAATATGGAAGTTAAAATCCAAGGCATCACCTTCACCAGCTTGTTTGCCCTTCTCTGGACTCGCTCCAGCACTAAAATATCCTTCTTGAAAGGGGGGCCCAGAGCTGGACACAGGACTCGAGGTTCTCAGTGTTTGGGGGGCAGCCAGCAAGCTCAATAGGGTGATGGCACCACCCCACTCATGGGTCTGACCTGCTGAGCCCCCTCCAGCTGGGGAGCATTGAAAAATCACTGCTGCTCAGTGCACAAGCTGTAATTCCAGTTTGCACAGACATGGAGAAGACATAGGAACACAGATTCTTGTGAAAGCTTGGGGGTTCACATGTCTTTCTATCAGCTTGCATAACAATCCTCTTTATTTAATCATTACATTATAGATGTATGGCATGGGAAAAGACCTCTTGAATTCCCCCTCCTCAGGTGACTCCACAGGTGACTACATCCCAGAATTAATTTCAAAACCTGCTCAAACTCCACTTTAGAAACGTTTTGAGGTTTTTTTTAACATCATGGCTTAACACAAATGTTGAAACTTGGGATCCTGATAGCATTCTGCCTGCAAGCTTTGAACTAACCTTTGAAAGCCCTGCAAGCAGGTTATTTTGTGCCATCAGATTACTTGTTACTCTGCAATGACATTTGCCTTTCCTCTGAGCATGGCACAATGTGATTAAGGAATGAGTTGTTTATCTCCTGCTCACAATCACTTGTAAGGATCCCAAATACCCTTTATACATCACCAGCCACCCCTCCTGTGCTCTGTTACTTTGTCATTTAGCTTTATGGCCAGTTTAAGGTTCTTGAGCCAGATCTGGGTGCGTGGGACAGCACAGTGCTTGTTCCAGACACACGGAGAGAATGCTGAGGTAGGATTTTATGCACATCTCTGAAATCCCATGGTGCATTCTGTTACGATCCCTCCACCCAGAAGTTTTATGGAACAGTCAAGCTTCAAGGCCAGGAGTTACCATCACCATCATCTGCAGTTTGTCACCCACTCAATCCCTTAATACCCCTAAGGGAATTGCTGTTCCCTCTTAAGTGAATGAACTCTCCAGAGCCAAGTAACTTCTGTTTAAAGTAAAATCTATTCCTCAAGGAAAAAAAAAAAAGGCCAGCCTTGCTTACATCACCTTTCACTATCAAATACCTTCTCTTAACATAAGAGCTAATAAACTATGAGCAAGCCATCTGCTGACTTCATTAGTAAGTTAAACACACGGAACTTCAACTCTGCCTTTGTGAAGCAAATTTTTCCACATATCCGAGGCCTTTTGAACTCTCTCTGGTTGGTCACATTCATTTTGAAGAGGATGCCAAAGCAGACACAGCACTGCAGAAGAAGTCTTGGAATCTGGCTTAGTCCAGATATCCAAAATAGGGGTGTCTATTCCTGAGGGTCTCCCAAGACCCACGCCTGTTCTCTGGAAATCTGTAGGAAACCTTCCCTGTGCTGCCCACAGGGAGCTGCTTTTTAGGGCCTGGGAAATGGGAACAATTTCTTTGAATCTCCACGAGGAATCCAGGCAAAAGTTTCGGGTCACTGATTTTCTCTGGGGATGGGAACAAGGGAGTGAACCTGCTTTTGAGGACATTTCTGTCTCACCAGCCCTGATGCAGTTACCTGCTTAGGAGGCAGGTTTTTATATCTACATTGTCACAGCATTAAAGAGATGCAGAGCCAGGGTCAGAGCCCCACTGTGCTGGACATTTCTGATCCAAGACCTAAAGCTGCCCCTGCTCTGGGAACAACAATATCTATCTTTTTTTTTTTTTTTTTCTGCAGACTCAGAGTGTTCATAGGGCTTTTGTTTACTGTTTGCCTCACTAAGGTTTAAAGTAAAAAATATAGTAATGAGCAGCCTGGTTCTTCCGCATTTTTTCAATCAGTGCCTTATTTTCTTTCTTCCAACTCTCCAGCAGTGTTTCCAGTGGTTCAAAGGACTTGAAAGCTAGGAGATCAGAAAACAGGTTGTCGAGTCCAGCAGACTAAAATGTAGTACAAAATAATAGTAGTCTTCTCTCATTTTTTAAAAAATCTTTTAATTCCTGACTTGTAACAAAAAAGGTGTATAAAATTATTGACATTTTAAGGGAAACAAGGAGGATAATGAGATTTTTACAGGCATTAAAAATAACGATTTATCACATCATTAGAGTTTAATTTCCTGTCTAATTCTCAGTGACAGCTCTGCTCGTTGTACCTGGCTAGTAAAGGTGTTCAGTTAAGAAAATGGGGCTAAACTCAGTAGGAAGCAATTGCAGAACACTTTTACCACAGAGAAACCTTATGAAAGCAGAGATTGTGTGAAAAACAGTGCTGGGATGTGGATGAAGAAAAATCAATTGATACATGCAGTTACTCTTCATTTTATTATCCGAATAATAACTGATAGGAATTCAAGACAAGTTATTCAATTCTGGATGTGTTTAGAAAGAGGGCAAGGAGTGAAGGAGATGGCTTCCAATCCAAGGTTTGACTTGCATCTCATAAAGATATGGGAAAGGTGCAATGAACTTAATTCCTATTTAATGTTGTGGATTTTGCCTAAATTCTTCTCTAGAAATAAAAATCTAGTGTATCCTTATTTAGCAAGAAAAGGCTGCGATGAAAATGATGAAGCAAAAGGCAGTGGGAAGGTTCTGGATCCTGATAGTCCCTCTGCTTTAGCTGCTCTCACCACTGCCATTTTCACAGGCACTGGGCTGGACTGGGATGTGGCTGCTGTTTGTGCAGCAGATGGATGGTGCTGTGACCAAAGCATTCAGGAGGGACTGGTTTTGTTTCAGGCTTTGACACAGACTTTCTCCATAATGTTGAACAAATTACCTGTACAAAGAAAAAGCATAAATGTAGGCAAATTCATTCAGGCCAATGTTTAAACAGTGGAGTTTATAGCATTTCAGCTTTAGAAACAGTATGGTTTTTAAAAACTATATAATTTTTAAGAGAAACATAACATCAAGATTTACCCTGTTATCTTGTGATATAAGTTTTCCCTACATAACAATTTGGATGATTTTGTTCTTAGTAAAAACAAAATTAAATCCTTTAAGAGCAAAAATATCTATTTAGGAAAAACAATAATAAGCAAACAACAAGTTTACTGCACTCCAGAAATGAAGCCCATCTGAAATCTGCTCTCTAAATCTTACTCCACTGAGCTCCTGTGGGCACCCAGACCTCAGAACAGGAAGAAGAGATGGCAGACGAGAAATGGATGAAAAGCTCAGCCAATAAAACCCAAGAGCAATGCTTGATAAAATAGGTGGAAAACAGTAAGTACAAATGTCAAGCATGAGTTGAGGAAAGTTGCCCATTTGGTTTTCCTCAGCCTCAGAGGGAATGGTTGGCTAAGTTAGTTTGTGTCCCCAGAAAGTGTGGTCTCCCCAGGAATTGCTCTCTGCACAAGAAATTGGGAGGCCACCTGTGCCAACCCAGATCTTGGGACCATTTCCTCACATTGCAGGGATGCACAGAAGTATCTGCCACCCTCCCAGGCACCATATGGACCAAAGCCTGTGGATGTTCTTATGGGATTCAGTAATTATGTTGTCATGTTCCCTCTTGTTTACTGGAGGGAAAGATGCTACCAAATTTTAAAAAGTCAAGTGGAAAAGCCATGGAATAAAAGGAAACGAAAGGACTGAGTGCTTAATTACTGAAGAGTGGAAGGAAAAATAACCCACCTTCCAAACCTACAATACTTCCAGCAAGAGAAAAGAGATACCCAAATGCAAAAAGAACAGAGGGAACAGCAGTGACTTCGAAATCTCAATCTCCTCTGTTCTTTGCAATGTGTGCAATTTTGACTTGCATACACAGAGAAAGTGAAATATCATCTCTTCTCTGAAAAGTTAAATTACTCGAGAGCTTTAGAACATTACTGGACATGTTCTCTAAAATTTTCAGTGAGTTAAGCAAGTCAGAAGAGATGTAGCAGCTCCATCTTTCTTTTATAAGACAATATTGGCACCTCAAAAGACTTGATGGCCATGGACAACTTGATTCTCATGGTCACTAAACGCACCTGAGGAGTGCCAGCACCATTCCTGGTGCTCTGTTGGATACAAAATATACAGAGCTCTCATTAAAATCAATTCCATGTAAAGGTTCAACCCAGACACTCCAGGAACCAGTGGGAGGATTGCAAAGTCAGTCACAAGAATATAGGACTCTGTTTTCCAAAAATGCCTTCCTAATGTAGAAATACCATGGTCAAAACTGACCTGGACTCTCAAGTTTGTAAATCCCACTGACAGACACCTTAAAAATACCTCACTGGTTTTTGCTTTTGAAAATGCTGTGCCCAAGAACAACTAAAAGCAGCTCACCCTGTGGAAAGCAAACTGAGGGAACCACAGACTCCTTGAATGTCACTGGATTTAGAAAGCAGATCTTGTAGCCACACAGTGTCCCCAACTTCCTGCTTACAAACTGCTTCAGCATTGACTCAGTAGGAATAACACCATCCACTGAATCACCCACCCATCTGCAACACCTGCTTCTTCCTTAGCTCTCACGCCTTCCCTGGGATGACTCAGTTTAGCTGCTCTGAGCCTGGGAGAGGGGAGAAGACCATACCTAAAGGCACAAGGGTTGGGGGGTATTCAAGGCCCGCTGCTAATTACTGGCTCTCTGCAATCTGGGATGCAATAATCCCTTGTCCACTCCCTGTGACTCCACATATTTGGGGGGTGTTTGTAACTTGTCCAGCCCTGCCTATCTGGAACACTTTCCTGCCGAGACAGTGACTCACTTCCTCTTTAGGAAGCTCACCCAAAATCATTTTCACTTTAGCTTATAAACTATTATTAACTCCATCTGTAAAGCAAAACTTTTTACTCATCAGTAGTGCTAAATGGGAATTTTCCAGTGATACACTTTTTTTTTTTTTTCAGAAGATGTTGATTTGTTAGAACATAAATCTTTTTTAGAAACAAACCAGTTTTGCTTAGGCTTTCATCAGAAAAAAATGTGTTCGTCCAAAGAAGGAGAACAGCTCAGCTTAGCCAAGACACCAGTGGTTAGGTCACTGACATAGCAAAACTGAGCTTTTTGGCTACACAGGGATCTGAACCTGGCCCCACTGTCCTCCACAGTGCCAGAACAGCAATCATCTCTTAGGATGGAGCAAGTTCATGATCTCCCATAGATGATGTTTTATTGAGTGACCAGTCAGTGTTATCAGAACTTGGTCCTGATATCTTGTCCATTTCACATCAGTGCTTAATTCTTAGGTAATTGGCAGTTCAGGAAAACAACAAGTTGGGTTTTTTTAAAGTCTTTCTCATTTTCCAGTGGAGCTTCAAAAAAATCTCAAGTTGTTCCCAGCAAGGAGCAGGATGTTTTCAAAACCTTTGAGGTTCTCACAGAAGAGGAGGACTAGAGAACATTCCAGATGAGCTGGACTCACTGTTTTTCTCAGAAGAAGTCCCAAGCAGGAGGTCACTCCAGTCACCTCACAAGCACGCAGGCTGTAGCAGTGGGTTTTTTTAGAACTGTTGGCAAATGTCTTCATGATATACCTCCATCAGAAAAGAGACCACATGAGCCAAAGTGTTTCCTCCAAAGTCCTTTATATTAAATTTCTGATGAGTGAGGTGATGGTTCCTGTTGCCGATGGACACTCCAAATTTGTTGGAACATAGGCACAACTACACATTTGGATTTTGTTCAGATAGTAGATTGTCCATTACCCATGTGTTTGTCTTTCCACTGGTTATAAAAGCAAGACTCAATCAGCAAGTGTGGCTTTTTCCCTCTGTTTTCACCCATGGCTCAGGATATGTCTTTCAGATGCTGTTTCAGAAATAAATCTAAGATTAAATTTTGATATTTAAGTATATATTCAGTAGTTTAGCCTTTGAAAATGTTCCTTTTTACAGCCAGAGGAATGCCATTATCATCTGAGCTGTATCCCTATTTTGTGCTCCTATAGCATTGCTCAGTAGGAATTGTGGGGCTAGTGGAACTATTCCCACTCATTTTGGTTTTTGTAATCTGTTATTCATCAAGTGTTGAGCTTCTGGGCATTTTAAAAACTCTATCTACTGTCTTACACCCCTGGACTGCCCCCCATCTAACAGCCAAGAAGTCCTGGAACTGCTGACCACCATGGTCCTGCAAAAGCAATCATGTGCTGTTCAGCACCCACTTGATCCACACAACCGAACAGGATGGTGTACATCTCTCTGGAAAGCAGAGGCTTTTGTTGCTATTTAGGCTGGAACACCCTCCTGTATGAGGACACAATGTCTTTTAGTACTGTTTACTTAACTGCGGGGCTCCATGGTGAGAAAGGGCTTCTTTCTGCTCAGAGAACTTCATCATTGGAGATATCTCATTTCTAGGGAAAATGCTTGTCATCTGTTTCTAGGAAAGACATTATTTCAGGGAGACAGCCTTGGCTGTGCCTGCTTTCCATGTACATGCTGTGGACCCATATTTACTGCTAGAACAAAAGGACAAGGGAGGGAAATGTCTGTGCAAAGGAAATTTTCAACCTAAGAGTGAAGAGTCTCAAAGGGTTTTGACTGCAAAGGAAAAGGAAAGAAAAAATCCAAGCCAATCTGCCTTTTCCACCCCCTCTATTTGTCAGTTGCTCCCCCTCCTTTAGACTGTCAGATTTCACTCCCATTCTACTGTATGGGCACATAAATCTTGCCAGAAATGCTTCACTCACTTAACACCTACCTGCTGGAGCTTTGATTCAGAGAGGGGGGGGGAAAGCAACCTCAAATCCTGGCAATTCTTATAAATCACAGTGTTGCTAATCTCTTTTCAAGAGAGTCAAATGTAAAGTCATGTTCCTTCTTGTGAAAACATTACTAGCCTGTGGGTGTCAACACAGCCTTCTTTTCCAAGAAATCTGTTGCATCCCACAGCGACTCTAGAGAAATTGCACTCTGATGACAGTGAAGAGAGTCTGCTAGAAAAACAGCACACGCCAATTCCATACAACAGCAACCTCAACAAGCACTTGTTTTTGTAAGATCAGCTCTCTCTAATTTCACAAAAAGCAGAACTGAACTTGACCAAGATATATTTTATGGGAGTTGTTTTTACAACCTCATTGTTGCGAGCTCTTTCCCCACCCCAAAATCACATTTTCAGCTTCCTTATTCATTCTGTGCCAAGACACACTATCCCATTTCTTTACAGCTCCCATACAGAATAAACAAGAACATAAACCACCTGGCTGCTACCTTTACACACCCAGTTTTCCAACAGTGGGACTGCCTCCTCCTCTGGGAATTCCTCAGCACCAAATAGGTCAGCTCTTGCAGTTACCCTGTTTTGATAAAAGTCTTGCCTCTTCCTGAGGAAAAGATCATCCCCAATCCCTCAGACCCTTGTAGAAATCCATCTAATTGTGAGATTTAAGGAAATCCCAAGCTGCTCCCCAGATTATTATCTGGAAGGTGTCCATAGACCACTTGCAGGGAAAGAGCCTTTTCCAGGAAGTGTTTTTGCAACTAAGTGAAGGAAATAAGAGATGCTTTATGAAGAAAGGACAGAGTCTCAGTCAGTCAGAATGCAGTGTATTACTGAAAGGCAGCACCCATTAAGTATTTTGTTCCAGTGTTTAAAGAGTGGCTATAAAAAAGATGAGAACTCCATTTTCCACATGGAAAAGACAAAGGGTAATAGGTACAAGTTACTCCTGGAGACATTTTGATTACAAACAAGAGAAAAATTTTACAATGTGAGCAATCAGCCATTGGAATGATCTGCCCAGGGAAGTGGTGAATTGGACACTTTTAAGGTGCAGCTGGAGAGGCTACGGGGCTGTCTTGTCTAGACTGTGCTTTTACCCAGAGAGGGTAGACCAGAGATCCTTGAGGTCCTTTCCAACCTGGTATTTTATGATTCTAATTGCATTTGAAGTCACCTGGAATGTGGGTTCTCCTCTACATTAGAAATTACCAGAACAGAAAAATCATTTGAATTCATGTGCATGATGAGGACCACCATAAAATGACTGGAGAGCCTTCTAGTTAATCCCTGCATTACCCAGTCTGAATCATTGGGATATACAGTTTGTGTGTTTGTGTGTGCATGTTGGGTTCATTTACTCATTTATTTGGGTAGAGAGAAAAGTTCAAATACCCATTTGCCTGTGTTGCAGTAGTGTCTAGAACTGAAACCACGACTTTGCCTGGGCTGTGCTCCTGTCCAAAATAATGACTCGGCGTGTGACAAGTTCATATGAAGTCATGGGGCTGTCTGAGAAGGCTCCACTCCAGACAAGACTTACCCTTTCCAGCCCTCCTGCTTCCCTCTCCGCAGCTTCCCCCCTGCCAGGGCGAAGTCAAGCCCCACCTTTTCAGACTGCCCTGAGAAAGCACATACCAGGCTGTGTCTGTCAGCCTTGCATGCACACCTTAGGCATGAACAGGCAAAGTTTCCTGCCTCACAGCCCTTGAGGGGGGGCACTTGCTGGCTGATGTGCTGTCACCATGGGATACTTCATTACAAGAGGGTTTATTAAAGAATAAGCTAAATTGCTAAATTTGAGATACACAGAAAAAAAAAAAAAAGAAAGAAAGAAAAAAAAAAGTATTTGTTCAAATGCCACTATTAACATGGAAATAAATGCCTGCTCAAGAGAAGCAAGGAAAACTGCTGCTGTTTGTGGTTCCTGGGCTGCCCAGACCCAGGAGAAAGCAGCCCAAGAGCTGGCTGTGCAAAGGGATTTGGAGCAGTACCCCCCCACCAGGGATCCCAGCAGTCCCCACCTCATAGCATCAATCAGCCCCACTCCCTGGTCTCACCTCACTGTGACCACCTCTATGGAGCCCCCTGTCCTCTCCTAAACCTCTTTCTTCTCTGATAATCTACAAGTCTGGGAAAAATTGACAAAACCTTCCGAAACCCATCAACAATAAGGCAGGAAAAGGAACAGAAGAAAAAGTCACTGAAAGCAAATGAACTAAAAGACAAGAAGAAACACACACATATTTTAGAATTACTGTCTGAGAGACTTGGAGGAAAACAAAATCATTTTTCTATGAATTGTTTCCTATTAAAATTTTGTGGCAAATTATGACCCCAATAAGAGCATTGGCAAGCTGGCATCTATTTTGTTCTGGTTCATTAATCCGTTCTGAGAGGTGACAGCCCATATAATAATTTCTTGGCAAGGCAAAGAGGCAGTTCTTTGGGTAAATCATGACTCCACTGGCATCACATGGTACCACAATAATTTATACCACACAAGGGCCTGTTCCACCATCTGAATTCCCTTGCCCATCACATTGCAGCTTGTATCCAGGCCAGCTTGACTTTTATGGCTAACATCCTCATCGTTTGTTATTCACACTGTGGCAGAAACTTGAAGTCACCACCAGGATGCCACTTGCACAGGGTTAGATGCTGTGACAACATTTGCAACACGATTCCAAAGAGCTCTCACTCTTACTCTGCTGTTATCTGTCACGTTCCTACCCCCAGTCCATCCAAACAGATTTTCACCAAGGGCTTAAATGGCTGAACTTTGGCCAAGAAGGCACCATGGAATTACTCACAGTGGCAGGCCAGATGAAATGTAAGCATCACCAATTCATCCAATTATTTTTCAATAGAAGCTGGGGCCAGAAGGGACTTTGTACATCATTACTCTTGATATTCCAGACATTCTTGTTTGCAGTTGGGTTCTGCAGAAAGAAATAATAGTTTGTTTCATTGACAAGAGAGGACAAGTAAAAATTAGCAGATTTTATGGGACATAAAAAAGCCCATTAGAAAATGATGTTTAGAGAGAGACATTTTTTATTGTGCAACACAACCCTTTACCATGTTTTAAAATAAAATATTGATGAAAAGAATATGACTATGCCTACCAAATATTATTTTTGAGTCATCTATAAGTTTAGAGAGATTATAAGAGAATAATATAGGAATGTGGTGGATAAAAGAAGAGGGAAAATGCTGGTAGTTTAAAATACATCCTTTTTTTGGCTCTGTTCACAGAAGAAGCTAATAGCGGCTTCCCAAAAGTCGGTTTTGGTAATGCTCCCCTTCCATGCTTTAGTTCATTTACTGTTCCTGTAAAACTGAACTTTAGCACAAATCCAAACCATAAATATGGGCACCTCAGAACTTCTGGATTGCTTGAGATTTGAATTCAGATCTTTGTTCTGCATATAAGCCAGGACAGAATTCTAGGTCTGAATGCCTTCAAAATACTATGGCTCTACTTGTGGGTCCACAGTATCCTCACCTGGGTCTTCTCTCCACTTCTTTCCACCAGGAAACAAACAAGGAGAATCTCTTAAAAAATACTTACAAAATGAGAGTTGAACAACTTGAGCTGTAATCTGCTTGGAAGTGCCTCTATATAAACAGAACTACCAATGAATCAAAAACCTCTTTAAATTTTTGTTGCAACTTGATTTAAATTTCTGGGTTATTCAAATGTATGTGAAATTGAGATAAACCTCCAAGATTCAGTCACTTTTAATAGCATGAGATACAGACTTCTCAAACCTGCTGTGAAAGCTGAAACCTGGGCCAGCTTTTCATCCACAAGCCAAACTTAACATCAGTAAAAAAGACATCACACTCTTCTCTCATTTCCTATACAGTTTAAGAAAAAGAAAAAAAAAAAAAAAAAGAAAAGAAAAGAAAAGAAAAGAAAAAAACCCACCAGGAATATCCAGGACAGAGAAAAAATTTATTTCTGCAAATCACAGTCCTTTCTCATTCTGGCACTTCCACTTCAATCAGATGCTTTGTTTCATACATTTAGCAGCTTGCATGCATCCCCAAATCTTCCTGGGAGACACACAGAGTCTCTTTACAAGCAGGGCACACCTCAGAGGTGACCCAGAAACCCTCTCAGCAGAGCACTTGCCTGCACCCGTCAGAGGCTGAGCACCAGCTGAATTGGCACCTTAACCCATACCAAGCCACCACTGCCAACTCCAGGCAGGAATTTTCTAACTCCTTGTTCCAAAAAAAAAAAAAAATCTCCCCAGCCAAAAATCCCCTCCTGGCCTGCAAATATGTTCAGGCATACACCTCTGTGTTGTAAATGAAATATCTGGCTTGCTGCAAAGCCGTGCTGGAGGAGCCAACTGGAAGGGAGCAGAGCGAGCACTGGGAGAAGGTGTGTGAGCAGTTGAGTTTAGTGAATTCATGTACATCTCATCCAAAGGAGCACTGCATGTTTCCCTTTAAGAGTCATGTTGGTGGGGATGAATTTACCACCTGGGCTTTTCATAGCCAGTAGTGGCTGTTTTGAGGAGGACTTCTGGAACTGCCTCTTGTGGAGGATGCTCATCTTTCATGCTGCTTGCAAAGGTGAGCAAAGCCCTTATGTCATCCACTGGCTCTGACAGGAGGAGTTACAAGGGACTCAACATGTCCTGTTTAGTCCCAATAATGGGATTATTCTGCCTAGATTATATCTTTTCAAGTCCAGGCCAAAGAAAGTGGGGCCTTTGAAACCACTAATGAACCCTGGCCCAAAGACTGCAACTTATACATGCCTTTGGATACACAAAACATTTCTAACAGGGTTGGTATGAATGGATTAAAATTTGATATTATGTTTTTTCTGCTTTCTAGGTTTCAGCACTTTGTAAAGAGTTACATTAGTAAGAGAGGGAAAAGGTAAAAAGAAAGAACATTCAGTGGAAGGGATTTTGTTTCTTAATGAACTAGGAGGGTGACTGATCACAATTTCATTTGGGGCAATGAAAAAACCAAACCATGAAATCATAAACTTGCAAAGAGTAAATTGGTACCAAAAACTGTCTGAGTCAGTGCCAACACTCTGATTTTTGATCTCTGGTATACATGCATTCAGTTTTATTCCAATATAATACATGAGGTACTGTGAAGTAACAATGAAGTAATGAGGTAATACTGAAATAACAAAGAAAACCTAAATTTTCCCAGATAGCAGCAGTAGAGTATCTAGCAGTTTTGAAAAGCTGTGCAAGGTTTGCAAAGCACTGCATCAAACATTTAGTGGGTAGAGTTTACATATTACCATAATTTACCTCCAGATTTTACTCTCTTTAGAAGTCAAAAAAGAAAAGCAGAAACAAAGGCTGGATGATTCCTCAGAAATCGTTGGTCTATTGTTTTCCTGAGGGCATGACTCTCCACACCCAACAGACATCTGTCTGATCTGGTATCAAAAATCCCCAGCAATGAAGAATCTATTAAGCTCTTGCTGAACTTGGCACATGGTAATTCAAATTAAATGCATAAAGGCAAAGAGTAACTGTAAGGCCCCACATGTGTAGGAGGACACAATGGTGCAGCAAATTGCGGGAGGCAGCACCTGACCATGTCAAACTGAGGGTTCCTCTTAAGAAGAATCCATCCAATCTCTACAAGATGAGCCTTGCAGGCAGATGCTCCTTCTACTTCGTCCTGAATAAGCAGCTCTTCCCCTCTCACAGCAAGGAAGAAAGGTTTAAGTGGGGAGAAAAGGGAAAGAAGCATCAGCTTGAGAAAGCATAGCCACTCTCTGTACAAATGAATACCAGGGACACCTTTGGCAGCAGCCTGAGTTTACTCAGTTTCACACTTTCCATTTGTAGGTGCCCAACAGGTGAATACAATTTCTACTCATCATCCACATGCATCTTCCCATTTTCCACACATGAAGCACAGCAGGTCCCTTGCCACTCGTGCCCACCTTCCCAGAGACCAGTTCTTCCAGTGTTCAGTGTGTGTGGGAGCTTGCACGGGCTTACCATTGCTTAGAAAGAAACTCTGCCATCCCAGGAGGTTTCTGGACCCCACTGCCATCCTTTGGGAGCTGTGTTGTTTCTCAAGTGCTCCCACCCTGCTGCACTTCACCTGTGTGAGGGCTCTGCATTCAGGCTTTTCCTTCATTCATCAGCAAGGGGAGCAAAGGACACTTTTCTCCTTGGAGCTCCTGGCTGCAAGATTTAGGATGTGGGATCTGTCTGGGATTTTTCCCACATTTGGCAGCCAGGTGCTTTGACACCTCAGGTACTGTGCTGTCACAGGAGTCCCCAAGGCCAAGCCTGCTGAGATGCATTTCTTGCTACCCAGTATGGAGAGACTTTGGTGGGATAGCATCCTCAGGAGAAAGTACCAGAGCTTTTCTAAATTCCTCAAGAAACTACTGCCACATCCTACATCAGACTGCAGGCCCAGCAGGCATTGCCCTGTTACTCTGTGAAACTTTCGGACTGCAGAGTTGAGGGGCAGTGAGGGATGGCTGCTCCCTAGGAAAGGGGAGCCAGGAGCACAGACTCATAACAAGGCATCAATGCATCAGCTCCAGGGCTTGTTGGACTCTTTGTGCAGTTCCTTGGCCAGGCAGAAAAATAACTTGTTAAAAAGAAAGAAAAGTGTAGCTGTTTCCTGACCAAAGCAGCTGCATTAACTCATGGTGGGGGTTGAAGAGAAGCAATGAAGGGTCAGGACCATGGAGGCAGGAGTGGGGCAGGGTAAGGCATGAGTAGAGGAGGAGGAAGAAGGGTGCAAGGTGGTGTTCTTGGAGGTGGCAAGCCATGATACTGCTTCACCTGCGGTGGGTGAGCACACATTGATCACCTCTGTGCCGTGCAGTAGGAGAAACCCTGGAGAGCAGCTCTCTGGAAATGGGATCTGCATGTCCTCCCCTGGTTACCACCACATGATAGCAGGAGACCTCTCCTCTCTGAAGCATTTTTGTGCTCACTGTTAGTTAAAAAGCAGTGCTGTGCTTGTTCTTTCCCTTTTTACCTATGGATGGGAGTAAAGAGCTTTTTTACCTCTGAAACGCCGAATCACTGGGCTGGCAATAAATATACCCACTTTAACAAAATGCAAGACATAGGAAGTGTTCACAACAGTCAAGAAGAATAGATTATCACATCAGTCTTGGCAATATTTATAGTTTTCCATGCATTTATACATTTCATGTGGTGCAGCTGACGTAAAATACAACCCAGAAAAAACAAGTTTGCCCAGCTTGGAAAAATCTCATAATGCTCCAAGGTATTTGCCTAGGCTCACCAAGCTCATTTTTGGTTTTGCATTAAAATTCTACAAGGACACAGAATTAACCCCACACCAGCTATTTCATGCATGGTAATGTGGTATTTAAAAGTTTAATATTGTGAACTTAAACCTGTAACTTGGGCCAAATCACCCTAATATACTTTCCTTGGAGCAGCTTTTTACACTGATCTTTGGAAATTGTATATATACTGTGCATGAATCTTGTCCTTAATTTCGTTTTTTCTATAGAATTTTTTAAAGCTAAAAATAAGTATTAATTTTACCTGTTTAGGCATATAAAACTCAAATATATATTAAAAAATACTGCACCTACTTAAAAATACCCAAGCAGATGTAGAAAATATATAGAAATGAGATAGTGTTTTCAACTTCATATATTTTTTAATGAAGCTGTTTTGGTATGGAGATACAGATAGAGGTTTGATGCTCTTCCAAATATGTTTTATGCTATAGGTTTTATCCCAGAGAAGTTGTGGGTGTCCTGTCCTTGAAAGTTCCAGGCCAGGGTGGACATGGCTTTGAGCATGAACCTGGTCTAGTGGAAGGTGACCCTGCCTGCCTGTGGCAGGGGGTTGGAACTGGATGATTTTTATGGTCTCCAACCCAAACCATTCTATGATACATGACTGCCAAAATACTCCTCTCAAAAGAATTAAATAAAAACTTTTTTATTTTTCTCCCTAGCACAATCTCTTTATTCTAGCTAAAGCATAATAAATAGAATAAAGAGACTAAATATGATGAAATATGAGACTATAAATAGAATAAAGAGAATAAATATGATGAAGAACAGAGTATGATGAAGACTAAATGTTTTTTTCTGATCACTTGGTCATGTTTGCAGAGAAATCTGGATCCTGTCCCTGCCAGGTGAGTTTCAGGATTTGCTAGGGTCCAAGCTAGGCTGATGCAGAGAGCTAAAGACCAGGTATGTTTTTGGCAGGCACTGCCCCTCACCACTTTTCCAGAACAGCAGGTAAGAAACTGCAGAGCTGTGGCACACGCAGACACCCGGGTTCATCCCCAGATGACTTTCTCTGCAGCTCACCTGAGAATGTCTGTCTCCTGCCCTCCCCTCCCCTCCCTCCTCTTTTTCCTCTTCTCCCAAGCCCCAGTGGAGCTCAGTTTTTCTGTGCCAGACATGCCCCCATTGCTTCCCCTGCAGGACACTGAGTGCAGCATAATTCATTTCCCTGATTTGGTTCAGGAAGAGCACCAAGCAAGAGACATGAAGAGCTCCATATGTTTAACCTGTCAAAGGAAAGATTGAATACTCTTTTATTATAAGTACCTTATGTGTTTTAATCAAGCAGAAGCCAAACATGGATCAATATCTGGGGGTTAAATCTGGCAAAATTCAAATGAGAAGTAAGGCACAGTGTTTTAAGATAATGATTAATTATTTTCCCAAACTACCACATGAAGAGGTGAATCCTTTATCTCAAGCCGAGGTGCCTTTCTGCAAAAGATGCTCTAGGCAAGTACAAGATGTTGAACCCAGGTAAAGGTAACTGGGTAAAAATTTCTGGAAGTCAGAGCATTAGCTTACTTGGCCTTGATGTGCAGCTGTCCAATAATCACCTGATTATGAAATGTATTTTACTTGAACACAAAGGATTCAAGGCAAAAAAAACATTTTAGAAGATTAAAAATTCTATCTGTAGTTTATGCCATTCAAATCTGTAAAGCCACAAGAAAAGATGATCATACTCCTTTCACCATGGAAACACAAGTACATTGAAGAAATTAAAATGTTGGTTGTTGTGTGATAGAAGACAGAATGGGACATGAGGGCTGTGAAGTGAATGGTTAAAAATGAATTTTAAAAGGCAAAAAAGCAACTTGTTACAGACAGAACTTCTTTAAAGACTGAAGGACTCTTTAAGATGCATCCTGTAATTGCAATGGGAAGAAAGCAGCAAAAGACACGTTTCTTGGGAAAGGCACTGGTAAAACCCAAAGATCACACTCAGAAAGCCCAACATGCAACAGCAAGTTGAGGGGGAAGGTGATATGGTAGCATGGCAAGAGAGAAGATGATGAAAAATAAAAATCAAGCTATTCTAAATGTTGGGTCAGTAGTTATTTCATGAAAAAAATCATGCCATTTCACAAATCTAAATGATTTTAATATCACTCACTTCTCTTGTGACAGGGAAAGGACAGCAGTGTGAGGTTGTTGCTGGCCATTTTTCAATTTAGCAATGCATTCTGTTGCTAAGACACAGATGTGATTTTTCTGATTGCCTGTACATGACTGCCTGTGAGTTTTCTATTAGCAATAAATGTGTAAAGTGACTATTTCACTGTGGATACAGAAATCAATGTCACAAACATGAGGAGCTACATACGGAGCAGGACAGCTGCAAATTCAGAACCTCCTGGATACAGTTTCTTCTCTCCCTGGAGTACATCAGAAATAAGTTGGAGTAAGTAAGGGCTAAGGTTCCTTTCAGTAGCTTCTGGGAGGGCTTCCCAAAGTCATGGGACGTGGCAGCCTGTCACTGAGGGATAACATGGATTAGGTAAGTACATTTAGCTTTGCCTCTCCTTTTCTTCAGAGAAAAAACACCTTTTTTTCCCCCATCAAAGCAACCACAGCAGTTAGCCAATATTGGATACCTTGAGGGTTGTTTCTGTTGGGAAAAGAAGCCAGAGCTGAAGCTGGGTGCTTTGTGCAGGCTTATTATTGGAAAAGGATGTCAGGAGCCCTATTTCCCTGAACTCAGCATGGATGGACAATAGGACGCAGTTTCTATTTCAAGACTCTTTTCAGCCAACACAATCCATAACAGAACTTCATTTTTTTCCCTGGTCTCTCTTTCTCCCCACAGATTTATCTGAACAGCAGATGACAAGTAATTTTCTGGTGTGTCCTCATTTTCCATCTCTCTCTGTTTCTTTTCCTGCAGACAGGGCATGCACACTCAGCTGGTATTAATTCAGTCCCTATGTCTTTTTGTTCTCTGTGTTCCCGTTCAGGCTACCATTTAGATGGGTTTCTCCCATGAGGAACAAAGAGGCCATTAATTTGTCCACTGTTTCACTGATTCAAAGGTATTAATGCTCATCAGATTCAGAGCAGAGATGTGACTGCATATGGATCAAAGACAAGACTTGCTGAGGGCCATTCACTCATCAAGACAGCAGCACCTCAGCTGTAGCTCCCTCAGCCTCTCCACTTGACTTGCTGGCACATGCAGTGACAAACCATTGAGGACAAATTTCTCTGCTAATACAGATCAGTTGCAAGCCAAAAACTTCATTTGCTGGCAGCTGTGCCATACCAGTTTATGTCTACTTGAGATGCAACTGTCTAAGGGTGCAAAGTCAAAAAAGGGAAGTAGTACCTCCAAATATGAAAAGGTATTTCTATATACTCTCTTTCTATACAAAAAGGATAATTTTATCTTGTTGTCACACTGCTTGTTCTTTTGTGGCATGGTCTATATTAGATTTCAAACCTAAACCACACCCTGGCTCACTGTGCTGGAATGCTGTGCCTAATGGACAGGTGGGCAGTGAGCAAACCCTTGACAAGTTGTAAGATGATGTGAGACACAGAACATAAGAAAGCAAATGCAAAAGCTTCAGTTCAGTTCCTATCTGAGCAGAAATCACTGCTTGTTTATTACTTGTTTTCCAGGGTTTTTTGCAAGTAGGTTTTTTCCTGTCAAGCTGAGCCGCTGTATTTCGAAGAGCCCCATGATAGAGGAGCATATAAAACTCAACTGTCTAAATACAATTTTCAAAAAATCAGGTCAGATAAATCCTGTCTGTGAAGAGGGTCAAACAGTAGAAAGAACAGGGAAAAGAAAGGGGGAAAAAAAGTATGGCTGTCTTTCCTGTTCTCATTTAGCCTGAATAAGAAATTAAGGAAGGGAAGAGGGAAGGAAGAGGAAAGACAGAACTAGAAAAAAATTATTCAGGATCTTTTATGGATGACAATCTTTATTATTTACATATGAAACCAGACTGGACAAAGCACTAAAAATACACCGTATCTCATTGGGAACAATCCTATAGCAGCAGGGAAATACAGCAGTTGACATAAATGGCCTTTTTCTATCATTAGCCTCTGTGATTCCATACCCATTTCATCCACAGCGTGTATCCTTCTTACAAGTCTCTCTGTAATAATAGCTCCAGAAATACAATCCACCCAGCCCTCATTCTCTGCACTGCTGAGGAACTGATGCTTTTCAGTGCTTGTCATATTGGTATGGACATTGATGATAGATGCCCCGATGCTCCTCTCTATTCCACTAGTTTTATACTCTTATAATTCATGCAGGGAAAAATGTACAAGCAGAACGTCTCACACAGGTTTTGGGGTGATTTCTGCAGAAAGAACAGAGGATGTAGCGTGCTGCAAAAGTGCTGGAGAAAATGAGCACTGTTATCTGTCATTGATGTACACAGAAATTACTTATCAGCTATTAAACAACTGCCTTGACTTTTACACTTTCTCCCAGTTCTCCAGGTCCAGAGTTACCTGTCTTGATTACACTAAAGGTGTCTTGTCAGCCTTGCAGCAAAAATCTATTTTTACAGGGCAAGTTCCCTTGACCTGATAATAACAGGGGATTTGTCATTACCAAAAATATTAGGCATATGAAAAGTTCCTGTTAACAAGAGAATAAAAGTATGAGGCATAGGAGGGGTTTCACTTAACACCAGAATAGCCCTTAAAGCACTCTCTGGGAAGGTAAAAGGCCACATAGGGCACCTACTGAAGGTTTTGAACCCTACCCAGCACTCAAATATCATATTTTGTCTTTCCCTTTTGAGGTCACCACTTAGCAGGACACTCCAGCTTGTTTAAGTATGTGGGTACTCTGACTGAAGCCAAAGTAGTCAGGAACTTTGTTCAATCAGTGTTTTTGTTTCAGGCTTTTTCCCCAGAGGAGAACACCTTTGATGTGACTTTCTGGTTTCTCTCTATTGTTGCTGAACTGACCTGGCATGGCATGCAGGTCTATACCAGGCAAATACTGTGGAGGTTGACATTCACAGAATTCACAGAATTCACAGAATGCCCAGGTTGGAAGAGACCTTCAAGATCATCGAGTCCAACCCATGCCCTAACACCTCAACTAGACCAAGTGCCATATCCAGACTTTTTTTAAATACATCCAGGGATGGTGACTCCACCACCTCCCCAGCAGGCCATTCCAGTATTTTATCACCCTTTCTGTAAAAAACTTTTTCCTAATATCTAACTTATATTTCCCTTGACTTTTTCTCCACAAATTCAGCTCTTCATTGCAGGCTTGTGGCTTTGTTGCTTGGTGTGGGACAAGAGGGACTTTTGGGCTTGGCTGGCCCAGATTTCTGTATGAGGTGCTCTTGCAGCATGTTGTGAATCCAAAGGTCTATCCAAATCCAACCGATGGTCTTAGAAATATTTCTAATTCCAAGCTGGCATCATTTCAAAGAAGAAGAGGAGATATGTTCTATGTACAGATTACTCAAGAGGTTAGTCAGCCCTTTCCCTCAAGTGGAGAAAGGTAACTGCCCTGCCAGAGTTTGAATAGGCTGCTCTTAACACATTGATCACGAACTGACTTTGGTTGTTTCTGACCCAGTTGCATCATTTTAACAAGAGAATGAAGAGCAGTCCTCATGAAATCACAGACTTCCCACTCAAGCTGTCTCGCCTGCAGTGTTTAATATTCCACTCCACTGAGGATCCTGGCAGCCCTACGTGCAAGGACAGGAGGATCCAATGCCTGACACTTCCTCCACTTCAGTCCTGGGTTCCGGGCACCCGCCATGCCCTGGCCCCACAGCAGGAGCAGCAGCCAAGGCAGTTTGTGCAAAAGGCCTGAAATGCCATGTTTTACAAGCTGAAATATGAAGTGATAACTTCAGGAAGTTTGTTCATGCTTTGGATTGGTGACTGAGGGAGGAAGCAAGTGCTTGGTTTCAGAATGAGTGAATTATTTAAGCCAGCAGTCCAGAAATGCAAAGGAGGGATGTCAGGACTCTGGAAGAAGCTAAACTGGACTGTATTCCCTTGCCATCAGCAACAGCAGTGTGGGTGTTCTGAATGCTACCCAGTCCTGGGTTTTGACATGAAATTGTGCATCACCAGAAAAAAACATCTGTTCAAATTTTCTTCACCAACACTTCTGTAATTTAGGAGCTTGCCAGTTGCATAATAAAATCAAACTGGGCATGTTGCCTTATGTTTGGCACTTCGGTTTATTTACATTTTGCAAAGGTGCTCAGAGATCATTGGGCAGTGACTGATGAGAAATTCACACTATTACTGCAGGTTCTTAGATTATTAGTGATTCTTGGACAACTGAGATAATGTCACACAAAAGCTGAGAGAGGCAGAGGGCTTTTTTTAAACCTGCTTTTCTAAGCTAATGAGGTTTGTCTATTTCCAGTGTACATGTATTTTAATTATGTGCAACTATGTGACCTGGCAATACTTTTTGAACCTGTTCACCCATTTAAAAGAAAAAAAACTAACAGGAAGAGGTGGAAAAGTTTTCAAGGATACAAATTTCAGCCAAATTCATTAAAATAGAGAGAGAGAGAAAGCTAATTAAAATCTAAATGGGATAAAGAAGAGGTCAAGAAGGAGAGAAAGAATAGGAGAGACTATAAATGGAGAGATTATAAATGATTAGCTATAAGGGAAAACTTCAGTTACAGTTCATATCTTAGTAAAACTTAAGTTGATCAAACTCAAACAAAACCCACAGTAAACTACACTTCCTTTATTCCAGTGCTTGGGGGTGGGGGTGTACTTGGTGTTTTGGTTTCTTTATGCAATTGCATTTTCCTGCATAATATTCTTTACACATTACTCAGCCACATATAAAGGGGTTTTAAACAATGAGTGGAGGCTGGAATATTTAATGGACAAATTTAGAAGGGAGGTAGGCATTCCACTGTACCAACTGGACTTCACCATCTCCCTTTCCTTGGCATCTAGAGAAAACTCCATTAGAAAAGCAAGAAAACATGACAAAGTAAATGACGATTTTTTTTTCCCTACTGAGAGTTTCAGGCATACAAATGAGTTCTTGCCAGATAGCAAGTGAGATTGTATCATTTCCAAACAACTGACTCAAAGAAAAGAAATAAAATGCAGGCACCTTGAGAATTCTCTCAGCCTCAAAACTGCAGAGATCATTTTGCAGATTTAAGCTTTGCTCTTGGATTACAAATGGTTGTGCCAAATTTCAGTTTCCGATGCTTTTGCCTGTTTGTGAGTAAGTGTGAAATTATTAATCCTTGAAAGCAGGGATTCATAATAATGGAGTTATTGACATTTTCTTGGCTCTAGAATTGCAGATGTGATGCTAAAGACAAGAAACATTCCCACTGTTTGATGAAAAGGGTACCCAGGAAACACCAGCAGTAATCATTCTCCAGGCAGATGTTTTCTGTCATCTGGTTCTTGACAACTATAAATAAAGGGCTCAATCTGATTTTTATACACTATTTCTACACTGTAAGGGATAGAATGATATATCCTACAATTTGCAATGGAAGCCATATACGAAGTGATGGCATTATAAACAAACTATGTATGCACCACAAACATTTGTATTTTTAGCAGTTTTGTGAAGCAGAGGCTAACAACTGCACTTGTGGGCCTTGGTTAATGTAAAAATACCATTTCTGGTGCCGTACTAAAGTGTTTCGGAGACAAATGTTGGTACACAGGCAGAGCATGAAATCAGTACTTAGTTGTTAGCATAAAAGGACTGCTATTAAAAGCTACCAAAGAGAAATGCTACCACTATTTTCTTTTCTCAGCTATGCCAACAGATTTATTGGAAAGCAGAAATACAGAAAGTACAGCATGGTGCTCAGCCCCAGGCCTGGAAGATCTCTAAATGGAGCACCAGCATTCCCTGGGAGAGCAGGGCGGTTAAAGGACTCTGGCAGAGCACAGTCCTGCTCCTGGAGCTCACAGCTGAGCCCTGCTCTTCTGCTCCTCTGCAACAAGGTGGGAGCCCACCAGGAAAGGTTCAGAAGAGGTAACTGGTGAAACCTTCATTGTTAGAGGAAGCCAAAACCTTGGAATTGTCTTTACTTTGCAACTCAGTGTGATTCAGCGGGCCCTGAGCTTGCAGTGGTGCAAGTCAAACAGCTTTAACAGCTTGGC
>VZTR01030505.1:15484-35265 GCA_013400775.1 Chaetops frenatus
CTCCTAATACGAAACTGCCTCTGGGCTGGTAGATCACAGAATGGTTGGAGTTGTCTAGAGACCATCTAGTCCAACCTCCCTGCAGGTTACACAGAATTATGTCCAGGCCAGTTTAGAATATCTCCAAAGAAGGAGATTCCACAGTCTCTGTCAGTGCTCTGTCACCCTCACAGTATAGAAGTTTATCCTCATATTTGGGTGGAACTTCCTTTGAAAAAATTTTTGCCTATTGTCCTTTGTCCTGTAACTGGACATCCCTGAGAGGAGTCTAGTCCTGCTACCCTCCTTTTAAAGAGATTGAGTAAGCAATTTTACTAATTTTTAAACAAAATATCTCAAACAATGTTCCTTTTAACACCAGAGTCACAACCTACACATTTGTGATCTAGTAACAGTTTGTATGAAAGAATTTAGACAGATATCTTATTTCTGCCACAGAACAATCTGTTTAGGCAAAAGATGCTTTATTAGCATGGTTTAGGATATCTGTATGCTTCATTAATCCCCATCTATTACTTTTTTGCAGTAAACTCTTGCTTGTGTTCTCATTAGGCATGTTCATTCCACTATATTTCAAGAAAGGGAAAGCCTGTTTGTTCCCACTCAAATTACACCTCTAAATAGTTCTAGTAGAAAAATAGGAAGTTAGAGATATGTAGGTACTTTTTTTTAAATTCAAGTACCCATTTGAACTCACACATTATTTATTGTCATGCTAAAAGAATTATAAAAAACAATACATAACACAAGCAGTTCATTTTTCAGACAGTCAGAATTATTCTGAACTAAGGACAAGGATTCTGGACTAGTACAAGGCATCTGTGAGTTCTCATGAAACTCTCATCTGTGTAGATGAGTTCATACCATTTAATAAAAACTGTTTAGTCCCTTTAGTCTTTTTTTTTTTTTTTAAAAACATAATCTTGTTTCAATAGCTGAACTGATTCCAGTGGTGTTCCTTTTCTTAAGATAAAACAGTGACATTTTTGTACAAGCAAAGGCGATTGCACTTCTTTGCCATTGGTTTTCTATTTGGTATTTCAGAAAATTGCATTACATATCAGAATCTGTGTTTTATTCACCTTGGGATAGATTGATCTATATTAAAGTAGGTTTCTTAAATATAGATGTCAACCATGGAAGAAGACATACTCAACCATATTTCTATGAAATAAAAGGAATTATACACCATAACTCTTCAAATCTGTTCGATAAGTACTTAAAAGACCTCTATACTCTGATGCATTGATTATAAAGGACACTGCCATGACTACTTCATACTTGCATGTGTAACTTCTAAGACTTCTAAAGTTAAGTGAGATGATTCTCTCTTTAAGTTGTAAATTATCACTTTAAACTAATAAGAGTTTTGTAACATATCTGTGAGAGCAGAGAATTCATAAGTTCATTAATTTAATTTTCAATTTTCAGTTTTGTAAAATAGCAGCAACATGTATTAATTTTCCCTCATAGCAGTATTTCTCAACTTATTCTGAGCATGAATTATACCAAGAGATAAAATATAACCATTGTATTGAAAAAAATCTTGAAGAAAAATGATTCCCTCTTATTTTCTTATTTTTTGTAAAAAATTCTTCAAAACCTTCAAAGTTTAGCTTAGGTTTGTTGTAAATATGATAAAGATATGCTTATTATATAAAACATTGGTAATTGTTTATAATATTTAGGTACCATCTTTCTTTACCACTGCATTTGAACATAGTGTCATTTCTGAGGCTTCTAAAGAATTGAAAATAGAAGATGATTCCATAAGTTGAAAAAAGTGTGTCCATTCAAAATGATTATTTATGAAATTCAGAAACNNNNTTATGAAATTCAGAAACTCTGAATTATTTTATCTTTTATAAAATCCTTTTGTAAATTTTTTTCCCTTTTTCTTGCATGGTAAAGTACAATCCTGTGCTGAATCTCTCTGAATCAACTGGAGGCAAATTATAAGCAGTGGCATGATAAACAAGCAACCTTTTTTTCCCAAATACCTATCTTTAGATACTTTAGGCTTAGCCCCAGAATGAGAGAACTAATTTGTTTTGCATGTGAAATGGATATTTGATAGCTAGATGTTGCTGGATTTATTATTTCACATTGGAGATGAAAATTCTGTTGAGATTTCAGGTACCTGTACAGTTTAAGAGAATGTGCTAATGATTTAGGGACAAAGCCTAAGCCATTACTTAGGGACAATTCATAAAGCCAAGGGATAAAGGATTCAATCACATTACTGGTACTTGTATCCTCTTCAAATAGTTTCCCTTTCTTTTAAGTAGGAATTTTGATCCAAGCAATTTCTTTGTTCCTGTTATGCATATAAATTATATGGAGAGTAGGGGGCAGTGGGAGGGAAGAGGAGAGGAAAGTGTCTCTTATGACAGATAAGTTTAAGTATTGCATTCTCTGCTTTGACAGTGTTGACTAAAATTTCTTTCCCAGAATTCATTCCTGGAATATTATAGCTTTTGTATGCACTTCTAGTAAACATAATTAAACAATAATTAAATATTTCTAGCTGTGCTGTTCATCAAAAGAAGCAGATATAAAACATGTTTTCTGCAATTAGTAGTTTGAGTTGATCCTTTCATAATTTGGTTCTGACACCTGCTTAGACAGAAACCAAATTTAATGTAGAAGTAATTTTCCTGCACAGTATTTTGTACTGGGAGGGAAAGCATGAGGCCAAGACCGTCTTTGATATATATGAGAAGCCTAGGGAGAGACATACTGTTACATCACACAAAGACAATAAGCATGGGTGTCATAGATTTAAACACAAGAGACTATCTGAAATTTTAAAATCTTAGAAAAGCAGAAGCTGTGTGCATAGCATGGATCAAAGGCAAAGCAGAACGAAATTTAATAGAAGTTGGAAATTCCTGTAAAAATGGAAATGCTATCTAGAAGAAAATTCTTGCTGACTATGCTGTCTCATTGGATTGAACTTCTACCTGCAAATTAAATGTCATGTGATCATACTGAGTCCCTCATTAAAAAATGAAGTAAAATTCCTTTATAAAGGAAATTTGACCCAAGGACTCCTAGGATTCGGTGCTTTTCTTAGTCTTCTTGAGCAAACAGGAGAAATCGAAAATCCACATTTTATTACTAGAATAAATCTCTCATGGCCGAAGTCATAAGTTCCAAAACAAGGGTTAGAGATTGTGCTTGAATCTGGATATTTGCTGGTGTGGACTTGATTTTTTTTTTTCCTTTTTTTTTTTTTAATTTTTAATTGGAAGTTTACTCCAGAGCTAAAGAGGTTGGTACTAACTGCACCAATTGTCCATAATAGGCAGTGATTCCCATTCCTGTACCAGCCTTATCCTTGAATATTTGTCATGTATTTTGTTTATTTTCCCAAAAATATGTTCCAATTCTACTGTCTTCATAATGACAATTATTTTATATTCCACCCCAAAATTTACACATCATTTGTACTAAAACAAGGAGGAACCCCTCAAAATATGTCCGGAAATCTCTTTATCATACGGTCATCTTACACAGAAAGAAAGAAACACTGTGCTAATGAATTTTAAGAGGGAAAACCCTTCTACACATAGAGAGTTGGATTTTGAGATGTTTGCAAATTTTAGAAAAATATATGAATGTATAAACTTATATACTTGCTTTTAGTGTCACATATATATTTTTTAAAGATTTTGAGTTCTATAAAACTTGTATTTGCTTTCTATTATTTTGACTAAATGATGGTAGTAACTAAAGGAAGGAAAATATTAAATATTGTCATATATTTCTCAGCGCCATTTGACAGCTGTCACGAGCAAATAGCCACGAACTAAATGTTTACCCAAATTCTTCTGCCTCCCCTCTGTTCTGCTGCCCAGGTAGCATAAGCCTGTGTGGAATGTAGAGCTTACTAAGTCTCTTGCTGGCTTTGCCTGTGTTGGTTCCTGCAGTATCTGGCTCACTCTTTGCTGTACGAGTATATATGGCTTTGGGACACTCCTGAAATACAGTGCAAATCTGAGTAGAATTCATTAATTTGTCATTTAAAATGAGCAAATTCCATGCTATATTCCCAGTGTTAGAGCACGAACAGTAAGAATAAAACAAGAAAATTCTAAATAAAATAAGGTTTTTTCAATTGAGCTCTGTAAAGGAACCAATTTTCAAGTCTGTCGGCCATTTTCAATTAATTTGTCTGCCCAAAAAAAGAATTTCCCTTGTGAGGAAGAATCCTTTGCTTCTATGTTCTGTATCAGTGAATTTTATCACTTTTGGTATTCAGAAGAAATCTTGTCTAGGAGGGACTATAGTATTTTATCTTTATTTGCTCAGACTATTTTGGTTCCAGAGTGGGTAAACCCTGAAGTGAATCTGTAAATTGGAAGCTAAGTCTCAAGACATTACATCCATTTAAAGATTTAACTAGGCTTTTCTCATTACTGCAATTGCTTACTTTAATTTCAAAGGCTGCTACATGCAGAAATGCTCACCAATGTAATAAAAGTTCAGATGGTTCAAACTTAACCTCTTCCACCACTTATTGTTAACAGCTACATGTTGAAGAATTCAGTCTGGATGTTCAGTGTACTAAAATTAATCCAGGTTCGGAAGTAGTTTACCTAGTCATAATAATTAAATCCATGTTGCAAAGCAGGGAAAATAATATATGGGTACAGAAGTTCCAGATAAATGATTTTTTGACTGCCCAGCTCTGATAAATAGACATCCTGAATTTTTAAAACTAAAAAAAAATCTTCTGTGACTTAAGTACATTTTGCCTTGAGGAACTTCAGTCAGTTTGAACCTGAAATGCAGTCTGAGAATGAATATTTAATTTCACTTTCCTTATGAGTGAAGTCAAATCCCTTTACAAGTCTGTGGGTGACAGCTTCAAATTTCAGCTCAGGCAGGCAACCATCAGAGAATAACACTACAGCAGAACAAAAAGTTGGTGTCTCAGCAATGACATTTTAATATTACAGAGCAGTAGTAAAGAGATCTGCACTCCCTTGTGGGCACTTCTGTTGACTTAGTAATCAATATCATCATAACAAGCAGCATATGTAAAATCATATCAAGACCCAGTGCCTGAGGATAATGGAGAAACATTTTCCTGGGTTTGCTATTTATGACTTGTTCACTATAAATGATTCAGAGCAGTACTATTTCCACCTTCAACCCAGATACGAGCACTGAAAGCTCATGATCCACTCTCAAGACTTTCACATTTGTGGTCAGAATTACTCATATTTATCTCAATCCCAAGGAAGTTTTCTTTGGGGTATCTCTGCCTCTTCCAGGACTGGAGTCAGACCAGAATATGGTTGACCAACTTATGCAATTAGCACAGTGAAACCTACTAGCTAAGCAATTGTCATCATTTCTACCTTCTTAGACAGAACCTTCATTAAGCGTGTCTGCATCCATAACTGAGAAAAAAAGGTTGGTGCAAAGAAACCTGTCACACTGGCCAATAAAAAAGAGAAATGACAATAAATTGCATGGAGTTGAAACAGCAAAATATAATCATAGAATCATAGGATCATCAGGTCATAGAATGGTTTGGTTTGGAAAGGACTTTAAATATCAATGAGTACAACACCCTGCCTATGAGCCAATGAGCCTAGGTATATCTTCATCATGATCACGTTGCACAAAGTTCCTTCAACTTGTCCTTGAATGCTTCCAGGATGGAAGATCTGCCACCATTCTGGGCAACCTGTGCCAGTGTTTCACCATTCTTACTGTAAGAATTTCTTTCTTACTTCCAGTCTAAATGTATCTTCTTTTAGNTTTTTTTCATCCACCAACACCCCTAACTCTTTCTCTGCAGAGCTGCTCTCAAACCATTCAAGGCCAAGCCAGAATTCCTGCTTGGAATTGCCCGTACACAAGTATCACACCTTGCACTTGGGCTTGTTGACCCATGAAGTTCCCACGGGCCTGCTTCTCAAGCTTGTCCAAGTCCTTCTGGATGAAATCCTATCCCTCGGGCATGTCAACTGCACCACACAGCAAATTCTGCAAACTTGCTGAGGGTGCAATCAATCCTGCTGCCTATGTCATTGATGAAGACATTAAACTCTACTTGTGCCAGTACAGATCCCTGAGGGACACCACAAGTCACTGTATTTTTAACACTGTGCTTGGTTTTGCAATATTTCATTGTATAGAAATAAGAATAACTGAGTCTTGATAGTNAACACCCCTAACTCTTTCTCTGCAGAGCTGCTCTCAAACCATTCAAGGCCAAGCCAGAATTCCTGCTTGGAATTGCCCGTACACAAGTATCACACCTTGCACTTGGGCTTGTTGAACCCCATGAAGTTCCCACGGGCCTGCTTCTCAAGCTTGTCCAAGTCCTTCTGGATGAAATCCTATCCCTCGGGCATGTCAACTGCACCACACAGCAAATTCTGCAAACTTGCTGAGGGTGCAATCAATCCTGCTGCCTATGTCATTGATGAAGACATTAAACTCTACTTGTGCCAGTACAGATCCCTGAGGGACACCACAAGTCACTGTATTTTTAACACTGTGCTTGGTTTTGCAATATTTCATTGTATAGAAATAAGAATAACTGAGTCTTGATAGTGCAATATCACAGCACAAATCTGACACTGACAAGTAGTTATGGTAAAATAATTACATAGTCTTTTAGTTATTCAGCTGCAATGTTGCAGTGTGCCTTGAAGAATCACAAAAGTGCATAAATAATTATTATTTGTGTTTAATAAAATAGTAATGAGCTGTGAGTTGTTAAAACAGTATTTGTCTAAAACAATGAAAACTCAGTAAATTATGTTTTTAAAATTGATTTAGAAGTGAGTCTGAATAGTTTCAGATTTTCACTTACTGCCAGCTTAGCTTCATTTAGTTTCATAAATGGTATCTTGACTGTATACAGTTATTTGCATCTATGTTTAGGGGGGTAAGCTTGTGTGGAATTTTCTTTAATATTTTTCAGGGGATAGTTTGCTCACTTTTCTAACAAGATGAATGAAGGGAAGTGAAATGTGCCAGTTTTATTTCAACTGGTTCTATTAGATTGATTCCTGTAGCTTAGTAAGATCAGTGGATATCCTTTTATATTTCAAAATTAAATATTAAGTGCTTTGCTGGATAAGGTCCTAATCACTTAGCAGAGTCTCTCTTATCACAAACACAGAACATTGAAATCAGTTGTCAGGTATCAGTGAGAAAAAACAACCAAAAACCCAAGCCTCCCTCCCTCATCTCATACTAATTGTTCTTGAGATTTTAAAACAATTTAAAAATCATTTTTGGTTTTAACGTGAATCTGTAAAATACTCGTTTTGAGATTTCTAAAGTGTGGAGTAAAAGAATGTTTGTTGGCTCATCCACAGATCAGGTGGATTCCCAGCTAACATACCAAATGTAGATGACTGTCAATACAATAGATCTTGTGTGCTTCACACTAAGGGAAAATGTATGTAACCCAAAAGGGGAACGGAAGCAGAAATGAAATGCTAGTGTTAATTTTAATGCAATTTAACACATTTAGGAGACAATTGTCTTCAGTTATAACACTCTTTTTGGACTTCAAAAGAAGCTTTAACATAGCATTAGTTTAAACTCTAGCATAAAGGTGAATATATAAGTAAACCCAGAGAAGCATAGAGAGAAACCTAGAGCACCTAGAGATGTGATTTATTATTTATTTTTTCCATTTCTTACAAAATTCCATTGGTCAATTTTTCTACTTCAGAAAGTCAATTTTCCTCATAATAAATGGATTGAGATCATGCTCTGTCTTAGCTCTTTGAAGGGTAAGTGCCTGAATAAAGAAAAAAAAAAAAAGGAACATTGTTTTTGCCAAAAGGATGAAGGAAGACAGAGGCTTCTTGATGTGATAATAATTAATCAATCAATCAATCACCGAAGGGTTAATACTACTTGCACTGAAATTAATGTATTACAATATTGGTAATATATCCTTGAAACACATTGATAAACACACACAGGGAAATTGACAAAATATAAGTTCAGAATTAATTAATAAAGAAAATATATTTAGACCTTTTGTCTTCAGTATGTTTCTACACATGTTCTTCTACTATGGTGTAACTAAGATGAGCTTCAAACAATATTCCGTACCTTCAGAAAACTTTTTGCTCTCAGGAAATTTATAATAAATAATATTGTCATTTATTGGGACTGTTCTGTTGCACCTGGAAATTCATAATCAAATCTCCTTTGCCTGCAGGTGAAAAAGCATATGATATTATGTCTTTTATTTTTATTTTTGGGCTTTTGTTTTACTATATCACTTTATTTCTTTTTCTTTTCTAGTCTGGTATCTGTTACTTTTCCATGCCCTGTGTGTTTTCAACAGCATAGAAATCTGTTACCATTTCCTCCCTCTATGTTTTGTTGGATTGCTGGAATATGGTTGTTTCAGCTTCTGTCATTAAGTATTTGGGAATCAAATCCAGGTTGTTTGTCAGATAAAACTCTAACATTTCAGAGGCTGTGAGTTTTTAGGTGACAGGTGAACTACTAAATATGACTTTTTTTATTTTTTGTACTTTAATGTTTTTAATAGTCTTTCTTCTTAAGACCCTTTACTGGTAGCATGCTGTTCTGCCCCACCAATGCAACATACTTATGCTGGCTTAGAAATTGAAATTTCTGAGCATTTTTCAAAACAAAATTGACATTTCAAATATCATCCAGGTATTGATGGTGAGCTCATCCCTTAAAACTATTCATGTAATTCTTACAGATTTCATTTGAAGAATACTTGTTTTGATTCATACTTTTGTACAAAAAAGGACATACCAGTACAAAACAAGCAAATATTTAAAGAAATGGAAAAAAAAATTTAAAAAGGTAAAAAAGCAGAAAGAAGAAAATTTTTCTAATGGGAGTATTGCTACATATTAGATGTTTGCATTATATCAACATATATATGTGTATCTATCTTAGTTATAACTGTTTTGTTCTTCTACCAAATCCCTGTGTTCACTCATGATTACCTTGAATGTCTTCTGTATTCTGGAAGGTACTGCTACCTAGCAAGATTTTGGAAAAAAGACTAAGCTAAAAGTTGTTACTCTGTGTTCATCATAGTGCAAAAGTCTATAGCATGTGACTGTCAGTACTCAGGGTATGTCTTGAAATATGCTAAATTCTATTTTTATTTTTCTTTAAGCAAGGAATGTGCATTTCCCCATTAAAACTTTAAGCAAGAAAAATCTGAATTATATTATGTTAAATTGTGTTCTTAAGTTTGCACAAAAATTGTTGGAAACAAATAATTATGTAAAAGCTTAGGTAATAATTATGGGTACAGAATCTTCAGAAGAAGATTCTCTGCCCATACTTCATATTCGTTTATGAATTTTACCTATAGTGTGATACCAGCAACAATATAGAACACAAGGAAAATAAATATTCAGTAGATTTACATTTTTCATATAGAATGTCACTTATTTCTTGTCAGAATGAGAAAGCTTTATATCTGCCTTGCAAAGTTGTGGATTATGACTGTAAAACATCTATAAACAAATTCATAACAGCTTCAAACCCAGTTTTGGTTTAATTAAAGACAGTTCAAAGTAACTGGTCTGATCCTGTAGTTGCCTTGAGGTTTTGTGTTTCTCTAAGTGCCCAGACTTACTAAGAGCCCTACAACAAGCATTTTTGTATCAGTAGTGAGTTTTGTTTTATGGCTGGTCAGTTACATTAGGAACAGCAAGGGAAATGAAAATCTGTTGTGCACCATGGGAGGCGGACAGCTCGTTTCCATAATCTCTTGACCTCCCAATCTGATTTTGTGTTTCCAGCCTTTTCGGAGCAATTTATGTTTTCAAGGCATTTGCATAGCTGGTCTCCTGCGGAGTTGCTATCCCTGGTTTCTGATCTGGACGTGTTCTGCTAGTTTGAGCACTAAACATTTTAAAATGTATGAATTCCGACAAGCAACTGGTGACACTATGATAGAAAGTATATTTTTAAAGCTATTAAGTACTTACTGTGTATATATTCTATATTTCACTTATCATTTGACAGCAGAGTAATTGCAAAATGAACATTTAGATTGGATTGAGGACACCATAAGCTGCAACAGCTGTGGGTGTGAAGAAAGGCTTGGCTGTACATGCTTTGCAGTGTGTCAAAATAAATAAATAAATAAATAAAGTTTGCCATGCTGACAGAATGCATAAGGTAGCATTTGTACTTTCTTGATAAATCTTCATGACTGAATTTTTACAACACTTCCTATATGAGAGGTTAATTTCTGAATCTTGGGTGAGTGAAATTACCTTTTGGAGTATGAATTAGAATATGCACTATTCATTTACTATGGAGTAGGCTGCATAATATCCCACCCTACACTGCTTAATTCAGTTTCTAAGGTTGGTATTGGTTAGATAATTTACTTTAGCAAAAGCCTCAATATTTTGCTCTATCAGCAGCACATATATTTATCAGTTATATTTTATTATACTATATAGAAGAATTTTCCAAATATTTACAAATAATATTTGCTCAATTTAATAGCTGTTCTGGATACATGTTCATTATATGGCCAGTTTTATTTTCAGAAAACTTGGTCAGGAATATAGTAAGGACTGTGCCAAGAAAAGAAATTTGTGAACAATCCTTTGAGTTACCCTGAAAAGAAGACTCAAAAATCTCTATGAACAATCAATCCCAAGCTTGTTTTTGGCTTGCATATTGGGTTTTGCACAGAATATTTTAAAATTGTACTGAAATTACTGTAACCAAAACATAGATGTATAGTTCAAGCATTTCTTACCTTAATGTCAATTTTCTTGTTTTGCCAGCTTTAGTGTCAAACATAAACTCATAAAATACTGTTTCTTCTAATTTTGGGGTGTGACTAGTTAAGCTCCTCCTAATAACATGGGCTATTTGCCTCATTAATGCAATTTCATTGTTAATATCTGTTGTTATATTCAGTACCAGGCTGTTTCCAGAAACAATTGCTATACAAGTCATACTAATTTGTATGGTTTCACTGCCCTAATATTCCACTGAGATACTACTTTAATTAAAACATGACCTTATTATTCATAACTAAATGTGAAGCATAACCTTTTATCCTCAAGGAGTGTCATCAAAGGTTGCATCTTAGTTCTGAGTCAGATCAATGGCTGTCGTGCAGGATGAAGCTCTTATCATCTGTGAATGGCACCCGATGGTAATTTATAACAGTAACTGCCAACTCATCGATCTTTAGAGGCACACTGCAGTCATTCTCAACCTGCTTTAGATGCTTTCATTTAGCACTGCCTAGCCATCACTCCCCAATGATAGTCAGGAGGCAATTCATAAAATCAGAGTGAATTACCGTGTTTATATGTGTCTTAGTATGAAAGGCAGTAAGAAATTCTCTGAAGGCTGAAATAAGTTTGTATATGCTGTACCATCAATTTATTTTGTTATTGTACCTAGAGGGGAAAGACTCTTGTTTTAAAAGGTGAGCAGTTCTGCTTCAGAGTTAGGGGACTGTGAAGCAAAGCTGAATAATTGTACCTATCTTGGAGAAAGGGTGAATGGAACACCCTGAAATAAAAATATCTAGCCTCAGGTCAGCATAAAAATTCTTTACCATGGCAATTGAATATACTGTAAGAAAAATAGCTAACAAAATAACCAAATGAACTGGGTGTTGGACTATATGGATGTTAAGTAAGCTGCTTTTTTTTTTTTTTTTTTTCTGTAATAAAAAGACTTTTGCAAGAGTTAAAGGCTTTTGACTGGAACCTCCTACATTGTCCATATTGGTATCTGCATCACTGTACAAAGTCCACTCCACAGCCGGTTCTGTAAAACCAATCATCCTTATGCAAAGTGTCCTTATATCCTGACTTGCATTCAGTTCTTTGTCTCCTGTTCTGCACTTAACCTTGGTATTTGATAGACACTTTTGGGATGGAAGGGAGAAGGGTGATAGAACAGGAAGGGCTACACAGGAAAATGCAGAAGCCATTGCAAGAGTGTTACTGGATATAGATAACCATTATAATTTTTTTTTCTTATTGCGTTGGATATACTTAGAGGGAATTATTCTGGTTTTTTTTTCTGTCATAACCAAGCTAAAAACAAAAAATACCTTTCTTGAGCTAATACTGCCTGAAAAAGGTCATTTAATGAAATAATTTTGTTGGCTTGTTTTGCTTATTGTTTAGTACCAATTGATTACTCTCATAACATTTAATAGTGCTAGGTCTAATCAAAAGGTCAACTGACAACTACTGTTACTCTCTGGTACTGTTTAACTCAGATGGCAGAGCACATGCAGCTATGGAGCCAAACATTTCAGTAACTTTTTGCAGCTCTGAAGGTATTCTAATCTTTTTTTTCCATTACTTGCCATTTCTGTGAAGAGTATCTAGAATAAGATGGTATTTTGCTTTTTCTGTAGAATAATAAAATAATATTAAGGAAACTTCAGATCTATAAATTAAGGTAATAAAGTTTTAGTATTAAAGACATGGTAGTATAATTAGAAGGCTCAGCAAATCATGTTATAGAACACCTAAAGTGTCCTAAAATTGACTGAAACTACAGAGACACATACACAAAAATAAACTGATTAAAAAATCTTTTTCTATTACAAATTAAATTATTTTTTCTAAAAATCTATGAATTTTTAAGTCGAGATTTGGAAATTGCAATGAAAGAAACATTCCATTACAAATAATTAAAATAGTAATAAATAAAATCTATCCATCTTAGAAAAAGTAAAGTAATCCAGTTCAAACCAGTAAGTTCCATCATATGCATTGTACCAGCTATGCAAGAAGCTATTTTCAAAATCCCTCAGAGTATCTCTCTTTTTCCCTTCTGCGTCTAGTTTTTTCCAACTTCAATCATTGCCATTTCATTTCTTATGTAGCCTCCCACTGTTACAAAGCATGCAATTGTATTAGAATAGGATTACTCCCTAAGGAAAAAAAAAGAAGCTAATGAAAAAAAAAGTAAGCCCTACATAGATAAACATCAATAAAAAGGATAAATTGTGTATTTAGTATTTTCATTTGACAGCTTAGTGATGCTTTGTTGAATTCCTTTTATAAGACTTAAAAATAAAAAGAGGTTAATTTTCCTCAGAGAATGATGTGTGGATTAGTGTTACACACCACAACACTAAACCTTTGTCCTTGCCTTTCCTTAGTTTAATTTTAATCTTCAAAACATAGTTCACTTGGAATGTTTCATGTTCTTTTTATTGAATCTTTTCCATACTAGTCTTTCAGTTAAGAGGGAAACCATTTTTATTTTCTTCAAGGCAGAAGGTTTTCTAAATCTTAGCAGTATGTCATTTTGACAATGTACTTCAGACCAGAAAAGAAAAATAGTAATGAAGCAAGTTCATGTCCCAAAACCTGACTTTTAAACTTCTTTGCCAAGGTCCATTGATGTTTTTTACTGAATTATGAAATTTACCTAATTTTTAAGTGAATTATACGTATTTATTTCTTTACTTTGTGTCCTTGAATGTTTGAGCTTTAACTTGGGAGGTGAAGATGCCAAATTCTAACATTAACCTCAGGTTCCATACTTGACTAGAGCCCTTGAGGGTGCTGCAGTAAAATACTCAATTGGTATAATAAACATCTGCTAAAGTAAGCTTAGCCTCTAGACCATCAAGATTCACAGATCATGTTCAGCAGAGGTGCTACCAAGCCAGTCTGTCTGTACCAGCACAGGTTCTGCCATTGCACATGCATGTCGGTGACTTTGTTGTTTTGCAGTTCCCTGCCACTCATAGAATGAATGGATATTCCAGTTCTTCCAGCCTGTAGAAATCCTTCTGAATGATAATCATGTTCTCCAACATGTTGATTACTGCCCCCAGTTTGGTGTCATCCACAAACTTGTTGAGAATACATACCATGTTTGTTTGGACTTAGTCTTGTTTACCTGTTACAGATATAATTAGGTCATAGACTCATAGAATAGTTCGAGTTGGAGGAGACCTTAAAGTTCATTTGGTTTCAATCCCACCTGCCGTGGGTTTGGTCATGGTCCACTGACCAGATTGCTCAAAGAACCATCCAACATGGCCTTGAACACTTCCAGGGATGGAGCATCCACAACTTCTGTGGGCAACCTGTTACAGTGCCTCATCACTCTTGCAGTGAAGAATTTTTCCTAATATCTCATCTAAACCTACCTTCTTTTGGTTCAAAGCCATTCCCCCTTACCCTATTACTACATGCCCTTGTCAAATGTCCCTCTCCTGCTTTTTTTGTAGGTCCCCTTTAGATACTGGAAGACTGCTGTAAGGTCTCAAAAAAGCAACATCTAGAGTGGGGTGTGTTGTGTTTTTAGAATTCCTTGGTTGATTGAGGTAACTGCAACAAGCATAGAACATTTCAGAAGAAACACTTTTTTTTTATTACATTGTCTTCTTCAATAATTTTTAAAAATCATAAGGACCATGAGACTTCCAACTGTGCCTTTCAAGTTGAAGTCACACACTGTAATGCAGTTTGTCCATTTCTGTAGCAGAAATCGGCCATTCTTTTCCTAGACTAAGTCATTGGCCTATTAAAGACACTAGCTAGTGCCTTTTCTAAGCTTTTTCATGATTTGTTTGTTAGAACCTGGAATCTTTGAACATGCAAAATATTATTCTTCTGGGTTATCAGAGAACTCAGGTGCAGGTAATACCCCTTTTTTGATAGCGTTGGGGGTTAAGTTTTCTTTCCTTTTGTTCCTTTTTATGTAGAGAATTTTTTCCCCTAAGTTGCTAGGAAACGTTAATGACTGGGTGCTCAAGAAGAACAAGAGAAGTGTCCGAGCTCAGGGTAGAAAGGCATCTGTTTGCAGTTCTCTTATCTGAGAGTTTCTCTCAGAGGAACGGAGATATCTTGAGAACTGGGGGCTGGTAAAAGGTGGGGCTGGAGCAGCTGCTTGGTTTCGGGGGAGGACGGTCAGAGGTGCTGCTTGGGAAGAGGAGTTCGTCGCTGCCACTGGAGCCTCGCCCAGAGCTGCTTCTTCTGCCATGGGGTGAGCCTCTGCTTGTGAGTGCAGCCCCTGAACTGGGACATTATTCACACCTACCTCACTAAAGGGGGGACCTATTGCCATCTGCTTGGGTGCCCGGGATCCTGAGCTGGCCTCTCCCTGCCCCACTGGGAGCCGGGCTGCTGCTGCCCCACCCCCGCTGCTCCTTCAGCACTGCTCTGGGTTTCTCTGCACTGTAGCCCTGCACCCCCTGCCTGCCGAGACATCCTGCTGTCCCAGCTTGCTGCTTCTGAGAGCCCTGCTGGGGCACCGGGATCCACTGCCCCAGGGGGTTTGTGAAGCAAAGCCTCCCTTCCATCCCTTCCCCTCCCGGCCGAGCCGCCATTACCACGTGCTCCCCGAGCTCGCGCCACAGCGCCCCCTGCAGCCGCAGGGGAATCATCGCACCTGCCCTGCCCACTGAGGGCCACCAGCGCCCCCTGCCGGCTGTGACCGGAACTGCACCGAAGGGGAAAGTGCCTGCAGGCCCCAAGGCTGTGACCGGGTTCCTGCTTCTGTTTGTTGGTAATGCCATAGTAGTTGTTGTTTGTTTGCTTTATTATACATACTAGTAAAGAACTGTTATTCCTATTCCCATATCTTTGCCTGAGAGCCTCCCTAATTTCAAAATTACAATAATTCAGAGGGAAAGGGTTTCCATTTTCCATCCCAAGGGAGGCTCCTGCCTTCCTTAACAGACACCCATCCTTCAAACCAGGACAGATAGAAAGTGACTTTGTTACTTTTTTTTGTCCATAAATCCCGCCTAAATCCAGTATATCCATGATTTTAACATTTTACTCATGCAAGTCTTCCCATCAGGTCTCAGTAAAACTAGCTAGATCATAAAAAAGCAATTCCAATTCCAATTTCTTTCTTTTTATTATTCAGTCTTCTACAATTCCTATATAGGCAACTAAAGTATCTCTGTCCTTGATTAATTTTATTCTTGACATCTTGCATTTGTGCTAAATGAGTGTTCATTTGTTTCTCCTTTACATCCTCCTTGGTAGATACTCACTTATGTACTTTAACTGGCCGAGTCAGCTGATTCCCCACAAGTTCTGTGAATTCAGATGGATAAATAGCACATGTACTAAAATGGACCATCACCAATAAATTCTTGCAGAGTGACTAGAGAGACATAAATAATCCTGTATTTATGTTGTGATTAATATTTGTTTTAGTAATGTAAGTCAGGCATCTGGTCTAAGCTGCTTTATAGACTTTTTCTATAGTCCATGGAGAACGGTATCTCCATTCTCTAAATTTAAAAGCAATCTTGATATGAGTAGTCATCTGGAGTTTCTCTGCTGGTAGAAGAAACAGCCTAGATAATGTTTTCCCAGCTGAAATACCATCTCTCATGTTTAGGGATAGAACTCATTTAATGATTAGCTGAGTCATCTGGAAGTGGTTACTTCTTTTCATTCACTACACATTCCAGCACATTGCTGCCATTTCTAGTTAAAGATGATTTAATTTGACCCAAAGGAAAAAAAAAAAATCATCCTACTATCTGTCTGTTAATGCAAAATACAATTTCCTCAGTAATGAGTCCTTGAAAATTAATTTTTTTCTCTTTCTCCAGCTCTTAAGTTCTTTATGTTTGTGAGCAGCCATGGTTGCCCTGCTAGACCAGCCAAACAACTGTTTTCACCTGTTTTCTCTTCTTTTCAATGCAATAGAAATAATTTTCTATAAAAGGGCCTTTTTCTATGTGTGGAATTTTACCTGGACCTCTAAGCATGTGTTTGTCTTGCCATGTTCATTCTCATCTCTCTGGTAACATCTACAATATTTCCATATCTTCTAACCTGTAGGGATAAGTTGTCACTCTCTTCCTCTGGTTTTTACTCTTTGTTCAGTATCAAGTGAGCATAATTCTTAAATCAGATTATCAAATTCTCCTTCTTTGTGCTTCTCTTTCTTATTAGAAAATAATTACTAACCTTAATCTATGCAAATCACCTGTCTTTTTTTTGCAATGGACCCCCTCTTTGTGCAAAGAAAGGTCCTTATGACTTCAGAAAAGAACTAAAATGGAGCACCAAAGCCTCTTGTAGTGTATATCCTCCAGGGTTATTTGGATTTTACATTTAAATCACAAAACATTTTTTCTCTGTCTACTGCTTTGTAACAGTTCTTTTGGTATGTAGAAGGCAGGGGGTGGGGGGCATGTACTGTGATTTAATTAAAGCTTATGATATGATTAAAGAAGTTGTTATTACAGTTTTGTTGATAGGGGAAATACCTGAGACTCCATTCCAGTGCCTGTACAGGCTGACTTCATTGTGTCTATGTTAAACATTTGGGAAGAAATTAGTCAGTTTTTAAATGCCCTAGAACAAGATATTTAAAATAGATTTTCTGTTCTGTACCAGTTCTTAATCAGCTGACAGCATACTGAGAAGAAACTGCATTGAGTCAGCATCTGCTACAGGTTTTTGTAACACTTTTGTTTTGATTAAACAGCTGGAGTCTCCTGGAATAAAGAATTTATGAAGAAGCAAAACTTAATAAACTGGTTTGCAAACACTAAAATCCAATCTTTATGTTCCTTCAGTGCCTCAGTTTCTCCATCCGTAAATCAAGGACAATTATGTCTCCATTTAAAACTTACTGAATTATGTTGAAAAGAGAATGCCATAGGACAACCAAGTATTATTAACATCACTATTATTGTTACATTTATAGACTGTAATCTGCATAGTGACTCATGATGCAAAAGCAATTGCTTTATATACAGTTCTGTAACTGAAGGTACAAGATGGTATTAAAGGCAAACATTTACAATTATAGATTGTCAGCACACCAGAGGAAAAAAAAAAAAGAAAAAAAGGATTACTCACCAAACCCTAGAAAAATCCTTTCATTGTGGATAATATATGACTCAAAATCTTCTTCTCTCCTTATAGCTCAATGGTAAATCTTGTCTCCAGGGGAAATCAAGATCTGCATTTAAATAAAGATATTAATAACTAGAACTAGGTTTTATTTTCCAAGGATAGTAAGTGTTGTAAGGTACTTAGTATAAGAGAGAATGTGAAATGAATATTCCAAATATTCTGAAGTGTTCATCTTTTGTCATTTATCACGTTTTATACAGAAAATTATAGGTTATATTGTAGGGAGCCTAATAAATCCATTATTCAGGAGTTATTGGTGGAGTTCTGTTAAGGCAATAAAGTTTAACTTTAGTAGGAGTTCTCAAACACTAAAAGGCAGCATATGTTCATTAAGGCTTGTCACTATTACATAAGATACAGAAAAAAAAAAGACTCCCCTTAAAAAACAAAACAAAACAAAATATCCCCAAACAACTAAATAAAATAAACAAACACACAGGAAAACAACTTTATTGGTGGAAGCAAGCAGCTGTGTAATTTAGTTTTGGAATAAATTTTTAATGTGAAATGACAGAAACAGTGTTTTGAAGAATATGTAAAGGTTAGATTAAGGAGACTTTTAGGTGTCATGCAAACAAAATTTGGTTCCATATTTTTTAGTGTGAGGGGCAAGAAGCAGTAATACAGGGCTATACGGTTCTGAGCAGTGTGAGATGCCTGATATATCCATGATTAACTTGATTAGTGGCAAATCCTCCAGAACTATGGCATCTTTCTGGATGTTAATAAGATGCACTAATTTTTAATGGAATGCTCTGGGAGAATTAAAAACTGCCCACTGTAGGAGATCATGTTTGAGACCACCTCAGGAACCTGAAGTTCTGTGGGATCTCATCAGATGCATCTGAGGGTCATGAGAGAAGCAGCAGATGAAGTGGCCAAGCACTATCCATCATATTATGGAGTTGTGGCAGTCTGGTGAAGTTCCCATTGGCTGGAAAAGGGGAACAAAACTCCCATTTTTAAAAAGGGAAAAAAACCCTGAAGACTCAGGGAGCTACAAGCTGATCAGTTTCAGCAAGATCATGGAGTAGATCCTCCTAGAAACTATGCTAAGGCACATGGAAAGCAAGGAGATGGTTGGTGACAACCAACATGGCTTTGTTAAGCTCAAGTCAAGCCCAACAAATCTTCTAGGATGAAGCTATGGCCATGGTGGGTAAGGGAAGAGCAAATGCCATCTATCTATCTTTTCCATACACAAAGCATTTGACACTTTAAGGTTCACTCCAAATCAAGCCATTCTATGATTCTATGAAATACTAGTTCCTGTCTTTATATTTAATGGTGCAGAACATTGTGCTGTAATTGGGCCTTGTCACAAGTTAACAAAGTAAAGAACGAAAGCCCTCTTTTCACTAAATCTTGTGTATAATTCATTGCTGACAATTTTGAAATTCCTATGCCTTTTTACTGTTCTGGATCTGTAAGTTGGGGGGTTTTTTAGCAGTATTTCGAAATCATCATCTTTAAAGGTGGCCATGAAAGATGTAATTTCTACTTTCAGACTGCGTAACTCTCCTCTGTTCCAGCAAAATAGTACTGCTAGAGATTTAATTCCCAACACGACACAGTCAGCATATTTCCTCCTAAATTTGCTTACAAATAGTATTTCTATCTGTGTGGACTGGGAAACTGAGAACTGGGAATGATCCAAAATGAAATTGTTTATATTCTGTCAACTTAGAGTGTCTTTTGATTTTTCATTGTTTAAACTATATAAATCTTTTCAAAGCTTTGCTGTTTAAGATTGATTTCTCATGACAGTGTCCAGTAGTGCAATTATACTGAGATGATCATGCTTCATGCTATTTTTAATCTCTTTTAGGAAATTAAAAAAAAAAAAAAAAAAAAAAAAAACCTGTTTAAGCCGCCCAATAA
>VZTR01030505.1:35279-57914 GCA_013400775.1 Chaetops frenatus
ATACCTGATTCAGCTGCTCACTAAATTCCCCTGACTCTACCTGGGCTGGCTTGGATGTCAGCAATCCTTTTTAATGGTCCAAGATGCCCTCCTAGTGTTTTCACTATCCCACAGTGGTTGCTGTGTATCAGGTGAAGGACTAAGCAGATGATGATCTTTGCCTGTGAACTTCCTCTTCTGGCTGCAGAGGTGGATGGAGAAGCAGGTGGCTCCCTACCTTCCCAGTACAACTTCTACTTGTTTCAGCTGTGGAAGTTGGCCAAGAGGAATAAAATGGTAGAAATCTTACAGTATTACAGCTTCAAATCCCATGAGCTGTAGCAGAGACACTCGGAAAAGATCAGGAAAAAAACAATATTGAAAGAAGGGAATTATATCATAATCTGGGGAATAAAATATGGGAAAATTTTTTCTTAACCAGAGTAACAAAATTTCTCAGGATCTTGCTCAATTGGTGGGTTTTTTTCCACAGACCTTGAAGTGGAGATATATGTAAACTAAGGCAGATACTAATAGAGTTTAGTAGATAAATCTGGTTTCACTTGGGTTTACTTTATCTACTGTTCAGTGTTTCTCAACATGTATTAACTGCAGCCATGATGAATTCCTGGGCTTGCATAAGATGTCATGTCAGTGAATGCAGAAAAAAGGCCTTGTCTTTGGCCTGCCCTTGTTCTCATAGACTTGGCTCTGGTGGAAAGTAGCTGCAGGTAGTAAAGGCTTTGCTTTTATTAATTCTCTATTATTTTACCACTACCAAAATTTCAACAAAAATGAATCGAAGAATATCATCATTTTAGTGGCTAAAATAATAGCTGAAAGCAGATTAACACTTATTCACTCACATAGGAGTGAGAGGAACTGTTGAATGTATTTCAAACTTCATGGTTTTTAAGCTATGATCCTTCTCTTTAATGAATCTGTAAATGAAAGAGTACCATGTCCCAGAAACCTCTGATGTGCAGGATTCATTAATAAAATGACACTAGTTAAAAGATCTTTGTCATATTTTCACTTTATACTCTTATACTCTCAATAACTTGTTTCTGCGACGCTTCCATTGTGAGAAAACATAATATGCTTTTGTCAAAATACAATGTTTCTTTGTGCTGAAAACAGGTATATTGCTGTCCTCATTAAAATAAATTAGGTTGTCAACCACGACTATATATCTAATTGTTTAATTTGCTGGCTTTTTCTACGGAGATACAATGAATGGAAATCATGTATAAATCTGATTAAAATGCTTCTTTCCAGGTTTTGAGTATTTGATATATACTGGTGTATGTCCAGGTAAAGAAAGTATTTTCTTGGCTTAACTGTTCTTGCTGTTACAGAAAAGACTTGAGGTCAGACCTTATGTTTGCATTAATCAGCAGAACTCAGCTTGCTCTAAGGCAGTAGCTTAAATTCATTAGGCATTTTTTAATAAATACTACTGGCCGAAATATATTTCTAAAATAATTCTAAGAATTTTTGAATATTTTCCCAAAGGAGTAAAAGTAGCCTAACATTTTCCATAGAAAGACCAATTTTAAATTTATTTTTTTTTTAATTTAGCTAAAAATGCTCAACAACCAGTGATAACAATAAAAAGTTAATAAGAAAGGTTTGGAGGAAAGTGACAAAAAAAAAAATACAAGGAAAATGCTAAGTGGAGTAAAATATTCTGAAACACAAATACTGAATAGCTTGGAAACAAACAGGAAATAAAGATGTACCATTTCTGTAATGATAAGCTACAGTGGGGCAAGAGTTCATGAGCTGAGATCTGGCCCAGTGTGGTCTGCTGTCAAGGCTGATGTTTTGTTTTCTAGTATACAACTGGGACAGTAAGAATTGATTTTTCAAGAAAGAAGGTGGTGTGGGGTTTTTTGTTAGAAAACTCAAATTCAGCAAAAAGTTCAGAAACATGTCAGTTCCAGTGAAAATTGTCCCAAGAAATATTTCGCACATCCATCCATCATTTGCAGAAAAGACAGAGGAAACACCTACTCTGCAATATTTGGCAACTGGTGTTCACTGGCATGTAGAGAAGAGTTCATGCCTCTGCTTTGCCTCATTAGTGTAAGGAACTAGAATATAGTCCTCTTGAGGGATGCATGGCTCCAGTTCCTGCCAGCCTCTTCTCTCTCATTGTTTCTCATTCAAGACTGGACATAGATCTCTCCTCACTCTTGAGAAACTTTGTTTCTTCAATTGTGGAATAAGAAAGTTTGTGAAAATTTAAAAGAAAAAATATTGATGGGAAAATAATATCCCAGTCAGCACTATTTGTGGTCAAGTCTGGTTTACTGCCATGGTATGTCCCTATCTCAGCTCAGAGCTTGCTCCCTGTAAGTGACTGATACACCACAGATTCTTTAGAGAAGAAGTTTAGAATTTTGGATATATTGTGAAAAATATTTATTTCTCTCTGTTGTTTCTTTGTGCAATTTTGTGAAGTTCTGCTAAATGCAAATTGCTCCTCATTACATTATTTTGGTGTCTTGTTTTCGAGTGTTCATCCACATGTTTATTTATAAAGAGATTGCTATATATGATGGCAATTACAGTGTCAGTAAGAATAATAATTCAGCAAAGCAAAGCCAATATACATTGAAGAAACATGTAGAAAGGCTAAACGATACCAGAAAAGTGTACCCACACTACAGTGAAAAAATACTCACTTTGGATACTCTGCTTATTATGAAGTCTCTAAAACATTAGTAACCACATGCTTACAATGAGAAACTTTGATAGTTGAAGTACTAAATACCTATTATTACAGCAATGCATATTATTAATGAACATTATAAAATATGTGAATTAATATACAAACCATAATAGTGTATGAGAAATGCTAATAGTCTTTCAGAGGAGGAGGTGGAAGCCCCATTGCTTGAGTTATTTAAAATGGGGAAAATACAGCATTTTAAAGAAATAGACTGTGCTGTGCCAGGCCAGATGCTATGCTGTGCTGTGCCAGGCCAGATTCTATACTGTACTTGCAAAACCTGACAGAAGCGGATACTGATTTTAGCCAACGAAGATGACTGTGTGAGTCAGCTGCTGAGTGCCTAGTATCACAGAGGTAAGGTGATCTTTTGTGAATATCATCGGTGAGTCCCAAAGGGACTGCCATCCAGAAGGCCTTTTCTATTTTATTTAATCAGTGCTAATGACCAGACAGTGAAGAAAGACAAGCTTTGCCAGTGACTGTGCCCATTTCTATCCTGAAATGCCCTTAAGGTGATTCTTTTAGTTCAATGACTGTACAGAGAAGGCAGATTAACTTAAATGCATTTCTTAAAAATTATCTAAGTGCTTTATGTATCTAGTGTAATTTGGAGCTTGGAAATTACTTGGGGCCCTTATAAATCTTGGTTGCTTGACAAAGGGAGAAAGGGACAGTACCTGCGGAGGCAGATGTACTATGTTCCTGTTGCTGTTTGGAAACAACACAAGAAAGAAAATACTCCATCAGATTGTGTGGCTTTACAACACACATTTTCTCTCCTTTCATTTGATATTATATTTGATATTATTTCCTAGGGAAACTGGTATAGAATATTAATTTTTCACAGGTTCTCAGGGAGTATAATGAGTAGTATTAGATGGGGCTCGCAAACTCAAATATATGCTTGCTTTGTAATATAGTCAATTTGTATTAAATTACTAGTTTTCAAAACAATTTTGTTTCAGCTTGAACTGACATTTTCAGAGTCAAGGCAATTTAAATTTAGCAACTTGACTGCACTTCTTAATTCAAGTGCACATTTGAAAAGATTGAAAAAGCTGTTACAACAGCTTAACTCTAGCTCAACAATTTGAGAGCCAAGAGTAATGGAGAGTTGAAATAATTCTTCTTTCAGCACAGGCTACTAAAATAATCTGAGGATTAAATATAATATTTTGAAGGTACACAAAAAAAATTAGAACTGATACTTTTGCTGCCCATCTAATTCTTCAGTGAGATAATTTGGCTTCCAGGTTCTTCCAGAAAAATATAAATAAGCTCAAAATGCCTCCACAGGAAAACTGTGGGCAGTTTTGTTTTGTTTGGTTTCTTTTTGGGGTGGGAGGAGAGTTGGGTTTTTAGTTTAGTTCCTTAAGAGAAAGAGTGAAAAGCAGAATTAAAAATCCCAAATCTTTCCCCTGACACCACACTTTTCTGAACTGTCTTGATTGCATTCAGATGGGATTTTTTGTGAAGGAATTTAAGAAGAGGTATATTTGAAATTGCTGTATTGTGGCATCATTAGGTACCTATAGATTTCTAGATGTAAAATAAATGTGTTTGATATAATACTTGAATCAGGGAAATTCTATCAGATTCCATTTTGCAGGTTGTACTTCTTGCATGCTCTGATCTGATAGGTAGCATTGTCAGTCACAGAATCACAGAACCATTAAGGTTGGAAAAGGCCTTTGAGTTCACTAAGTCTAACCTTTGACCAGTTAACACCTTATCAAAAAGACCATGGCACTAACTGCCGCATCAGTGGTTTCTTTAATACCTCCAGGGGCAGTGACTCCACCACTTTTCTGGATAGTCTGTTCCAATGTTTAAGAACCCCTTTAGTGAAGAAATTCTTCCTAATGTCCAAATTGAACCTTCTGTGGCACACCTTGAGGCTATGTCCTCTCCTGTTGCTGGTTGCCTAATCAGAAGATGCTGAACCCCACCTGCTACAATCTCTTTTCAGGTAATTGTAGAGTGCTATAAGATCTCCCCTGAGGCTTCTTTTCTCCAGGCTAAACAAACCTATCTCCCTCATCTTCTCTCAGGATTTATTCTCCAGACCTTTTGCCAGCTTTGTTGCCCTTCTCTGGACATGCTCCAGCACGTCAATATTTTAGTGGACGCAGTACTAAAAGTGCAGCCTTGTCACTGCTGAGTACAGAAGGACAATCACTTCCTTGGTCTATGGTACACAGGAAATATCTGGTCTTTAATAGACTTCATGCTCAAATATTGATAAAACAAACTGGGACACAAGAGAAAGAACATATTTTAGTGTTACAGATTCTTGTTACAGAATGTCATTTCCCATGGACCTGCTCAAGGGCAGACTATAGCTTTAAGATTGATGCTAGTCCATTCTCTTTACTTTCACATGTTGTTAAGCCTACATATATGAATTATTTATTTTCCTTTTAATTAAAATTTTATTTTTCTATGATTTAAAAAAAGAAACTTGTTTTTTCAAACTTCCTGCTTGATGATTTTAAAATTTCACTTCAACCCAAATAAAGGTGAGATATACTGATAAATGAGCTGTGAGTGACTTCATAGTGCATTATTCATTGATATACACGAAGCAAGATGTCCTTACTAGTTTTCAGGATTCTGGCTCTTGCATCAAGATCAAAGAAAACATAATTGAAATGATGCTAACAATGCTATAAAATATAGAAAACTGAGAAATGGAGAGCCCAGTCTCTTCAGGTTGTAGCAGAACAAATCTTGAAAAATAAGTGCTTCCACAGCTACCTAAAAATAAAGTAAATTAAAAAAAAATCTCTGTGGAATTTTTTGACAGTCTGTTTTTCAGAAATTCACTGTGTCTGGGAGAAATTCAGGAAGTATATTTGCATTCCTGTTAACTTTAGTACAGTAAAGAATTGCAATATGTAAACATCTGTGTGGTGGCAAAAACCTCTGCAGTTTAATAGTGGCTCAATTTCTTTTATTCTACACGGGTACGTAATTTCTACACAGAATTAATTTGGAGAATTAATTTGGAGTTATTCTCATCTGAAATACCTGGATTTGTGGACTTCTAGACTCCTGCTTAATTAATCCAGAAATATTAATGAATTTACTTGTGAAATCTTCATGACACATTCTAAGTGATTTTTCAACAGATATCACCCATGGCAGCTAAAGATTTGAGTACAATTTTTGTTAGTGTAAATTGCAAGAAAGCCTATGAAATCTACCCAAGGAAACATGGAAACTTTCTGGAAACACAGACCCAAGTTTCTACTCCCTCACTGAGGAGAAATCTGTCTCTTAGGCTATTTCAACATTGAGATGTAAAGCAACATTGAATGCCATTTTATGGATTAGGCTACATGATCCAGTTAAGTCCTGAGTTTTTTTCTAGAAGGAGTCCTGAGCTATTTGCTCCTATTTCTTGATAAGCAGAACTGTGTTCTCCTGCATGTTCCTTAACAGGAAAGATTGGGAGATCAAGTGTTTACCAGTGCTGAAGAATATGTCATCTGGGATATAAACATCTATGTATGCTTCTTGACTTCTGTGATTAATACTTTTTTTCTTGTTCTTCATAGAATGTAAGCCAAGAAACACATTGTCTGACTTGCTCTATGTAGAAAATGCTGAAGTGTTTCATGGTATCTTTCACTTTGATATTGCCAGTGATTTAAGGTTAAATGCATTTGTGTGCCATTTGGAGACAGAAATCTCTCTACAAATCTATCAGAAGACAGAAATTCTTTCCGGAAATAAGTTAGGGTAGGAGCAAAATTAATGAGTCAGAGACTGTGGTCTTTTAAGTTCTGGACACAAAATCATCCCTGAGATGCACATCAGAGGACAGAATTTCACCCTTAGCCACATATCTGAGTAAATATAGAGGATGTGACAGTGTTCAGTTATTTTCTTCTCCAATTATGGCTGGGTTTGTTTAAATTAAAAACAGGGAAAATAAAAATCTATTCCTAAATATTTAGGGGTTATGTAAGGACTTCTTACTTAAAAAAACCAAAACAACAAACCTCCATATCTTGATTGATGCTCCGCATATTACAGTGGTTTAAGTAAATACCAAATATGTTGCTGAATCTTAGAACTTATGTCTTTATTTGAAATTCTCTGTGTCATTTTCCTGTGATTTACTACCATTGTAATATAGGAACAGAAAATGCTTCTCTGGTATTTAAAAAAGACAGAAATCCTATTCTCTTTGCACAGCAAAGTAGGGTGCAACAACTTGCAAATAAAAGTCTTCCAGTTAGAAATTCACTTATTCACTAAAATCTTACATTTAAATCATTTATGGTATATACTTCCCTAAAATACTTTCCCTTATGATTCAATTCTGTGTCTTCTGTTGTCTGTGGCTTAGATATTTCTTGGTTCTAATAAGGTGGTATGAACTCATTTTTGCTTTACTCCTTTGCAGCTCTAACAGGAGCCCTTGCCTACTGCCAGTGTAACTTGATGCCTGGCTTTACCCCTCTGATTTAAGCCAGCTACCTGAAGCACTGGAGTTAATTTTGGTGCTCTTGAAAGCACTGAAATAAGAGTCACAATTACTAGGTTTTTCTCTGTGAAGGAATAGGCATTTCCAAAGGATGATTCATTCATCTGTGAGTATCTCTCCATAGGTCTATATGAACCTACTGTGTTCTCCATAATTACCTGAAGTTAAGCCGACTAAACTGAGCCATCGTCATTATGCAAAGAGACCATGGATGGGCAGATTTGGAGATTTACTTTGAAAAGGGAAATAGCAATGCAAGTTTCTCTGCAGTGCCTAGCCAGCGTGCAGCAATCCCGAGGCCATGGCTGTGCATGAGGCCATGCACTGAATGCCTGCTCATTCAGTGCTTGATACTGCTGCTCAGACTGCCAGGAAGTGTCACAATTCTCATGGATGTTTTGTAAGAAGGACAGGCTTAGCCACAAGGAAGTTAACTAAGACAACTCCATTTTAAGATGAGAGGAAAAAAAAAAGCATCAAGGAATTAACTTCAGTCCAGTGAATAGTGGAGTATTGCTAAGCCAATTAAAAGGCCAGCTTCTGCACCAGAATTGTTTAATTTGTATGTGTGCATTCAATTAGTTTACTGCTACTGTGTTTTGTAAAAAGCCTAAGAAAAATCTTGTGAAAATGAGTTGGTGAATAGGGAATTCGGGAAGACATTATCAGACAATGTTTTGGGAAACCATACTGAAATTTTAAGGGGAAGGTGCGGGAAGGTGCGGGAAGGTGCGGGAAGGGAAGGGGAGGGAAGGGAAGGGAAGGGAAGGGAAGGGAAGGGAAGGTTGCTACTTTATCTGTCTTTAGTCATAACTACACTTCTTGGAGGGAGTTCTTTGGACTGATTTGATCTTTAGATAGAGTAGTCAAGGCTTGTCGGTCTTTTAAGAAAAAAATGTCGAATATTAGTTTTGTTTAAAATGTTCAAGCAGGAAGTATTCAGCTCAATTATTAACAGATGTCTGGTTTTAGTTAATACCCTCACTGTCTGAAAAACAATAATTAAAATAGTACGTTTTATTTCTAATTTTGAATTAAAAGTGTGTATCTCTATATTTTACCAATGTTAATACACATCATAAGTATACAGGTGCATTACAGCACCACTCTAACACATGGAAAGATGCTGTTGGAAATATTAGTAGTTAAAAGGCTAGGTCCATAAAGAGAGAATGGTCCACTTAAAGAGTTCTTATTCCCCAAGAATGTAAATATTCTTTGGAAGTTTGTTGCATTACCTATGCCCCAGAAATAAGGAGGAGTAGATTTTAAATAGTGGGATTCACAAGAATTAAAATATATAGGGGGTTTTATTTATTTAGTAGTTGATTTTCCACTTGGCATTTTCTACTGAGTGGTTCAAGTGCATGGATTTACTTGGGGAAAGAGGAGAGAAGAACAAAAAACCCCAGATTCTTATTCAGCTTGGTGTTGCAAGGAACACTGAAAGAAAACACTTTGGAAGAGTATTCTCTTTCTCATTGGATTCATGGGTGAATATGTTCTGGAAATTTGGATTCAAGGTCAACCTCTTCCCATAAAATAGAGAATAAGACAGTTCTGTAAACTTTTTGTAACATTCCACTGATTACGAAAATATTCAACATATGAGAAACTTTTGCCTAGATATTTTTTAGTATTTGATGAAACTTTAATGTATGTTTCTTAAAAGACTGCATCAAGTATAGCGCTATATGTATATTCTGAATAAAGACTTTCTCAATGTCTTTTCTTTCTCTTCTGTGCTTATATGATCAATTTAAATATCTTTTGAATGAAAAAAAACCAAAAAGAAGTATGAGTCAGGATCTTATTTCATAAACTGAAAAGGCTGAAGATCCACAAAGATGGGATACATTGTTTACAATAATTTCCTCTTTTTCTCCTGAAAATGCCTAGATAGAAATGGTTAGAAATGCAGAAGAGCTGGAAAGATGACAAAACTTAAAAAACATGTGATTCCAGTCCCAGCTCTAAGGACTGGATTTCTGAAGTAAATTATTTTTGTATAGAACACATAAACACTCCTGGAGGCTGTGACAAAAATGTTAAACATTCTGAACAGACCAGCAAATTCTGTCAAGCCATTTATCCTGCCTGTGATGACAGTCATTTGATACCAGAATTTCATCTTCCTTTGCTGGACCATGACTACCTTCTTCTCACCCTTTTGGACCTTTCATTATTCCTTCAGGCCTAGTCACACAGCAATGTCATTTATAGCATTTTATATGGTCTCTTTCCTCTGAAATCCACAAAAAAGCCCTTTTATATGGTCTCTTTCCTCTGAAATCCACAAAAAAGGTTGTAACCTTCTTTATGGAAATAGCTTTATTTGTTGTTTGTGTTGAGTGTGGTAGGTACTTCTAAATCTGATGAAAGAGAAGCTGAGCAAAAGGCCACAAATACCATATGGTCTCTGATCTGCTTTCACATTTTTTCTGTGGTGGTGAATTAATGTGGTGCAATGGCCAGGCTTCTGAATATCTTGTGGGACCCCATTTGGCAATATCAGGAATTATATTTGGAACTGAATGTTCTGATTGGTTTGGCATCAGCAGTAGCTTTGGAGCACCCTACACAGTTGTAGGGTGCAATTCCATTGCTGGCATTCTTTTCCAGGCTTTGAGCACAGGCTTTCATGATTTCAAAGTGGAAGGGAGGGCTGAATCAACAGGAGATATTTCCTGCCTCCTACTTCTGCACTAGTTTGGGCAGCTACAGCATCCAAAACAGAGATGTTGATGTAAGGTGGGTGCTTTCAGGATTGGACAAACAAAGGCATTTTCTAAGTCTTGTCTTCATCACCAAAGTAAGGAATTTAGCATCTCTTCCCTGATATGCACTTCAGATATAGTTTTTAATTCTTTTACAGCTGATAGAACTATTCTCAGCTGAAGATCTGCATTAAGCATACATTTAGTTTGGACCACCACATGCTTTCATAATAAATGTTCACCTAAGCATCATATCATGTATTTTGCACACTGTGGTTCATGGAAAAATACAGACCCTGGTATTAATTACTCACTATTAAATGATTGTAGTAATAATTACTCTCACTGTGAGTGTAATTGAGTGAAAGTGACAGCTGTACCTCTCTAGCTACTGTATTATTTTGGGTTGAACTTGCTCAGTAAAGCAGATCCTAATGCAAGAACAGTGCAATTACAGGTTGCTCACACATGCCTTGAGGGCTACTACTCAAGCAAACAGAATATTGAGGTTTGTAACACTAGCAATAGAACTAGTTTTAAATGGGATGGAAACGATGACATGAGAATAGGAGCTTCTAGGAGAGGTATGTTTTTGTTGGAGTGCAGAGAGAAAAATAGGGTTGAAGCAGAAGGAGGTGCTGGCTTTCCTTTCTAAGCTGGCAACACTTCAGGTAACAAATTTACTCTGTGAATTTCTCATTCTGACCTCAGCTTAACTATCAGCACTGAACTTATCTTTTTCCTGAACTTGTTTTCCTAACTCTACCTGACATCCTCTCTTCCAATCACTACTTCAAAATAGTAATCTATATTAGAAAACTATAGATTAGTCTTCTGAGATAGAAACAATTCATGTGGGTAAAGCCTTTCAGGTGTTCCTACCAGTTAGAAAAAAAATGCTTTATAACTGGCTCCTATAATTTTTGTTTGTTTGCTTGTTTTTTTTCTCTGTCTGGTTTGGGGGTTTTTGATATATGGATCTCCATTACAAATACGTAAAAAAATAAACTTTGAAATTTTTTGCATGAGGCCTACAGTATGTAGTTCACCAAGTCTCAACAAATATAGAATTTAAGCATGGTAAAAAAATCAACACAAAACAATGAAGTAATTTAGAGCAAAAAACTCTAAAAATATCTAATTTAATGGCGAGATTATTTTTCAGACTATTGTAGGCAATAAGCTTTCAGGAAAATTTAAAATCAAATTCAGAATGCAGTTGTATTACATGTAAAAAAAAAAAAAAGTAACATCAGAAGATGTGCATTTCTACTTTCTTTATTCCATTTCTATATCCTCCACGGGTTTATGCATTTTTTTCATATATCTGAAAATATCACAGTTTGGTACTCAATGTGTGTATTGCATTTAAATTGAAATGCAACAGGAAGATATTTACTAGTTGCTGCAATACTAAATACCAGAATATCTGAAAGAATTTTATGCTAGATAGAATTGTGATGAAAAAGAAAGAACATGATCTTGCACAGAAACTGCTCGATAGTGAAACAGTAAATGAATTTAAATTGTTTAGATACACATCTATGCATGCATATACTAATTCTATTAATGTGAATGATAATATTTTCTTTAGTGTCACTGAGCTTACTCCTGACTTTTATACTGAGAAGAGCAACTGTCAGAACTTCAACAATATCTGTCTGAACAAAGATACACTAGATTTTTTTGGGATTCTTTTGTAAATACAGAGCTTTTGATCATGGCACAGTTTATCACTATTAACATCTATGGAGGGCTCACCAAAAAGTAATGTATTTTTGTCTTCAAGTCATGCAGAATACCGTTAGTTATTTTATTTGCCTTTTAATCCATTCCTTTCTGGTCTTATGTACTTGCTGACAGCTGTACTTAGTGGTGTGACTCACAGCTGTCCTAGGGTGACTTTATGATGTTTGTATCCCCTATCGTCTGCCCTACTTATGTTGGATGTTGAGTTCATTGCTTGTGGTGCTGGACAGAGAAAGCAAGAGGGAGAAGAAGCAGCATGCAGTTCGTCTGCAGAAGCTGCACCCAGCTCCCCCGGAATTCCTTTTCTCATGGACTGTGCTGTCTTCAGTACAGATAGAGAGTGAGATAATGCTCGCCGTGTGCTGGTTCGGAGCTCTTGGCTTTGGCAGAGGGAGAGAGACAGGGAACTTTTTTTCTTTGCTTTTTACTCACTGATTTTCCTCATTAGCTGCAAGAAGAAGTTGTGGTTTTTTGCCCTTCTGGGAGTGTTCAGCACCTCTTCAGTCCAGGACATCAGGACAATTTCCTCGTGGTCCCCACCTCAAGCTGCACACCGGGCCTGAGCTCCTGGCCCGAGCCTGGAGAGACTGAAACTGACTGAGCCACACACACAAAAGGACTTTCTGGTTTTGCCACCTCTTGAGAGCAACAAGAGGTTTTCTTGTTTAATATTGTTTAATTTTCTATGCTTATGAATATTTTTTCTGGTTAAATAAAGTTTTTTCCACTTTTTCTCTAAGGAGATTTTTATCCCGAACTGGCTGGGGAGAGGGACTGCTGAAGCTGGCTGGTTAGAAGAGACCCCTTCTAGAGTTTCCTCCCAAATCTGCCCTAAACCAGGACAACAACCTTCCCTGGAGCAGAGCCCTTTGAGCATTGTGCATTATTGTGTTGCTCAGCTGGATGGAATCTATTGCCCTAGGTTAGTCCATCACGTAGGCAGCCACTTAAAGGAGACTGACTCGCTTTTACATAGAATGTGTAGCAGAACCCTAAATTTGTGCTGCCAGCATAGTCTGTATAACTCAGACAAAATTCTGGACTTGAAAAAAGTGTGAAGATCAGAATGGTCTCCTGCTCCTGCTCACTAATTATTATCTACAGTGATTGAAGAAAAATGCTTTAGTTTCACATTCTGTTACTTTATTGGTCTAAATAAATGTTGGGGTTTTGACAGTGGTTGTTACTAGTTTATCAACTGAAATACAGACATTCAGGTATTGGTGGAAGTTTGGAGTTTTCTTTTGGAAATTGTTATCCTGGACCAAGTACTATTTACATAAGAGTATATGTTCTAGGTGAGTTCTTCACTAAGTTGATCTAAAAAAAGCAGTCCTAGTGCATATAAATCCTGTCACTGTTAGGAGGAGGACACATTATATTTTCATATGCTGCACTATAATGGAGTTGTGCTTCTGGCAAGTCACAGTTTACCCAGTGAAAATTGTCTTCAATTAATATTCCAGAGCAGAGCAAAGTTTTGCCATATTTTTATATTGATGCATTTTTATTTTGTTCAACTGGCTTTTCAATTCAAATGAGATAAGTAATTACTCATTTATCTATTACTTCCTCTTCACCACCAGGGTTACCAAACTGCTGAAATCAAGCTTATGCTTTCTATTGTGATTTATAAACAAAGAAATAGGAGTCTATCTAAAATGAATAACTCTATCTAAAGTGAATAATCCTATTTTTATGCTTATATCCTTTTTTAAGAGGAAACCAGGCTAAAAAGCAATGATTCTCTCTGTGATATTAAAGTTAATTATCTTGTTGCTTCTCAATAATGCCACAAATAACATTTTGAAGAAGCCATCATTAAACCTGTGTCAGTTTCTATGTGGTAATCTATAGGAAGAGAGTTAGTAAAGTTTCAGGAACAAGTTAAAACCTGATTACTTGACTTCAACATCAGGTTTTTGTAAAGTCTTACTGGAAAGTTGGGGAGATGTCAGAGATGAGGTATTCATTCTGCAGTGCCTGTTCATTTCCAGAACTCAGGAAAAGATATTCTCCTTCATGTCAGTACTTTTCAAGAGATGTTCTTCAGTTGAGAATGGTGGATATTCTTGTGTGTTCTTCTGTGTCATAAAGAAACACAACACAATAATCCTTAAGAAGCCAAATATCACAAATTAGTTGGAAATTTCTTAGAAAATGTTGTCTTTAACAACTGTACTAAATGAAGATAAAATAGGAAATATCCAAGAAGTTTCTGTGGAGTACCTTCTTGACTTCCAAAAAAGTGGTATTTAGAAGTGAATAAATGCCATAAAAGTGTATTTTCAGCTTTGTGTGACTCTGGCAGATGAGCACAAATTAATTTATGCCATAAGCATGCAAGCTTCTGAACCCTTCACTGAATTTCACCAAGGGCAAATAACTTCTGTAAATGTATTTTCATGCTTCTGTGACTGTGCAACTAAACAGAACCCTTTTACAATATTAGCCAATGCAAATCAAAATTGTCAATATTCTGTAAGTAGAAGAAAAAAGTATTATTGGTCTCTGTGTTTGAGTGAATCCATGTGTGAGGAGGTGTTGCAAAGGTGTTTGATTTTCTGAGTCAAGCTTGTGTTTCTTTCAGTAAATCAATGACTTCTCTTATGCAATATTCAGAAATGTCAGAATGATCAATTTCTTTTCATATGCATGGCTATTTATTTTGGGTTTATGTCTTCTTTATCAAGAGAAGAATGAAGTTTGTGAACACTTTAGTTTTCCTTAACAGCCAATGTTTCCTCTTAATCCTGCAGTGCTTGATGAAGCAAAACACCCATTCTCAATAAAATAGGGGCTACAGAGCCCTCTGTTCTCGCTAATGGTTTTTTTTTCCAGTGAGCACTGGTTGCACACTGTAAAGTCTCTGTATTATGACTAAGAAATCTTGAATTCTCTTCATAAATCTGCCACTGACAACAGTCATAGGACTTAGGACAATTAATTTTATCTCTGTTCCCATCTAGCTTTGCTTTCTTTCTCTGTTTTGTGTATGAAGGTAATTTTAGCCAGTGGCTTGTCTCCTCACAAGTCTACAAAAAAATTTTGAATATGTGGTCTCAGTCAAGAACTGTGGAGGATACTGTCATACAAAGAAATGATGAACCAAATCTACAGGAGGCTTGATAAATGACAAGCATTTATTTTGTGTGTGTGTGTGTGTGAAGTAAATTAGACTTGCAGTCCACTCGGAGAAATCTTCATCAAAACAAGCGACTTTTGCCTGTGAGCTCCTTGTCTTTAATTTCCACTCATTTTTTTTTTTTTCATTTATTTTTCTGCTTAAGAAATATGAGGGTTTTATACACTCATTTCCACCTGCAGTTACACAAAGACTGAGGAAAAGTTGCTTAATGCTGCACTCTACTATCCTTCCATCACATATCCTTTAAGACTTATGTTTACTGACAATACAGCAAGCAAATGCTGTGAAGGTTAAGTGCAGTAGTTAAACAAAAACTAATCCTCCTACATGTTCTTCCAAGGGCATTGAAAGCAGATTATTAGGACAGGAGGATGGGAGTCTGACATTAAGTGTTCTCTGGTTCAGTCAAACTGAAAGATACACAAAAAATGTTTTTCCTCTCTTCCCAAGTATGTCCATGGTTTTTATTGGAATTTTGCATATGGTAATTATTTCTCTTGAACAAACAATTCTTGTGGTTTGTTATCTCTATGGAAACCAACTACTGATTGAATTCTGTCTTAAGGCATAGTATATTTACTTCAGATGATAATCAGAGGGGGAAAATATAATTATTTTATATAAATTCATGATCACAAAAGACAGATCATAGGATTAATTAGCCAGATGCAGCTTTCCTTCATCAAATTCTTTAGCAAAATAAGACACTCTTTCATAGTAATATAATGATATGAAGGTTCAGTTACAGAATCTCTTAATGTAATACAGTAGGAGAGAGTATATTTTGAGGAAAATGAACAACTTGTGTTTGTTGTTTGGCCTTAACTAGTTAAAATATGTAGGTCGAAATTGCTTTTTGTAAAAATTAAGGACTCTATGCAAAAGACAAGAAGATTTATTAAGGAAGAAATGTATGTTGTTTTCCATTCCATTACTAGTATTTGTGGTGAATATTTACAGCAAGATACTTCCTGCCTTGAGGACACTGCTGCTGTAAGAAGGCCACGTTAAAATGACTTATTAGCATACTTAGTCCTTATTAGTATACATCTGCCAAGACTGCACTGCAAAACAATATGACCTTCAACAAAAGTTATTGACAATAGCCAACAATCAGAGACAGAATACTTTGTCTGTTTCCAGGAAATTAGTAAACAGGCTGTTGTTAACCAAGGAAGAAGAAATTATTTCAGCATCTAGGGAAATTGTACCACTCTGCCACTGAATCTCAAAGGAATTAATCCAGATGCATTAGTAAAATTATGCATTTTTAAGTCAGCTGTATCAACTTATGAAAACTCATTAACAGAGAGGAAGGTAAAAGGGGATTGACTACCTTAACAGTTATTTTGTTCCTAAATATTTTTTTTCCTTACAAATTATTATTTACTAAGGCTTCCATTGATGCCTTTTGAATCTCTTTTTCTAGCAGTAATTGCTTGATCTTTAATTACCACTCAAGTCAGTCAAGTGCTTAAATATGAAACTGAGATTAAATCAGCACTTTTATAAAACTACAACATTAAAATATTTGCATTAATTTAAAAATAATATTAAACTATTATTTTTTAAAGAAAAGGGTCTTGGTATTAACCTTGTGATGAATCTCTGTGTAAGTGGTCATTAAGATAATATGTAGCGGTAAAAAAACATGTTAACATTCACAGCTATTAGAATTAATTTACTCTGACTATCTTTAATATTCCTGAGTCTCATTTTGGCATAGATATTCACTTTTTTTTAAGCAAAACCCATGCAACTGAAATGCAAGAGAGCAGGATATAGACAATAAAATTATCATCATAATATTTTTTTTTAAAAAATCATCTTGCCCTTGATTCAAGCAGCTCCAAGAGTGTTATTCAATAAACCTCTCCTCACTGGCAGTTCTATTATATTTAATGAGGTTTTCAGCTAGGTGACACCTTTTTCTGTAATACTATTTTGTATCATCACCATATCATCTCATGCAAGAGTGGGTAATGAAAATTAATATTGTAGTGATACCCAGTGACACTAATTGGACTAGCTTACTTCTCTATTTTTGAGGAAAGAGGATTGTCTAAACTGTGTTTAGAAGGCTTGCAGGAGAAATAAATACAATGCATCGTGAACACATTTTTCTAAGCTACTAATAATTTCCTTGGTTTTTCAGAACATTATTAAAATACATAAGTATATGGTGCATAATATTGCATTTTGTATAGAATTGATGAGAAATAAAAAGAGCCAAAAGAGTAATGAGAAAGGCAAAAAGTGGGGGTATAGGCAGATGAATGTGTGATAACCACTTTAGGAAAAAATCAACATCAGCTTGAGTGACATACACTTAAAAGTAACTTTCCTCATTGTAATTGCTGCCTTGAAAATGCCAGCCAATTTACAGAAAATTTACTGGTTATATTTGTCTTTTCCATTTATCGTAGTCAAGATGTAGTGGTTTCATGTTCCCCTGCTTGTCTGCTCACACAAGGCAAGAGTGTAGTCTAGTGATTTGGTGAGAATAAAGATTAAGAGAAATGCAAAGCAGGCCTAAAACTTCAAAGATAAAGATAGTTTATTAACAGAACAAAAGACAAGAGAGGAAAAAAAAGAATCAAAATCACTCCCCAGATATAGAATCANGTATCACTTTGAACATGTGCCCGGAAAAGGATATTTGCCGACGTGTGATACTCTTTCCCATGGCTACAGCTTTCCCCACAACTGTCATCCAAGGGCTCATTTGTATACTATGGGGTAGAATTTTAAGGATTAGTTGTTTTGGTAGGAAAGCAAAGGTCTTCTCTCTCTGGAAGCAAAGTGTCTCTCATTCCTGGAACAAGGGGTCCTCTTCTTCTATCCCTGAGGGCAAGGGACTCTCATCACTCATCTCTGTAGCCTGGTCCCCCATCTCTCTCTCCCTCTGGTCAAGTTCCTCAACTACTTCAGCTTGCTTCAGCACCAGGTGCCTTTGCTCAGGTTACAAGCAAACATTCACTGCATCCCCCCAAGGTATTTATTCAGTGAATTAGAAAAAACAGTTTTTCACCATAGCTTTACAAAAGAATTTCAGCTTAAAAGCATCTCTTCTTTCTCCTCTCCCTTAGTCTTTAANGCGGACAGAGGCCCGGCCCGAGAGAGGGGGGGGGCCGAGTGGCCCCTCCTGGAGCTCCATTCCCCTCTCCCTCAGGCAGGGAGGGGGAGCAAAAGCAGCCCCAGAGCAGCAGCAGCACTGCCCGAGAGGAGGGGAGGGGGAGCCGGCAGGGACCCGGCCGCAGCCCCGGCACAGCCCCCAGGCCCTGAGGCCCAGAGCGGCCGGGCGGGCACACGGAGATGTTCCCTTCCCTGCCAACGGGAGTCAAAGAGAGCTTCTAACTTCCCGCTCTTAAAAATGTAAGTTTTGCAAAGATGCTTTCAATGTTCAAGTGGCTACATGAAGTGCCCATCTTAAAATTAGCCAAGCCTTGGGCTCCTCACCTCTGCTGGAAACTGTGCCCTGGCGGAAGTGGAAAAAAAAAAGAGGGGAAGAAAAGTTGTTTTTTCCAAACCATGGCACAAGAATAAAATAAAGTTCCCTGGATACAGCTAAAGGGATGACCTAATAAAATACTAGATAGACCATTTTATTTGCTACTGATTTTATTGTCAGCTAAACCATGGCTGCAGACAATTCAGCTGAATTATAGTTTGTGCAAAGTAAACATGTCTTCAGCTACTGATATCCATATGGTCATTGAAATGGGCTTCTGGGACTTGAAATGGCACTTAAGGTATTATATTTCTTTTAAATATATATGTAGCTATTGTATATTCAAATTTAGTCTCAAACTATTAATAGGATATTTTATTTTTTCATAGACTTTTCAGGAAAAAAAAGCTATTATGCATTTGCTACAAGACAGGTGTTGGGAATACTTGTATGTGTAATGGCATATAATATTATTTTTTCATAAAGTGTGAGTGAAATAGCTCCAGGCTTTTTTACCCAGAGGTCTTTTCTCAATATACAGTAGCTATTTTGTTTGTCACTGAGATTATAGCAGCGTTAATGGGGAGTGAGATATTCCCCACTCCCCAACCTCCAAACGACTATTGGGATTTTTAATTTGGTGCCTTTCATCAAATATTTGGAAGAAGGAGTGAGACGAGAGGAATCCCAGTGACTCAAAGGACCCAAGCTATGTCTATTTCCAAGTTATGCAATTTTTGTTTCATTTTCATGATTTTGTTTTGTTTTGTTTTGTTTTTAATTAGTTCCTGGGTCTCCTGATTTTGTTTTGTTTATTGACTGTGATTCTTCCAGCCTTTTCCACTAGTAACTGAGTCTTGGAAAAGCTCGTGTTTTATTTTGTTCTGAGTTTATGCTTGAACTAAAGAGGATGGGAGATTGTTCATGTATCCACTCCAGTGCACAGCCTCCAGGAAACTTGCATAAAAGTAAAGTTACTGGAACTTGGAGTAAATCAAAAATCAGAAAACCAGATTAACCTCCTGTGACTGCTAAGCCTAAGGGAACCAGGTCACAAAGAGGCAGAACCATTATAATTGAAGTAATTGTGTTACATACTATAAACAGAGACCAATGGGTCTGTAAAAATGGCTGTCCATTCAAAATGCCCCCTGTTCTGCAACTGCAAGGAAGTTAGATGTAGAATTTCCTTTTGACATGACTGCATAAATATATATACACAGCATGATTGGAGTTGATCAAATTGAGCACAAAAGATTATTTGTTCTGTTTGCACTGTTCATGCATTTGGAAGTTTTTATGTGTGAAAGAGAAGCTGCTGCTTTCTAAATGTTAAGCATACAAGCAAGGGCTAAGTGCACTGGTACTCTGTGCATTTTGAGAAGCAGTAGCTGGAAACATCTGCACTGCTTCTCTTGAAATGAGAATGCCACAAACAGGTCTTGCACTGTCAGTACTGAGCCTTTCACACTGTATAGAGCTAAAAGACCATGTCATGGCAGGAAGGATGATAGACACAAAAAACATCACATGTGCATTATCTTTTGAACTTACTGATTTCCTGTCAATGAACTAACACCTCATGGATTTGGAACTGCTTTTAAAATGAGTTCATATGCTTATCAGAGTTGACAAAGTGACAGGGGAAAGAAAAATAATTCCCTGCTGTTTCCTTGATTTGCTTTCCTATCCCTTGCATTAAGATTTCATGGGTTCAGCTTGGAAATAGGGCTTTCTTTGAGACTTCAAACAAATCAACAGACATTGAAAGGATGAGAAATATTGCTTTCAGTAAAATATTTCATTTATTTTAAAGAAATAATTAACTACCTCTTTATTTTTTGTACCAGTTAGTTTTGACATAATTTATGCTCAATTATCCTGCAGAAAATGTACTCCTAACCTGCTAACCTACCAATCATTTTGCATTGGAAGATTGGCTGCTTCTTGCTGCAGAAATGCTTGAGTGTTACATGAATATGGCAAGCTCTTTATATCACCATGTGCTCAGCATCTGGGGTGGGGCAGACTCACTACTAGTTATTTCTCAAATAGTTTCCCTACTGAGCAATATTATATATATATATATATTTGTTATAACTGTTTCTTAGCTTAATCACTTGATATAGAAACCTTACAGATGCTCCAGATAAAGCTTTAGAAAAAGACATTTAAGGATAGCATGACAATATCTGTATTTACAGAGTAAGTTTTTTCTTTTCAGGATTGAATGATTAGGTGGGAAGATAAAATATTTTGAAGTCTGCCTAAAGTACTGACCCTAAGAATGATCTTCTAAATATTGTAAAGCTTTACTTGAGTGTGGATATTTTACCCTGCAGAGTGAGAGGTGAATGCATTGTATAATTTTCTTTTTGCAACATTAGCTAGGTAATGAATCAGGCTCTTCTTACCACACAAAAAACGCCCAAAAAAACTCCAAAAACAAACAAAACAACAACAACAAAAAAGTCTTATCCACTTGTGAGATTATTGATGAGTGAAAGTCCTATAATATATTTTGGACAGCTGTCTCAAAATTAAAGGATTGTCCTCTGGAAAGATGCCCCTGGATATAGAGTGAGTCTGAGGCAGTATTTTGTAGTAGATAAACTACAAGTTTTTAGGTGGATAAAGCTAAGAAGGGAGAAGAATCTCTTGATTTTCTTACAAAAAATGTCACAGTAACTGTGGTTTGAAAAAAAACCAACTACCCCCCAAAAAAACAAACAAACAAACAAACAAAACCAAACTTGCCTCTTCTTTATGATATGCTGATAGTTCAAAAGCATCAAATTCAACATTCTCAGCTGATGAGTGGTAAATTAAGCTGAAGTTATTCAGTTGCATCCTGAGTTTTTCCTTCTCTTTCCCCCCCTTTGCTTCCCTCCCATCTTGGGAAAAATGTTGCTGTGCTTCTCACACCTGCTTGATAATTTCCCCATTTAAAAAAAAACAAAAAAAACCACCAAACTGGTATGAAAACCAACCAAACAAAAAACATTGTTCAGAAGCTGCCTTTATGGTGAACTCAGCTGTGTCCACCTATCAGACTTGCCTATCAGATAAGATGCCTTAAGAGGTGCAGATCCACTTCTAATTTTCAATGGGCTTCAAGTGTGAAATGGACTCCAAATACACAGATTAAATAAAGTAGCCTCTGGAGTAGCCTTTGGGTCTACACAATAGCAGAATTTGTGGCAGGTATAAGTTTCCTTGGCAAAACCTATCAGTATGTGGACATCAACCACACATCTTTGCTCATCGTAACCAGATTTCCTGTACTTTTCTATGCACAATTTGTTTGGTCTGTCTTTGCAGGTATTCCCCACCTTTTGAAATGTTTCACTACAAAAACGGGTGTTTGAAGGCTTAAATTGTTAAAAAGTCTAAAATTATTTGGTCTGTGGTGACAGAAGTCAGTTTGTTAACAGAGTGTCTGGTTTAAAAAGCATTTTCGTTTTACTCAGGTGTCTTAGCTGCATGAAAGGAACAGAAAACTCTTTGTGTGACCTCAGGTACTTTCTCTAGTGACCTAACTAAAAAATACTGACATTGAAGGCTGGAGTTTTTGCAGAAACTGTTACAGATACAACATTTTCATTGATTCAGTACTTTTTCCAATAATAAAAATGTTATTTATTGAATTTTTGGGAGGATTGAAGGACAATTCTTCAGTAACTGCTTTGCAATTTGTGCTCCTGTTTCACTGATGCTATGCCCTTGCTGATATTTGTGAGCTATTGGTTTCAGGAAAGACTGGAGTGATAAACTATGCACAAGTACTTTTACACTGGACTTATGTGCTGGGCATAGGGATGTTTGTTCCTATTAGCTTATATTTAGAATATAAAGAGCTAGTCTTCAGCAGGTCTTAAAAAAGAGAAGTTATATTCAGCGTTAGCATGCAGAAGTGAAATATAATAATATATATACATTATGTATATTAAATTACTAAAAGCAAAAGTGTCAAAATCAAAGCATTCTGGAGATGCAGTTCTTGAAAAAAGGGGAAAGAAAGAGAAGGAAAGAGATGAGGAAACAGGGTGTACTTGGCTAGTACAATTTTCTTTATTGCAGCTCATATAGTGCTGTGGTTTAAATTCCTAACCAAAACAATACTCAAATAATACTTGTTAAGACACTTCAAGGCTAGCAACAAGGCCTTCTCTGATTGTCACACAAACACACAATTGTGTGACACACAACTCATTGTGCAATGGGTTGGGAGCTGACACAATCCTGCAGACAACCTGAACCAACCAGAGATACTCCATACCATATAGTCATGGTTAGCAATAAAAGGAAAATAGGAGATTTTAAGAACATTAGGTGCTTTTTTTTTTTTTTTTTTTT
>VZTR01030505.1:57932-76489 GCA_013400775.1 Chaetops frenatus
TTTTGGAACTTACTGTGATGTGGTAAATGGTTGTCTTTGCATCACTTCTTTTGTTCTGTTGTCATCTCTCTTCTTAGCTTTTTCTTCAGGTTCTTTTTTTTTTTTTTTGGTTGGTTTTTTGTTTTGTTTGTGGTTTGGTTTTTTTTTTTTAATGAAGACACCCAAGCTTTCATGCTTTTATTCTTCCCTTCCTCCTTTTTTTTTCCCACTGAACGATGGGGAGACAGTGACTGAGCATCTGTATGGTGCTTATTTGCCCACTGGGATTTACCAAAAACAGAAGGAGGTGGTAAAGCTAAGGAAAAAAAATCATGCTTATATCTGATGCTCTTTATATTAAGGTATATGGATTTTTCATTTGTACCATATTAATTAAAATGTGAGTGAGGAAAATTTAAAAGGGCAGTGAATTACACTGGTTGTTAGCAGATACTTCAAGATTACAATTTCAGGGAAGAAAAAAAGGCTTAGCATAGCTTTGTACTCAGTTATACAGACCTGTATTAATCTTGAAACTGTAACTGTTCCATTATGTAAAGGATTGAATAATGAAACTCCTTTTACAAGCCTTACTATTTTGTGGTTCTTTGACTGCTTAATAGCACCACAAAGCACTTACTTTTGAAATTACTGAGCTTCATGGCTATCTGTATAGCTGTTAGAAAAGCAGATCATATTCCTATTCAAATATCTAGTGTCCCTTTTTATGTGTAAACTAAACTCATGAAGTTTCACAGAGAGGAACAGATGTTCATGCAGCTTATCCCTGATATATGAACACACTTTTCTTTCTGAACTGCATTAAAGAGATTGTCTTCATGGTTTCATTTCCTCATATTAGGCTTCTGTCCTCTGACAGGAAGCTGGATAGATGACAGAAACTGAAAATAGTCTTCTTTGGCAGACTAAACAACAAGTGTCACCTTCAGTGGCAGCCTGCAAGACAAGATTTTTGAGTATTTTTCTTTAAGCAGTGTTACCTTACTGTACTTATAGATGAAATCTGCTGGCTTATTTGCAATGGACAAATACTTTAAAACAAAATCACACAGGAACTAATGCCTTCTAATATATTGCTGTCCCCACAAAGAGACATGTTATGTATCTATCTGCTTCTTCCTTAAATAACTAACTTTTTTTCATAGCCTTATTTCCAGACATTTATTTCCCTTTGGCTATCATACTCCATTGGTTCCTTAAGTCTTGATCAAGTTTATTTTTCCTCAGTCCCATTTGTATCTCTTTAAGTGGCTTCTTTGAAGTGCCCTTATTTGAACTAAATATGAATTTGTTGTCATTGCTGAGAGCCAGCATATATAGTATATATTTCTTTTTTAATTTAAGATTTTTAAACTGTCTGAACAACTCTTTCTATGTAACCCAGGGACAGACCTGACTAGGATTTCATCTTGCAGTATTACTTCTTACAGGTGTACTAAACAGTGAAAACCTTCATGGCTTGCTCTGTTTTCAGACCCAAGAAAGTAATTGACCAGAAAAATAGATATTCACAGGAAACTGAACCTTATTGACTGGAAAGAACCACTGGGGATCCTCTGATCCTCTGTTACATTTTAAATGTCTCGATATCCATGTGGACACCTCACAGTCCCTCTGAGTAATGTCTTCCAGTGTTTTCCCATTATCATGGTAAAAAAAAAAAATCTCCATGCCCATTGTAGAATTTCCCATTCTCCAATTTGTGTCCACTGACTCCAGACTAGTCACCATGTACTTCCAAGAAGACTGGTTTCATCTTCTCTGTGCCCTCCCACAAGGTATGTGAGGTCTCTCTCAAGCCTTCTTCTCTTTAGGCTGGAAAGACCTCTCAGCCTCTTACAGCCTCTCCTTGCACACCATGTGTACCATTCCCCTCATCTCAGCAGCTTGATGACCTTTGCTGCGCCCACACCGGTGATATTCTTGTGCTGGGGAGCCCAAAGCTGGACACAGCACTTGAGATGTAGTCTCACAACTACAGAGAAGGATTGCTTTCCTGGACCTGGTGAGTACACTTCTGCTAATGCAGCAGATCCAATTCAGGTTGTCAAATTTTGTCTGTGCTTCAAGGGGGCTCTGATGATTCATGTTCAGTTTTTTTTTTTTTATCAGAACATTCTGATACTTTTCTGCCAAGCGACTTTCTCTCCAGCCAGGACCCAGCCTATAGCATTGCATGGGGTTATTTTCTCCCAGATGCAGGATTTTACACATTGCTGAACTTCATGATGTTACTGTCAGACTGTTCCTCACACCTGTCCAGGTTCCTCCAAATAACAGTCCTGCCCTGAAGCACATCATCTGTTCCTCCCAATTTTGTATCATCTGCAAATATGTTGAGAGTGTCCTCTCTCTCATCCTCCAAGTTTTTAAGTCATTGAACAATATTTTCCCCAGTAGTATTAAAAGTTGTCTTTTTTACTGAAAATCACTGCTCTCTGACCAACAGTCCAGCCTCCTTTTCTCCTACTTTATTGTGCACTTCTCCAGTCCACAGCTAGTGAATTTAACTTGTAAGAATACAGTACGAGACTGTCAGAGATGCCTTGCTAAAGTCAAAGTATGGCACATCCACCATCCTCCTTTCATGCTTACAATCTACATGCCTACAATGAGTTCTCTCATTGTAGGAGACTGGTCAGGCACAACTTGCCCATAAAGGGGCAAGTAGTTTACCTGAAGCTGCACTCTTGAAGACTAAATTGTGAGAAGGAATATTCTTCTGCAAAAAGAGCACAGGGGTGAAAGATGCCTTTGGTCCCCAACACTTTTTGTGTGCATATAGAAAGATCACTTGTCAAGTCTTAGTCCATGATACGTATGAGACAGGTAATGATAGGGGCTTACACTAATTAATGCCTTCTGTCCCCACTCAAAGATTTTCAGTAGTGATTAGCCAACCCAATGTAGGATTAGTGTTCCTGCTCTAAGCCACATGGTGCAGTTTCCCTTTCCCGCTATTCCCAGTTACTCATCTTGTGAGACTCACCTCACCAGGCTTCACCTAGATTACCTCTTTAGTTACTGGAAAGAAATGGGCTTTTCTTGGATATGAGTCAACTAATTTATTACTAACAGCTACCTGGTAATAAAAGGAGATAATATTCTAAAAATAAGTTCTTTTTACAGTGTATAAAGAACTCTGACTTAGTTGTAGATTTAGTCAGATAAATCTCATCCAGAAACATTTCTTTTGAATTTCCCTAGGATATTTCTATTACAATTCAGTTGTTATTAAGTGGATAGGAAGAAAGTATAAATCTAGATTTACCTCACACCTAAAGTATTCCTATTCAGAGATCCTTAAAGATTTCTGCATAGCTTATGGTACATTTTATCTCACACTAATAAATATATGATCGAGTTTCCTTCAGGAGCTATTCGTTGTGTTTTATTTGCAATGTCTGAACAATCTGGTTCCTTTTGCTGTTGCTAGTATGAGTTTTTAGGCATTTTGGAAACATGTCAGTTTTTTAAGGGATTCAATCTTGCCTGGGTCAAAAATAATGGAGTTTTTCTATGGCCTTCAATACATGCAGAATCAGGTCTTCAGTCTTTTCACTATAATGTGATTCTAATTATGTTACACTTTTGTCCTTCTTCTGTGCTTTCCCTTGCAACATTAAACTTAATTTGTTAATTACCCAGCATTTGCAAATTACGAGCCAAATCTGGAACTCATTTCCTTTGCTGCTTGCTCTGTGTCATCTCTCTTGAACAAATGGAGTGATAAGCATGTGACGATTTTTTGCTAAGCATTATGTTCTTTATTAAAGTCTGGTACACAGTGGCCCCCCTAACAGCCTTGTCAGCTTACCTTATACAAATTACTTTACTTTAGGTTTGCCCTGATTCAAAAAGACACTTAGAGTTTCAACTATCTGCAGTTGTGTTAGGAATAATAACGAATTTAATGAGACTGCTCATGATGAAAGTTAGGTTTGTCTGTAATTACAATTTGGTAGTTGGGGCTGATTTCAGAATAATTTATTACAAGGATAAAAACATTTATGGAATTCTGTAAATACTGGAATAGCTGTTTACCTAATGCAAAAATGGCACGTCCAAAAGAAGTAAGTTTTGAATAATGAAAGTGATTTAAATGCAGAATCCCATCCTTTACACGTATTTCTTGAAACACTGCTTAGCACCACATTTCTGCTGGGGTAATCGTTTATGTCAGTCTGAAATTAGCTACAAAGAGTATCTTCTGAAAGATTGTTCAATGATATATATTGAAAAAACCAACCAAACAGAATTCTTTTTGTAAGAAATGAAAATCTCTAAAGGTTTTCTTCACTTCTGCTCCATTCATGGAGTTCTTGATATTGCCAAGAAGAATGTCAATTGTAATGCAGATATCTGTCCAACAGGAAGTGTAGTGAGATCACAGGATCAATTTTCATAAGCAATTTGATGGCCATCAGTCAGCAGTGATGTTTTGTTTGGACATTTTAATGAACTGAATCACATACAAACTAATGATCTGTCAGAAGTTGAAAAGTCATAGTCCCCTTACCAGTCATTATACCCTTTAGTACTCCAAAGTGTTCTATTTCATTTTTCTTCTGTTTTTTATTCTATCATTATTTTTTTATAGTATTCCTTTTTAACTGTCTTCCAAGTGTTATCCTAAAGCCTTATTTTTCACAAGATATTTGGTTTTATTCTGTGTTTATTTTTTGTCAAGCATATTTAGGTGCTCAAATTTGTCTGTATCTCTTGGGCATTGAACTGATAACACTAATAGTAAATAACTTCATCTCTAGGCAAAATTAGACCTGAAAAATGAACATAACAATGCTTGGTTCCCCATTATCATCAGAATGGTTCTTCAGCTGTTCATAGCTTTTAGATGCACCACCCTGGAGGTTCAGGTCTCAGATGACATTTGGAAGATTCCCAGGTTTGGAGTCTTGTCTCTGCAGCAGGAGTTTCCTGATGCTCCAAGAATCCTTACTGCAACTGCAGAGCTGAAGAGCATCTAAGCCAAAGATCTGGGGCTCCTTCCTCCAGGAACAGAGCAGTGACAATCTGGTAACCCTGCAGCCACAAGTCTGGGACTCAAAGAATCTGGCTGCAGCGCCTTCCACATGCCAGCATCTGCCTGCAGCTCTGCAGCTCAAACCTCTGCCCATCACCTGGTATCTCCTGGCTGCAGAGCATGTTCATGGTGTGCATTCACTGAGCATTTATGCTCTGTGAACTAGAATAATGCTTAGTAGTATTTTTAGGAAGCTGGCTTCTAATTATGTTCTGGCATGCTCCATTATTTATGGCACAAATTTTAGTAGTCTTAAACTTTCTATAATATCAAACATGAAAAATTACAGTTTGCAATATTTTGATGTCTTTCTTCTGTCCTTTCATGGCAATGTCTACAATCATTACTAGAAGGAAAAGTTGCATTATCACTCCCTGTTGTGATTTCCTGTCATTGACTACACGCCTTACTGCAAGGGTCATAGTTTTAAAGATGGATGTCTGATTTGGGCTGTGTACAGCTGTAGTTGTTCATGTAATAAAAATGCTTGCAGTCAGGTGTGTACACAAGTACCTATAGGCTGAAAATTCAAATTTGAGCCAAAGCTGCAAATTATGCATCCTAGACCCTCGTCAAAAATACATTCTTTCCCTCCATTCAACCTTATTCCATGTCTTTCTCACTTGCAAAATAAAGCCTATGTAATGAGCTGTTGATTATTCCCTTTTTCTCCTGCTCTTTCACTCTTAAGTCTATCTAGATCTTCTGGGAATACTTACTGTAAATGTACCACCATCCTTTCAAATAAGCTGTGATGTGGTAAATGTAAGTATATATAGTAATTTTCAGCTGCCTTTTTTTCAAGTTTAATTCATATTCTAAACATGCATCAACCAACTCTTGGGTTTGCCACTAAATTAAGGATTAAGTATTCATTTGGCATGCTTATCATACACTGGCTACTGCTATACCAGGGGAACCAGCCAGAATAAAAAAATCTCATACTGAATTTTTCCAAGGACTTTTTCTTTAAAGAAAAAAACCTGGAAAACCAGTAGAAGAAGTCATAGAAATTTCTTTCCTTCTGGAAGCCTTCCGATAGCTAAAACTATCTTCTTTTTATGCCTCTGAGCTACAGTATGCAAAAGTCAGTACTATTAAGATATAATAGGAAGTAGAAGATAATTCTAAGGCTGTTTTACAACTGATGAAATCTGCTTCAGCTCTGTCTACAACCTGATTACCATGGAAACCATAGCTGGCCAACAGAATAATTCTGATCAAAAGGAATTACTATTAATCTTCCCAGTCAAGGGTGGATGGAGGTCTGGACAGCTTATGTTAAATTTTCTGGTACGGGCTGAAAGGTTCAGTAAGGGTAAATATTAATTCTTTGATGGTTAGAGAGCAAGAGTATTTTGTTATGAGACAAGTACAGCCCACTGTCCAAAATTCAGGTACTAGCAGATTGCAATATGAGCCTCCAGGAATTGGACATAAATAAAGGTAGTTTTCTGGATGGTAAGGAGCTACAAGAAAAACTGGCATGAGAAAATTAACTGTCTGTTTCAAGGATAGTCAAATGATAGTTTAAAACCTAATGCAGGAAGGAAAAAGTAGTAAGAATGTTGTACACAGGTTAGTGTTTAGACCGGTAAATATCTATTCTTGCTAAGATATACTAAAGTCAGAAAAAAAGCTTCTGTTTTTCATAAGCCCCCCGAAAAAACACAAAGACAAAAACAAGCACAAACCAACCAACCAACCAACCAACTAAAAAAAAAAAAAAAAAAAAAAAAAAAAAGGGTTTTCTTACATAGAGACAATTTCCATGGTTTGTAACAAACCATGTATTGAAATCTATATATTTTACACAGATTAGAGAGAAGTTGATAGAATCTGAATTCAGAATTCTGCTATTTTAACAAGCAGCATTTTTTTTTATAACAAGACTGTGGAAGCAGAAGACAGGCCTCCATTCTTCAAGAGTTCCCTGTCTCTTGAAACGTGCAAATAGATCAGCATTTGGTGTTTCTAGACCTGAGAAATTTTCCAGTTCATAAATTTATGTTTATAGCAGACAACACTCACGTAACCATAGAATGTTTTGGTCTTGAAGAGGCCAATAAAGGTGACTTTGTCCAACCCCCTGCAATGAGCAGGGACAACTTTAACTAGACCAGGTTGGTCAGACCTTGAATGTTTCCAGAGATGGGGCATCCACCACCTCCGAGGGCAACTTCTGTTAGTTTTTCAACACATTCATTGTGAAAAATCTTTCTTATGTCTAGTATAAGTTGACCAATGCCTTGAAGATGTGATGCTTGTACAATAGAAACTGTAGAATTCCAATTTTCTTGTGGTTCATATTCAAAAAGACTAGAAAGAGAGGTTTTAAAAGCAAAAAATGTCCCAAACTTAGAGTGAGGACAGAAGGAATGAGGAATTGATGCTGAAAATAACTGTTATTGCAATAATTTTGTTCTGGTTTTAGGTAGAATAAAAAAGGTGGTTTTTTACTTTTTAATAAGTAAATAAGTGTTATTTTACTTTCTTCTTGTTTATTGGAAGAATGAAAATTAGACACTTAGTTCCCAGTGAGCTCACTTACAATTAAATACCTTGATAATTAGCAATTATTTCTCTCAGTCAAGCTGTTCTTCCAGGCTAGTTCTGTATGCAGTGGGTTCAGGTACCTTCAGACAATGTTTTAACTCCATCCTAAAATTGTGTTATTAGCCTAAATTTCAAAGTAGCCTTTTATTTCCTTTAACTATAAAGGCAGCATGGACAGTATGTTCAATTTTCATTTTGAAGACTAACCTAGGTGAATGAAACTTGCACGTGAGGATCTTCCCAAATGACTGAGTTATTTGGTGTATAACCACTTGTTCTCTTTGTTTAGTACTGTGCCAATAACTAAAAAAAACCACAGGCCACACTGCTATAAGTTTTCTCTGTAGAACAGATTGGAAGATTAATAACAGGCTGGGCTCAAAAGCTGTTGGGAATAACAGGGAATGCATCATTTTTAGTATAGCAACATAATAAGACCATGGTGACAGAAGAGTTGGTTTTAGGTTTGTTTTCTGGTTTTATTTTGTGTGTGTGACTGGATTAATACTGACTGTCTAAATATGGTTATTTTCTTAGGTTTTGTATAAATAAAAAATGAAGGAAACATTTTGCCTACTCTAGTGATTTGGAAGATGAAAGTAGGTACTGGTGTGTTGGAAGCCAAAAAAATGGAAGGACTCTCTACCTCATCATTGTACTTTATAGTATCAGACTCTCAGTTTCCCAATGGGAAATAAAACAGGACTTCTTTCTTACTGTCTTCACCCTTGGTGGCCAATTAAAAGCTTTTTTGGTTCCAGCTGAAGACTTGGCAGGTCTACTGTTTTGGCCACAATGTGATGAGGAGCATAATGAAAGTTAAAGTTAAATTACAGTTCAACACCTGTGGCTGGCTTGGCTCTGTATTCACATTTGACACCAAGCCAAGGCAAAGCCAGAGTGAGAATCTTCTAATGTTGTTTCTTGGCAGTCAAAGTCACCTTAAATATCAGTTAATACATTTATCTTTTCTCATTTATACAGTTAGCTCCAATGCTTTGACTTCCATCTTGCTCAAAGAGACAAACTAGGACTTGGCATGATTCCATTACCACAGGTTTGGCTGAAGGAGCTATTCAAATTTAAGAGAAATTTACTTTCTGAATGGAAAAAATGAAGCACAGCAGTTCTTGAATTTTATTGTGAGGCACACTCTTGTTTTCTCAAAATCTGTTTTGAATTTTGTTTGAATGGGTATCTTGGTTTGATCCCCACCAGTAACTGAGCCCCACAGAGCCACTTGCTCACATTTCCCCCAGTGGGGTGGAGGGGAGATTTGGAAGAGTAGAAGTAAGAATACTTGTGAGTTGAGATGAAGACAATTTAATAAGTAAAGCAAAAGCCACATCAAGCAAAGCAAAACAAGGAATTAATTCACCACTTGTCATGGGCAGGCAGGTATTCAGCCCTCTCCAGGAAAGCAGGGCTCCATCATCCACAACAGTTACTTGGGAAAAGAGAAGCTATCAATGCCCCCTCTTCCTTCTTCTTCCCCCACCTTTATATGCTGAGCNACATTTCCCCCAGTGGGGTGGAGGGGAGATTTGGAAGAGTAGAAGTAAGAATACTTGTGAGTTGAGATGAAGACAATTTAATAAGTAAAGCAAAAGCCACATCAAGCAAAGCAAAACAAGGAATTAATTCACCACTTGTCATGGGCAGGCAGGTATTCAGCCCTCTCCAGGAAAGCAGGGCTCCATCATCCACAACAGTTACTTGGGAAAAGAGAAGCTATCAATGCCCCCTCTTCCTTCTTCTTCCCCCACCTTTATATGCTGAGCATGATGCTGTATAATCTGGAATGTCTCTTTGGTCAGCTGGGGTCAGCTGTCCAGGCTGTTACCCCTCCCAGCTCCTCATGCACCCCTGGCCTCCTCACTGATGGAGTGAAAAGGCCTTGACTCAGTGTAAGTACTGCTCAGTGATAACACACTCCTTGTGTTATTGACCTTGTTTTCAGCACAAATTCAAAACATAGTCCCATACCATCTACTGCAAAGAAAATTAACTCTCTCCAAGCCAAACTCAGCACAATGAGAAATGAGTTTTCTATTCTTTGAAGTCTTTTGAGATTTTTTACATTTTGTGGTCTGCATTTAAAAAACCTAAGACTTCTGAAATTCTTCAAGATAAAAGCAAGACCTATTTACCACAGAATAACCATTTTTCTGAGGACTAATTTACTTTCACAGAATATGTAATAAATTGTTTTTCAAAATTGCCATGAATGAGGCAAATCAGGCACTTGGAGCTGGCTCTTTGAAGTACGTAAAAGAAATCCATTTATTGATTCTTTTGGGTTAAGTTTCTCTCAGTCTCAATGTGGTTGTCCGTCTTTGGACTTTTTATTAAGTAGGCACTTGGACAGGATCTTTATTCTTTATCAGGAGTACTCTAAATTCTCCCTTTTATGTAAATCAATATGGCAAAAATGGAGTAGGGACACAGAGAGCAAAAAGGAATGGTATTTATCTTACAAGCAGCATCCATGTAGGAGCTACCTATCTAGACTGTGATTACAGACTACAGAAGACAGGAAGTTCTAGGCATAATTTGTCTTCTTCCAGAGCAGATATCTAATAGATCAAATAATTCCATGCTAAGAGCATCTATTTCCCTCCATTGATTCTGAAGGAAACTAAACTGATTAGTTTGTTGCCAATATTGTGGTTTTGCATCAAGTAGATAAGATTAATTGTACCCATGTTGTTGCTATGGTCTAATATTTTGACTATTTGTCTGAAAACAGCTGGGGAGACTCAGCCCCTTTAGAAATATGATAGTGGGACAACAAGATGTTACTGGTACTTCACAGAGAGTCTAGACTAGCAATAGAAAATTACTGAGGTAGGCAAGTGTACTTTACTTGAGCAAGGTGAGGTGCTGAAGGCAGGTGATCAGAGAACATGTTTAGGAAAACAGAGTACCTTTAATTTTTTATCAGTGAAATACATGTAGTTCTTGAAAATGTTTCTAAACCTAAACTATGTTATTCAATTACTTACTATCTTAACTATTACTCTGTCTTAATGAATTTATGTGTGTACAAGCTCTATGAAAAATAAAGTTAGTTAAAATTTTGATTATTCTATACCTCTATTGCTTTCAATGTTAATGATGATTACATTACAGGAGTTGTATGTGAGGATAACTATACTGTTCTTTGACTATATCAATATAAACCACTGGTATTAGTGAAGTACATGCATATAAGTATTTATGAATGCATTTATACAACCACAAAATACGTAAGTAAATGTATTTTTACATAGGCACAGGTATATGTTTTCATAGCTGTTATCTGTCCTTAGAAACGAAACTTATAGTACTAATCAAGACAAATGTTCTCATATCAGAGTAGAAAGATTAGGTCGCATGCTTATTTTTCATGATTAGATAATTTTAATCTCCATCCCAAACCCTTCCCAAGTGCATCTCAATAAATATATATTAGGATATTGCTTATTTTGTTTCTATTTGATTTTTTGGCATTGTTGGTTTTCTTTATCTTTTGGATGGTTTGGTAGGGTATTTTGTATTGGTCTTTTTGATCCATTGGTTTCCAGGTTACTTCTAAGAAATATTATATAGTGTCTGTTGTGTTTCCTACTTCAAGGTATTTTTTTTAGAAAAATAAATGTTAAGCCCAAAATTAACAAACCCAGCCTTACCTGGAGGAAACAAGAGAACTCTAAATTTATATAAATAAATTTGGGACACTATAATGTAATTCATGCCTGAAATATGTGTTGAGGTATAGTTCTGCTTTCATTCATATGCAAATACTATGTATTTGAAAGGGAGGGATTCATAGATGTTTTATTATCTGTTAAGATTTATCTGTCCTATGATAGCTACTGTCCAGAGAGTGGAATGCTACAGAGAAGATCTGTTAACAGAACCAACTAAAAAAAGAAATAAATTTAGAACTGAAATTTTAGATAATGGATCACTGCCAGAGTTTTCAAGACTGTAGTTCAATCTTCAACACTGTACTTCTATTAAGCTTCTGATAAAGAAATACTGCTGTGAAATTTTGCCTCTAGAAAAATGAAGTGCTATTCTTGCTGTTCAGGAGTTGAGAGCTGAGACCAGATTGTGCTTTAGCAAAGCATAGCTGTCATTTTTTCTACTCTTGTTCCTCAAGGAAAGTAAACTATGTGAGTTGCGAATATCTGACTCATTGCTTCTTTCTGCAGTGTCTCATCTGTCCTAACCATTTCAGGGTGACAGTTGAGTAAAAGCCCTGACTGTATCTCCATCTACATGTTCCCACCTCTCCCAGATTTTGAGAAAAAGTTGCAGCCCACAGAGATAGCTGTTATAAATGCCTTTGGTTTTATTTAATTCTTTCCTGACCTGTATTTTAATAAAGGTAATAGCAGATAGTAGACACATCTGAAGATTCAGAAGTGCTGCAGATCATACCATTAATACTATCACAGGTAAAGGGGTACCTGTGCTGAGCTTATGTTGATCTGAATAAATTTGTTGTACAGGCTAAATGCAATAGGTATTCTGCAGATACTTTTATGTGACACATGCCATCCCCTGTGAAACTTGTGTTGACTAGGGAACACACCTTATGAAGAACTAGGAACTTTCTGATTCCTTAATCAATATTTATACTGCCTAGACAAAATAAAACTAAGTTATAATCCTGTCTGTGTTAGGAAGAGTTTGGGCAATGCTCTCAGGCACATGCTCTGACTCTTGGATCCCTGGTTCTGCACAGGGCCAGGAGTTGAACCCGATGGTCCTGATGGGTCCCTTCCAGGTGAGCATATTCTGTCATTCTATGATTCTGTGATATTATGTTATTATTAGTCAAATTGCAGTGCTGATAACACTTATATTCAGTTTTATTAAAATATTGTTACTATCCAGTAACAAAACAATAGGCACAGATACATACAAAGTTTCTCATATCCATCTGGTTTTGCTGATCTCATGATAACCCTCCCAATGCTCTGCTGGATCCCAAGGTAAATGAACCATTTGCATTACAGAATGACATAATACACCCTGCCCATTCAGTTACAAGAACTCCCTCCTTAATTTAGGGCAATTTTCCCTTAACTTTCATAAAGCATAGAGATGTGTTTGTGTGAGGACATTTGGCAGATTCTTTTCAGAGATGTTGTTTCATGTTAACTTTGTGTTAATTCAACTTGGAATATTTTTCTTATCCAAATTACTAAATGGTCATGCTTCTATCCTTTGTCAGTGATTGCATCAGCTCCAATACATTCCTTAATTTTGGTACCATGTTAGCATGGTGGTCAGTTATCAGCGAGCAGCTAGCTGGAAATACAGGGAAAGGACTGAGGAAATTATGACCCCTTCTTGCAATAGTCATACATATCAACAGAGATATTCCAGGAAACCAAGTTATTACTGTGGCTGCACTGTGAAGAAAGGATGCTAAGGCTGCCTTTTGTTTGACTGTTTATGAAACATAATCATCTATCATATGAGGTGCATATTGCCAATAGAATTCCTTTCTGTGATCTCACATAACAAAATATAAGCCTGTATACTTAGGAAGTTACCTAAACAGTGAGACTTTTATATCATTGGCCTGCCTCTTGCCTTAATGATTTCATTTAAGCTAATACATATGAAAGGTACTTGACAGTGTATGATCTGAGCGCTTGTGAAAAAGGAAGAAGCTAATCTCATGAATGTTGTTAATAAGTCTTAAGGTTTTAACAGTATTTTAACATACTATTCACTTTTATATGCTATTAGAGAGAGGGGAGTTGGCTAATGTGATAGGAAACCAATTAATATGATACAGAAGCAAGTATATGATAAGACCTTTGTTCAGAATACTGCTGGCTTTGATAAACCCTCCCACACAGTCATTCAATATCTTCTTCATTGCAATTGTGACAGTTTTTTTTAATGTCCACCATAGGAGAACATAGAGATTTGTTTGTTGCTATTTGTACAGCTTGGAGCATTATCAGCTATGATGAAACAACTTGGAAAACATCAGATTTCCTCTTTTTTTTTTTTTTTAGAAAAATGTCTCTATTACCAGCTCACAGCAAGAACTTATGAGTAACTGACACTTTTTAATGTTACCTGAATATTCAGCTCAAATGTTGTCCCTTCTATTTGGAATATTACAGGTTATCATCCCACTAAAATATAGATGTTTTATAATTTAACCTGGAGTGAAAGATCTTCCCTTATGAACCTCAGGATAATCTTGCGTTAGAGAGACGTGGAACTCAAGTTTAAATAATATGCATGTTTATAGACACTGAGTATGCTTCAGTAAACACATGAGCTTGAACACATACTTTAATACAACTCCTAAAAAATGTTATGTATTCTACATGTTCTTACATGCATGTTCAGCAGTCTAGCTTTTCAATACATAAGAAAAAATATATTGAGTATGTTTTATTTTTATTGATACTGTTGTCCTATACAGTATGGTGTTTCAATGATTGCTAAGTGCTTCATTACTGCTCCTATTAGAGTTTAACAGTGGTGAGATTTAGATGATTACATTGTTAGATTTCCTTTTGTTTTTTTAGTCCCTTTCATGTGCTGCTGCTTAATATTTTATTATATGTAGTGGTTAATTTTCTCTTACTATAGATATTGGTTTACTTGTAATTGTTAAGTCACAATGGAGTCCTGTATCTTTATACCAGGCTTCCTATTTTGAAGCAATACTGAAACTATTTTGACAGACATTTGTTATTTTGGATTTTGATTTGCCTGGGATCTCCAGAAGTTGTGCTGTGTCATTATAAAACTATAATCTGTAAGACAATATATATTTCCATTTCTGATTTTTTTTTTTTTCATTAAGGCAAGTATTCTAATGGCTGCAATAAAAAAGTGGATTTTTATAAAGAGATAATTTAAGAGGAAACAAGCAGTGTAGAGCAGGTGAATAAGGAAGCTTAATTATTTCTATCTCATAAATGTATAGGCAACACATTAAAAAGAAATGAATAGTAGAAAGTCTAAAGGTAATGATAGAAAGTGAAAATTACTCTTTCCATACACAAAGTGCGTTTTCTTTAATTTCTTTCTGATCATAAGTTTGGCACCCTGTGCTAGAAAAGAGTAAGGCCAGCAGATGTTGCCTTCTAAGGCATGTTCAAATATGTTCTTAGCTTGAATTCAGATGACACAGCTGACTTAATTTTAAAACTGGGATAAGAAGATGAATGCAAGATTTAAGATCTGGGTGACAGCAGTTAAAGAAAGCTAATCATAGTTTTAGTTAACTATTTTTTGAATTTGCTGCCAAAAGGAAGTTGTCAAACACTCATTAGTTTTTTCAAAGTGGAGAATTTAAGCCTTCACCAATGGGGTTCTTTTTTTACTTCTCCTCTCCCAAAAAATGAGATAAAGTTGTCCTTTCTGAAATTGATGTTGAACTCAGTAGCTTTGAGAATAAAGCATTGCTATGTGTGTTTTAATTCTATTTTCATTACATTACATTAAATATTTTCTTTTAAATTATTCTTTTGCATTTTGTATATTCAGTAAATTATATTCTATTCTAAACATCACCAAGCTTGTCCTTGTTGGAGGCACAAATAATAAAAGCTAATTTGTTGACATTCCCTGAAACAGCAAGGAATCCAGCCGAGACTTAGTGGATTTCTCTATTCCTTCCTTAAGAGGCAGTTTCTAGTTTAATTCCTTCTCTGGCAAATTATTTTTCATTGAAGCGTAACTTCAGAGATCTAAAGGTTATGAATATAGCTCTTTGCTGTCCTATTTATTCATCTGAGGTCACGAAAGCTCAGCCTGAGATACCAATCCCTTTCTGAGACAAAAATAGAGAATAAAGTAAACAGAATGAATGATTTTCTCTATGTAAATAGCAAACACATTAAGTTATGTTATTTACTACTTTTAAAAATTTGATACATATTATGAGTAGGGCCTCTCAAATAATCAAAATACCTAACTATTGTCATATTAAATCTCTGAAGTGTGAAAAGCTTATCTAAATGGAATTCTTCCCCTGGGTCTTTCAAAAAACTGTATCTTTCTGAGGTTGTTGCTGTGGATATTCTTTAAAAAAGAAAGGTTTCCTTGATAAATGTTTACATTATTTAGCTTACAAGCTGCTTAATACTATTATCCAACAATATAAATGCAAATTCTTTTTGCTATAATGATATTCCACCCTGGATTATCTCAAAGTCATTTACTTATTTTAGTTATTGAGTTTCATAGTGCTCTAAATTTCTAAGCAAGAAGTGGATTGGGGGAAAAAAAAAAAGTACTGCCTGGGACTGATATAATTGTAAGAGAAAACTGAGACAAAATAGTAATGTCTCGGTGACTAAATCCTTTCTGTCACTGACACTGGTAATTATTGCTGTGATTTTTGTGATTTCTAGGAAACATGTAAATTTTATATTACATTTTAAAATTCATTTTTTTAACTGTGGTTAATGTTCCTCTCTCATGTCTTCCTGCAAAAGGTGANACAAAAATCTGCTTAGGTCAAGCAAGACAGATAACTCTGCCAGCTTTGATGGTAACTTTGGTGAATTTGACTAAAATAAAAAGTTTAAAAAATCACACTTTTTTGTAGTTTATTCATCGCTTAATATTCTTGCTTAGCAGTAATCAATTTCCACACTGACATAAAGCCCTTGGCTTTTGCTTCCTAATTTATTCTCTTAGGAGCCACATAAGTGCCCTGCAAAGCTAAAAGTTCATTTCATCTTTCTTTAATTGCACATTAATTTCATGTAACTTTGACAAGAACATCATTGAAAAGCAAGATAATTTGACCTATTCTTTTAAAATTGAAGAACTTCAAATGCAGGGAAAAAGACTTGCTGAAATTCTTCTTATATTAATGAATTAGGCTTTTCATTGATTATACATTTATCTTTGCATTTAAAACTATGATAGTTATAGGTTAGCTTTTCAATTTAGTTGGTAATCTGCTAATTACTATTTAATAAATGTATTAATTAAAATATACGGGCTTTATCTTTATTTCTGTGTGACAGCTATCAACCTAAGTTGATAATTTATGCTGTACAGTATCAGAGAGCACTCATAATTATATCATTCCATGTACAGTTTAGAGGCATCAGAAAGGGAGGCTAGCAGGCATTAATTGCTAAGATTATAATATTAAAATGCAGTTCTTTCAGTAATTAATAATCTGTAAAAATTTAACCTGAAAACCTATTTTTGCTTGCTAAAGTTTGCCTGTGTCTCCAGAGTTTTTCTTTGGTTCCTCACATCTCAGAATCTCACAAAAATGACAACCTCAGTTTGAATTCAGCTTTTTTAAAATATGAAAATAGATGGGAAATTTGTAAAATATAGCCCTGCTTAAAGTCATAGCTGTGCTGATTTTGAAAGGATATACCTAATAAAATCTTCAGCTTTAAATTAATTTACCTGTTAGTAACATTTGATATTGTGTATGTGACCTGGTTGGAATGGAGTTAGTTTTCTTCATAGCAGCTCATATGATGCTATGTTAAAGGTGTCTGACCAGAACAGTAATGATAAGACACTAAGCACTGTTTGAAAGGTTATCTCTGCTTTTCGTTGTGCTCTTCTCCCTACCTTCCCCCAGTTAATAGATTGGTCAGTGCTCAATAGGTTGGGAGTTGAAAAACCTGTGCAGATCACCTGAACTAACCAAAGAGTTTCTCCACACTAGGCAATATTGTGCTCAGCAATGGAAAGGGAGACAGGAAGTTTTAGGAGATTAGCTATCTTTTTCTTGGGGCCTGGCTGAACATTTGTCTACCCTTGGGACATGACGAGTAAGTGTTGTTGCATAATTTTTTCTTTTGTTTTCATCTTCTCTCTTATTTTAATTTTTCAATAATTCCTTCTATATTTCTCTTTTACTCACATGTTCACATCTACTGGATCACCATGATTAAAAGGAGAGAAGAAATACAGTATGTTTTAATTCCTTTATAATTTTTACAGTCAACGTGAAAAAAAAATCTGTCCAACTCACCTTGTGATCAGTTATAGAAAGATTTGAGACACTTCCTTGATTAAATTATGGGAAACAGATTATAGACTACACAGAATTGTGCAGATTTGCTCCAGTCATGAGAAACACTTCTGAAGCCAAACATGTGAGATGTGTGTGAGGGAAAAAATCATGGTAGCTTAGAGATGGACTTCAAAGTAGAATCAAGAGGAACCATAACTATGAATTATGTATAATATTATATAATACTTGAAGTAGGTTTCTTTACCAAGCTGGCAAAAGAAATCACTCATCTAGCCAAGACTTCAAAGTCTTGGCTTCTGTCTTCTTGTTCCTCGTTATTGGTTGCTCCTATATCTAATTCATTATTCCTCTTCTTCTAAGCCCCTTTATGCTTTTTTCCTACACAAACAGTTTATTTCAATTTGCAGCAGTGCAAATGAAAACCATCTTCCCATCACTACAACAAAATATTTGCTACAATTTATTAAAACACCTTTTTAAAATCTGAACTTTCCGTATGTTTAGCCACAATTTATCCTTTGAATTTTTAAGTCCATGAGAAAGCTGACTGACTACAGACCCTTGTTTGGTGTCCCTGTGTGCTGTAACCTCTTTGGTGTACACCTCTCCAAGTTGTTGAGAACTATGAACTAAATTTTTAATACTGCTTTCCCCCAGTGTTAGAGGGAGCTGTGTACATGATGGAGTAAGTATCAGGCAACACAGCACAGGTAAGAGATGATAGAAGCCATTTTGAGCCTGTTATATTGAAAGAAAAAAGCATGCTTTAGAATATCAACAGTATGCAAGTGTTTTTCTTCTGAAAGATGTACCTGACACAAAAAAAAAACAGAAAAAAAATCAAATGCAAAGCCAACAGCAAAACAAACAAAACACAAAAACCCAAAATACCCACATTCTAAATTATTCACTAACTAGAATCACCAATCCTAATTCACTGTTTCAGTACACATTCATGATAAGCCC
>VZTR01030507.1:0-49560 GCA_013400775.1 Chaetops frenatus
AAATCTCCCCTGGCCATTGCTGCTGTGCATCTTTCCTTTCAGGGCACACCAAAGGAGAACACTCCTACACAGTACATTTGGTGACACCGCTTTTCTGTACCCGATCAGGGGGATTGTCAGGATGGAGTGCAAGCCATTCTGAGTCTTACAGGGGAAAGGCAGACTGAATCATTTTGAAATCTCTTCTACAGGAAATATTTCATGAGGAAGTCTGTGATGAGCAGTAACACACACGTGTCCCTGTACTGCTTTAAGCAAACATTTTGTTTACAGTAGCTGTGACAAGCTCAGTGTGGTGTCTTAGCCTTCCTAAAGGCTGAGATGCTTTCTGATTAATGTATTTAGCCTAACATCATCTGCAAATCACTTGAAAGTGTATGTGGTGTCGAGGCACAGCAATTATTATATTTTCACCACTGTCATCTTGGTTTTGCAAGGAAGAATGCCATAGATGAGATCTTAAAACATGATACATTAATACATCTTAGGCATACATGCTCTAGACCTCGAGTCATCAGTTCTCTCTTTTTGTTGGTCATATCATGACTGGAAATCAGTCTGACCATGTTCTTGTGTTTAAAATGAGCAAATATCCTGTATTCAACCCTTCCACAGAATGTCAGCAGAAATAGTAGTATGCAATGAATTTAAAGCAAATGCAAACGTCTTAGGGTTTTTTTCCAGGAGTTAAAAATGTGAGAAAGAGCACATTAAGAAGTAAGATGTACAACATTCTGGCTGTTTAACCTAAAAACACATCCCAAGAAACTATTTTGAAGGAAAAATAAACACAACAACTTCTCATATTGAAATTAAGTTCTTCTCTCTCTTTCTTGCAGTATATTTGTGTAACAAAGCGTAGAGCTCCTTGTTTTGGAAGGGGAAAAAAAAACTACCCTAACCTTAATTATTTCCCTGCAGGAACTGAAAAGTAGTGAGCTACAGTTTCTAGATTTACTCACTTTATACAGTGAGCAAAAGGAAGGGGAATAACAACAGCAAAAGTAAAAAATCTGAAAAACCTTTGGAAAAGACAATAGCCAAATTTCAAGTATGGATGGAGGCAGAAGCAGGTTTTCATTGTTAGAAAAAACCTGCAGAAAGGCTTGTCAGGATACAATTCATTGTAGTCTTGTCTATGGCTATTTGTTGCCAGGCTCAAAAATTAAGTGAATAGGAGAAGTTTTTGCATAAAAGTTGTAAAATATTGTCACTAACCCACCCCCACACGCCTGTTTTATTTCACACTGACAAAAGCTGAGATGAATGAGTTGTCTGGCCCTTCCCACTTTGTATAGTCATTGGCTGGCTTGGTTCTAAAAAGGATTTTAAAAAGGGGAATAATGTGCCTTTGCCTGGGATCTGAGACTGTCAGGGTGCTGAAAAGCTGATTTGTGAGCTGCCACCATGCAGATCCCTTGGGCTGTGTGTGCTGTCTGTGTCGTGACACAAATCACATTTCAGTCTGGGGAAGGGTGGCAGATGTTTAAAAATGATGCTACAGAAATCATTCCTGAGATCACTGAAAATACAGAAACACCGGTGGAGCCGACTTTCAGCAACAACACAATGAATCAGGCAAAACATGGAGGAAGACACATACAACAAACTCCAGACCTTAACGGTAAGAAAAATACCATTATTACTGTTTTGGATCATAGCAGACAATTTGTAAAAGAATACTTGTTATCATATATGTTAGTTTATTAACACTTTTAGGTGTGACCCAACTGCTTTAAGTGATAGGGATTTACATCTACTGTTGCAGAAGTATGAATATAAAAATGAGAAAGAATATGTTGGAGTTTGCTGATCGTCTCTCTGTTGAACATTGCTACTCTGCCCAGCTCCTCCCTGCAGACAACTCCAATACATAAAACCTGTGGTAGATATTACTTAACACTTCTCTATGTTTGTGAGGAAATATCACAGGTCATCCCTCTGTCTTTAATATTAGGATGGAGGAATGGGTTGACAGTGGAGACAATAATAGAAATTCTTAATATTTAGGAACATCCACACCAGTTGTGAGCAAGGTCATGCATCAGAAGTGGCACATTGAGGTTGTGTTCAGCTAAATGAGAGAGGTGTGCTGCTCACTGCCCTTTGCTAACAGACAGATCTTCAGTCAGGTTCCAGCAGCCAAAAATGCTTCAGGTTACATTGTCACTGCACTTGACCAAATGTTGAACTTTAACAGGGATGCAAGGCACAAGCCTTTTGAGGAGAGACAGATGATGGAAAGCTAACACCACACAGAGAAAGGTAGCTTTGAAAAAGTTTTCCACTGGAAAATAGGGCAAGTTTGGTCCTCCAGACACACAGCATAAAGCACAGAGCAGCACAGCAACAGATCAGAGTCTCCACTGCTGTGCACTGCAGATCTCAGCCAGCCTTTCTCTGGGGACAGCTGGGAGGCAATTGGGAATTGCTGCTGCAGCTGTCAGTTAAGGCATTTAAAAGCATAGAGTTGGCAATATTTTTAAAGAAAGGGAAAAAAGAAGTAATGTTTTTGAGAGTGTGACCTTGAAAGGTTCTTTAGTTCCTAAGAGGGGGAGCACTCTGTTTCTCCAAGGCAGCCCCACCAGGTCAGAGCAGGTTGGTTTTCTTGTCATATCTCACTACCTTCCTGTTTTAGCCTCTCACAACTCTGACATCAGCTGAGAACCTGCCTCGCTGATATGTGCATGTTTTTTGAAGTGGAAAGGACATTAACTTAAGAAATCAAAGAGTGAAGGAGACTGGGCAGCTGTTTAAGATACACAGTGGTCTTGCATACTTCTTTTGGCATCTTTAACTTAAGGAATCAAAACTATGACCCAAAGTGGACAGACCTTTCTGGAACATATGACAATACACCAGACCATGGGTGATCTTGCACTGTTTTCATCCTGCACACCTACAGGACAGAACATAAATTCAGATATTATCACCTATACAGCTGAGGCAAATGCCTGTGTATTTAACTGCTTGTGCATTATGGAGGTACAATACACCTTATTCAACTCTTTTTTGTTAATTACAGACAGATATTTTCTCAGATGCTTAGGGAACTTGGGAGTGTTAGACTAAGTGCACTTGGAGTTCAGTTGCCAGTATTTTTGTCAGAGCTGACAAGGATTGTTTAATTTCATTAATGCAGTCCTTCCAACTTTTAAAAAATGAAATCTTGCTAGCTGTGCTTTGACAAATATAAGTCTGAGCACTAAAAGTCCTGTTTCTGTACTTTACAGGAAAACCAAAAATTAAAATATCTGTACAAATACTGTTCTGTCACTAATGATTCAGGGTCAGAATTCTCTTTTGCTGAACTAAACCTTGTACCCCGTGAGCAGAATGGGCTTAATGGACACAGCCTTCTCTGTGAGTTGGCCTTTGAAGGCTTCCACCACAAGGAGTGTTCCTGAGTTAAACCTGTCCTTTTGACTAAGAGAAGAACATCAATATGTGTTTATCTAGATGAAGGTGTTTGATAAACACTTAAAAATCAAATTTTGTGTCTTTCCAACAAGTCAATTAACCAAGCATATCATTTGGGAAAAGAGACACTTGTGGGAAAATTATGTTCCTACAATTGGAAAATTTCTAAATACTTAATGCTAAGAAATCTTGTATTTTCTAATGCTTCATTTGCCTATAGTTATCCATTGAGAAAAAGGAGAGGAAAAAATCTTTAAGGTTTCTAATAGCCAGAAGATGCCTCTAGCTGTCTGAAGGAAACTATGTGGGATATGTGGAATTTCCAGAGACTAGGAAGCTTGGAAAAGCTGGTGCCTGGATAGTGGGAATTCCTTAGTGCTGTTGTTACCTTCGATTTCTCTAACCTGGAGTGCATTATGCAAACCAAAAACCACTTAAGGAACACTTTTTTTTTTGTTGCAAAAGAATTTAAATCTGAAGTCTCAATAGAGTTAAACTAGAGCAATGGAGAAAGGTGTTGCTCACAGGTAAATGAAGCCAGAATGTTGTCAAAAATTCCCAGCTGCTGCTGGGGCTGGACTCCAGAAGCTCCATTTCCCCCTGCACAGCACTGACCTGAGATGTACCTGGTGGATTTTATTCACCAGGTTTGTACATTGTGATTCCAGGGTCTCACAGCTGGAGCAGCCAAATAGTCAGGAGCTGCACGAGTGAGCCTTGTGAGATATTTCTGCTGAAAAGCTGCTGTTCAAGACACTCAGTTTGTACCTAGCTCAGGGAGGGGTCTGCTCCAGGAGCTGTGGTGGTTTGACCCTGGCCCAGTGCCCAGCACCCACGAAAGCTGCTCGCTCACCCTCCCCTGCCAGAGCCAGGCAGAGGAGAGAAAAACTAACAAAGGGTGCAGGAGTTGAGATAATGACTGGGAGAAAAACACTCCAAGGGCAAAACAGGCTCGACTTAGAGGTACAAAGTGAATTTATTACTAACAGAATGAGTGGAGGATAATGAGAAGTAAAATAAGCCCTTAAAAACACCTGTATTCCCCTAACCCATCGCACCTTCCCACCGACAGCACAGGGAGACAGGGCGTGGGGGTTTCGGTCGGTGCTTTCTGAAAGCTGGCAGGGAAAGCAGCGGGGAATTAAGGAATTAACAGGAATTAACAGGAATTAACAGGAATTAACAGGAATTAACAGGAATTAACGTGTTCCTCCCTGGCAGACGCCTCCGAGTTCAGCTGCAGGGAGGTGCGCACCACTCGCTACGTGACGGACGGGCCGTGCCGCAGCCTGAAGCCGGTCAAGGAGCTGCTCTGCTCGGGCCAGTGCGAGCCCTCGCACCTCCTGCCCAACTCCATCGGCCGGGGCAAGTGGTGGCGGCAGAACTCCCTGGATTACCGCTGCATCCCCGCCCACAGCCGCACCCAGCGCATCCTGATGGCCTGTCCCGAGCAGGAGACTCGGACTTACAAATTCCGAGCGGTCACGTCCTGCAAGTGCAAGCGCTACACTCGCTACCACAACCAGTCCGAGCTCAAGGACTTCGGGAAGGAAACTGCCCGGCCCCAGAAGAACAAGAAGCCCCATCTGTCCAGAGCCAGGAGCGGCAAATCTAACCAGCACGAGTTAGAAAATGCTTATTAGAAGGTGGCTCTGGGTGACACAGACTGGCAGCTCCGGTTGTTTTGTAAAGCATCAAAAGGCACTCAGAGGCCACAGCACGATGTTCTGACTGCAGTAGGTTCCAGTTCCTTCTGCTAAGCTGGGTCAAAGGCTCACATAGGCAAAAATCTATCAGATTGTAGCACTTATGGTCTGATAAGAGAACGAGATGAAGCGAGCTGGAGGTGGCTGGAGGTACCACCTGGAGGCTCAGCCAGTTTGTGTGTCTCGGACGAGCAGGAAGGCAGAGGAAAGTGAAGCTGTGGTGGTGACAATCACACACTGCTAGAAATCGTTCCACCCACTTTATGTGAAAAGAATATGGAGATCCCTTTCCCAGACAATGATGCAGGACAAGCTTGCAGTTAGGGAAGCACCAGGAGGGTGAGCACACTCTGCAGGAGCCATAGAAAGTTAGGGGTAGCAGGGATTTCAAGTTATGGTGAATGAAGTCAAATTGTTGGGAAATAAACACACTTTCACCATATCCTCATGCACCAGGCGTTTCCTCTCAAACACAGAAATCAAAATACAATATTAGTATTCTCAAAGCAGAAGTTAAAGTGTGTCAAATCTATTTAATACTTTTAATTAAAGACTATGGGGTCTACAGATTCAAAACTGAGATTTGGCAACTAAAACTGTATTGATTTAGGAACAATGGTTTGTTTTAGGGACAATTCAACCAATTCTAGTAAGTGGAGCAGATTTATGAAATCTCAAACCAGATCTTTGTCCCGTAAACAGCTGACAATATACATAGTTTAACATAGAAGATACTGATTATTCCTTATTTCCTAGAACATATTTGATTTTAATATCAGCTTTGCTATGTCCATTTACATTTTCTATTCTGTAGAGTTTGGATTATCTGGCCACACTCTGTAGCACTAAAACTGTGCAAACCAAGCTCTGTGAGTAAGGTGGTGGTTCTGCATTAAAAGTGAGCCTCTGCAAATCATGAAATTCTCTAGAAAAGTCTTTAGCATATGCAGCTTTGGTAAGTCTTTATTTTGGCAGCAACTTTCCTTTATTTAGCTTCTCCACACTCAGACTAGTGTTTGTGGTTTTACATTAGAGAATATTGTTAGAAAGTGAATTGTCACATACTGTATTCAGCCTGTAGAATTTATGCTGAAATAATATAAACTGTGGAAATTTGCAATGTTGATAGATTTTTCAGTTATTTTATGTGGGACCAGAACCTAGAGAGAAAAGGTATCATTTCAGAGAGTGAATTATGTATTTATTTTTTTTTCCCAGAAATTATTTATGCAATGTTTTAACTTGTAGAGAACAAGAAGTAATACTGCTTTAAAAATATTAGTCTGTTATTTTTAATTTTAAATACGTTGTTAATAAAGTAGAAACAATGATTAATTATAAAACGACTCATTGATTTTCAGCTACAGTATAAAGCTGATTTCCTGCAAAGCCAGTGATTTACAGAACAGTCAGGGTGCCAACACCAGTTTGTGTGATGGAAAGTGTTGAGATCCTTCATTCTAACAACACACACATCCCTAAAGAAACTCCATCCTGGAACTCCTTGCTCTTGTACTGGATGTTTCCCATGGCAAAGGTCTTCCTGGGCAGATGAGCTCAGAATTATCTCTATATTCTCATTGCTGCTTGCCCTGGGGGAGTGACACTTCCTGATTCGTATGTTCACAACCAGATAAAGCCACCAAAGAAAACAAATCTGTGAACTGTCAGGCAAGATTTCTTGACTGAAATCTGATTGCTTCAGATTTCTTTCATTGAAAAAAAAAAGAAAAACAAGTGTGGAATCACCCTTGCAAGTGCTGCCAAGCAACAGTTAAATATGTTTACAATCTGGTACTGTAGATCTATGCTCATTTTCACTTTAGTCTTTAGGAAACATTTCCCAATAAAGTCAGAGAAAACTGAGCTTGGGCTCACACAGCATGCAGGTCTTTCAGTGCAGATGTAAAGATGAGCAGCTTTTTCAGGACAACCAGTATATGAGGTGTCCTTTCATTACTGTGACTTGATACATCATGAACCCAAAATAAACCGTTGTCACAATTGTGACAACATTTTCCAGACTTTGACTTCATGAATTTCATGCCTGGGGCTTAATTTTCAGAATTCAGTATGAGCACCTAAAAGTACTGCTGAAGTGAGAAACACAGTTCATTTCTCTGGAAAGCTGTTCCACAGTCTCACAAGCATCTAAAGTCAATTAATTTTTTTTTTTTTAATGTTGATTGTGATTAGCCAGTGAAAGAGACTTGCTCCACTTCATGTCAGTCTTCATCCTGGGTTTCAGGCAATTCAGAAGCATCAGGCCTGCTTCAGGTGAACCTGTAATGTCTTTCTCCCAAATATTTCATCTGGAAGAGGTCCTCTTCCCCCCAAAAGCCTGTTCTCCCATACAGTTCTTATCTACCAGAAGTGCCAATGTTGAACTGCCACTCAGAATCTTGCATTTTTCTGGCTCACAATGTAAGGATTTGTTCTTTGCAAACTAAAAAAGCTTCTACAAGAACCCCAGCAGGTGAGGAGTCCTGGGGCACTTTCCCTCCTGTATTTCCTCTCAACACCCATCCTGTTTGCAGTGGCTTCTCCCTGCTTTTACCAGAGGTTAAAAGTGGATGAGATGAGCAGTCTGCAGATATGATTGGTCTTCTGTAACCTTACTCCTGAAACATTCACCTCCAAACATCACTTTTGCAATTTATGTTACCAGGAGATGAATAGGAAATAGTAGTGTTTTGCAAACAGATGGAAAAATCAAAACAGATGATGTTTCAGAGGTAGACTGCTACATTTTCCTCCACCCCCACATCCATGTGGGTTTTTTTCAGAGAGAGAATTTGGGATTTATTTATTTAATTATTTATTTGTTTTTGCAATCACCCTCTTTATTTTAGCCTGTAGTATAGGTGTGCATGATCTGACAGGAGATAGCATCCCTGACTGTGGGTTTGAGAAAGTGTCTGTCAGAAATTTGAGTTTCTCTTTTACACAAAATTCTATACTTTCAGTTCTTTTCAGAGAATGGACAGTGACGTGCTATGTGCTCCTTCTGCAAAAGCATTAGATAGTTTTTCTTCAGAACTGTAAACTCTTCCAAAAAAGAGCAAATGTCTTCATTGTCATTCTTGCAATAAAATAGCACAATTGTGCTCATTTTGGTGCTGCTAGGATAGAAGTAGTAACAGGTCACTGCTTTTCCCTTCTCTTGGCTGGAGCCAGCTGCCTGCCAGAACTGAACAATTGCCATAAGGGGCAGTCCTCAGAAAAGCAATCAAGTCACTTTTTTCAGACAGAATTGATGATTTCTCCAAATCTGCTTTTCCCCCATTTTTACTCCCGACAATTTGTGTAGACTGTGGCACATTCTCTACAATATACTCACTGGCTTAAAATAGTGTGCCTATTTAATTTTCTTTCCTGGCAAAAATACAATTCTGCTGTTATTCAGTGACAAATAAACTGACCAGCAGAAGAATGAGCCTGCTGGTATCCACAAGGCCCCAAAGATTTTGCATGAAGTTCAGCTTTTTAATTAGAATTTGCACAGTAAAGAGCATAACTTTATCCAGTGTGGTCTGAGGCCCGGAAAACACATCACATGTGTGTTCTGCAAGTGTGGTTGAGAAAGTCAGCATTGTGAAATACGGAAGGAATAAACATGTATTTTTTTAGCCATATGACATCAACTTATAATTAGCTCGTTTCACTCAAATTAGTGCAGCATATGGGCACACAGAACAACTTTTCTATAATAAACAGCCTGGAAAGCCTTAAATTATCATATAACATCTTTATATGTAGCTGGAGTTTGGATTGAACATTCTGTGCAGCTGTAACCTGAAATTTGATAAACTGGAACTCCCCTTGACAGGCCAGTAATGGAAGTCCACTTCTAAAATAACTCAGCATTTCAAATAAAGCTAGCAGAAGTTGCAGAACTTGCAGGACATGCAGCCAATGTCATTTAGTTCCACAAAACAGTGCAGCTGCTGCCCTTGCAGTCCTGGGGCCATTAAAGGTCAATTCAACTCCAAGTTTTTTCGAGGGATTGACATTTCTCGTCCCAGAACTGTGGGAAAGGTTTTTAACACTGAATGTTGCAGAGCTGTAGTGTCCAGCAGCAGTTTCATGGACAAGGCTCATGATGCCTTGTTGCCACTTCACTGAATTGGGAATATGGGGCTTTCTGTATTTTTTTATATTATTCACCAAAATGAATTTTACTCTGGCTAGAGCATAACAAACACAGTGTGTCTGAAGACCAAAGGGAGGAAGTAATGTTGATTCTTCTGTCTCTCTTAACCATTCCTGATGCTGTACCCCAAACTGGTTATTTCTTTCAATCCTAAGAACTTTCACTATTCTCTTACGAGGACAAGTTCTTACTGTAAAAAGAGGATAATAAAACTAATCAGTAAAACCAGAATAGAGGTAAAACTCATCAGCACATGCCCTGCTAATTCTGAAGTAAAAATATAGCAAACACAAAGAGAATCTTCAAAACATCTCATCCTTACCACATCACAGTGTACAGATAAATTAAACTCTTCCAGGGATGGGGCAGCCACAGCTTCTCTGGATAACCTGTTCCAGTGCCTCACCACCCTCACAGTAAAGAATTTCCTCCTGAAATCCCACTCTCTTCCAGTTTAAACCCATTGTCCCTCAATCTATCACCAGACCCCCTGATACAGAGGCCCTGTCCCCTGTAGACCCTATTTAGGAGTTGGAAGTCTGCTCTAAGTTCTTCTGCAGCCATAAACCCCTATTTTAGCCTCCCAGGTGAGGCAATGTGTGACGTGAATTTTTTTTTTTACCCCATTTTGGCCACTTAGTTCACAACTGACACCAGTGGGCCTGTCCAGACATTTGGGAACTCACACTTTAGATGAAGTTTGGGAATTTTCTTGTGAACTTGTGAACACATTGATCTGTTACTGGTGTTCCAGAAGGATGATACCACCATTTTCATCTCAAAGGGGAGTAGCAGCAAGTCCTTGACTGAGTCCTGAGTCCCAAGTAGTCCCAAATCCTTGACTGAGTTACAAATCCGAAGTCCTGCATCTCCTTTCTGAGGAGTCCCACACCAGGCTGTTTGGAGCATTAACCCTGAGGCTCCAACTTTCTAGTTCATGGCTTTCCAGGCAATTGAAATATACTCTCAAACTAAGAAATAAAAGGGTATTTATTTCATGGTTATCAAGCCCCTAAATGAAACAGACACCATTATCAGTCCACCAACAATTTAATGCTTGTAGCATGAGGTTATTTCAATTAAGAAAACAGCTCAGCTCTGGCTAAATAAATAAGTGATGTCATTCTTCATTCAGACCTCCAGATTCTTTGGTGTAAAAACTTCCCTTAGGAGAGGGTCTGGGACACGGTGGCTCCTCTGAGACTATTTACATCTCTCAATTTCTCTAATCTCTTCTTCCTTCCTTCCTCCTGTCTATTTCCTTCCCTTTCACTATAAACTGGCCAGTATTTAACTCTAATGCTTCCAGTCTGCCCAACATGCTTTTAGAATTGGGTGGTTGTTGGTTTGTTGTTTCGTTGGGGTTTTTTTATAACCAAAAATAAGGCTTAATTTAAGGTAATTACTCTCCCATTTGGAGAGTTTTGCTATTTGCAGGGCCTTATTTTTTCCCTAGTCAAATTAGCAGGAGAAGTTAGTTTTAAAAGTGATAGTTTTCTCCTAAAATTGCTCTTCAGATTAAGGGTGGCACTCAAAACCAGAAACTTCTCACTCATGTTGAATTTCTGCATGTCTAGAAACAAAAGTAGTACTATGAGGAAATTATTGAGGGGAGCAAGAGGACAAAAAATGACATGGACTTCCAGTGAAAACACATGGTGTATTTAAGCCTGATCACCAATTAGTATGGGCTTCCAAATAAATTAATCTTCAAATCAGAAGTGTCCAGAGTCCTCCTAAGAGTCAGAAATAGGCCCATTTGAAAAGATACTTGTCTCTAGAACTAGGTTTTCTCAGTAACATCTCTAATATGGCATTGAGAGTTCACAATCAGTCATGAGGATTGAACTTGCATTTGCAGTGGAACCAACAGGACTTTGTGGAATGAAAAGTGTTAATAAATGCAAATGTTCAGTGGGGCATTGTCCACTGATAGGAATAAGTGCATAGGAAATCCTATGGGGGAAAACTGGCATCATTTCAGAATTCAAGCATCATATCCTCAAACAGATCCCTTTCTCCCATTTGGAATGCTGTCTGTCTAACCTTTAAGGATTTTAGCTAGTTTTTCATTATTTTCAGGGTTTGGAATCTCAAAGGGGCCACTGGATGGGAGTGCAACAAGTTTGTAGCACAGTCTGAGCTGACAGTTTGCTTATGAGCAATAAACTCAGTCCACATCCAATTTTCCTTTAAGCTACACAGTCCTCAAATCTGTCATTCTGCTTTGGTCAGCAGTGCCACCACTCTGTGTTTACTGAAAAACACCACTATTATTTCAAAGTATGTGTTACATACAGGCATGCCAAAGGACATTGAACTTACTTTCATTTCTCTGCAAACAGTGGAAATATAAATTCTAATACATATTTAGAATGCAAACAGAATGACACAGGCCAAAGGGCACTCATGCAGACAGTTTTTATGGGTGGTCTTTGGGGAAATGGGAGGTAGGTTAAAACATATTTGGACCTGCCTGTTCAGGGAGACCTCACACACAAGTCTGGTGAAAGGCCAGCTCAGAAAACTTAAAAAAAAAAATTTAAAACATAAGGAAGAAGAAAGCCATGCTCAAGAGATAACTGCAATTGATATGGGTTTCAATGGAGCTGTACTGACTTTTGGTGTCTGGATCCTAAGACAGTATTTAAAGGACAATCACCCAGATTGCATTCATGCAGTTGAAAAAAAGATCTACATCTGAAAGGCCAAAAAAGCCATACTAATCATCCAGAACAAACACATGTAACAGTAATAACAGAAGGATTCCTCACATCTGCAGGCCATGCCAAGTTAAAACTAGTTAATTTTCAAAAATTTCACTTAGCTCCAAGTAGCACATGCATAAATGACAGAGATGTGAAAGAAATAAATGAAAGTAAAACAGTATAAATATATTGCAATTGTGTGGCAATGTATTTGCTAAGGAAGAAAAGCAGCTGGAATATTGGCAAGGCAAATCAGAAAAGCTTAAAGGGATCTGAGTTACTAAGTCCATTTTGTTTGACTGACCAAAGCCTTGAGTCCTGTGCATGCTTGGTGTTTTGTGTCCTAAATTACAATACCTGGCAAGAAAAAAAAATTTGCTCTTTGATCCTCAGTTAAAGCAGACTGAGAAAATCCCTTCATAATTGGTTAATAGTTCATGGGGCTAAAATTGTTGTTGTAGCACAATCTGTGGGAACAACACAGGAGAAACATTTCCTGCAGAAAGAATGCTGAAGTTTAATTACTGCACATCACATGAGGGAGAATTTCAATTTTTAGGGCCCTGTGTTCAGGCAGTTACTAGGTAGCCAGCTTGTAGTGGAATATTGATGCTTTGGTTTAATCTCTGCTGTGTCAGAGAACAGTGGAGGGGCCTCATTCTCATGATGGGGTAGGAGGAATGCTACACATTTCTTAGGTCTTACCATCATGTACATTGCTATGCCAGGCAGTTTAATTAATAACTGTCGACATCTTGTCATTTATCATTACCCAAACAGGAGGTGAGGACCCTTCCATGTGCTTGCTGTACAAATAAATTAAAGTTGTCTGGCCCAGTCTCACGGGTTTGCTGCTGTCACTCACTCCTGTTGTCCTTTCTGCAGTTCTAAGAATTGCATCTTATCTTGCTCCCAGGACTGGGCAGCTATTTATGTCCTGTAAAACAAAAGTACATGCAGGCCTGCTGGATAATCAACCAGCAAAATTGCTGGGGAGAATTAAATTATTGAGCTCACCATAAAATATTTGCCATTAGATTTTAAGTGTACAGCAAGGAAGACTTTCATGAGCAAAGAAATGCACAGAAATGTGTCCTTGAGACAGTGTGGAAACACCACAGGCAGATAATGATGTCAAAATAAGCTTTATCACTGACTTCAAATGTCACTAGAGCAATGTCTTATTTTCATATCACAAAGCTAAATACTAACTAGTTCAATGTAAGTAAATTGCTCATCTTTCTTTGAAATCACATGCACCATTCTGCATAGGAGCACTCAGAATGGCTCTGGGTGCTGTAGGAGATTTTGTTTCCAACAGTCAAGCCTAAAAAACTTTTTCTGTGTGAATGCTTTGATTCTTAGTAGCAATCTACAGGAAAAACCAATTCCAACTGAAATGAGAGAGGTAGTGTGATGGACACACTTCCAAACACAATCCATTTCTGGTAAATAAAAAGTTTATTAGATATGCTCTATCTTCAGGGACACAGCATGTCAGGGACTTCACACAGGAAAAAATCCCACAGATATTGTTATTTAAGTTTAAAAAAACCCCAAACTGAACTCCATTTACTCTGTACAATACATTGAATTGTGAGAAGTTTTCATGTTAATTTGTGATTGCAGACAGAACTCCCTGTGTCTGTCCAAGACAAATGATGGAGCATCTCTGCTTTGGTTTTGGAGGCTCTCCTGGCTGACTGGGGGAGCTGCCTCATCTGTGGCTGCTGAAGGGCAGCAGCAAGGGATGGACTCCTGCAGGCACTGCCAGAACCTTCCCGACACAGGAAGGGTGCTGGATGCCTTGAAAGAATCACATTAAGCTGCAACTCACTAAGGTATTTGGTAAAGCTACCAGGATGATTCAGGCCACACTTTCATCAGGATAACAGTTAAGGAAACTGTGGGATATGGCAGTGTGACCCTATCAAGTGTCCCAGCTTTTTCCCTTAGACTGACCCTACAGACAGGAGAGCCTCTGTAGCTTTGGGGAATATGTGTTTCTTTCAAACTATACACCAAAACTCCATGAAGAGAAGACATGTTCAAACAGACACCAGCACACAGATATGTGCAAAAAAGAAAATCATTCACCAGAGCTTGTGAGATCCTCTTGTCTAAAATGTCCCAGGGACAAAAAGCAACAGACATGGCAGAGACCAAAGGAAGGGACCTTTCTCATGGCAGCCTGGGCAGGAGCCCATGGCAGAGCAGAGGCTCAGATGTCAAAGAGCTGAGCTGGGACTGCATTTTAATAATGTGAGATGTGGTAATTCTGGCCCCTCCTGGCTGCAGTAAATTGCCCTGTTTGGCTGGAGCCAAGCTGAAATAGCATGTTGGGCATGCATCAGGAAATTACCTCAGAATATACGAAGCCTCAGCCTCTAGGTGATAAGTAAGGGCCCAACAAATTAATCTCATCATCTGCATTCATCTTTGGAGGCTGCTCTGTGCCAGGCCACAGTGTGTGGGCTGGAGCCTATTTTTTTTCATTTGTCTAACTTGAATGGGCAGTTTGAGTTACTATGATACAAATGTTCTATTCTGTGCTGTCTGCAGCGTGGATTGTTCTGACTGAAATAGGAAGAATTATCATGTCATTTTTTACAGACATGTGGACAAATTATTACAAGCCTTCTTTTTTCAACATATTTTGAATTATATACCATGTAAGTCTGGTGAAGGGAATTTATGGACTTGCTTGGTCTATTTTCCTTTAATGGCAAGAATCTTTATTAATAATTCTAACTGAATAATTTATTATGCCATTCAGAATCCACTCACTTCTACAGTCTTTATCTGAATTGAATTCCTCACTGTACTATTAAGTCCTTTCAAGATCAAAAATCACATCTAAGTGAAATGGAAAACAAGAGTTGCCTTAGACTCATGACTGGAATTTAGGTATACTATTGAAAAAAAAAGAAAAAAAAAACCCACATTACTTCACATTACTTTATAGAGAACAACCCACCCTCCATTTCAAAAAAAATACATTTCTTTTTCCAAAATATTTCAGTAAATTTTGCTGTCCTCTGAATGTTTTAAGCAGTAGAAAGAAAAGAATCATTACAACTCTCTCTTTTTTCCCTGACACACACAGTGACTCTATTGCAGACATAAGAAAGAGAGGCCAACCTTTCTTTTGCCTCTATTCTATCTATCCTGTGTTCATTTTAGAGACAGCAAATGCAAGATTTGGGTGTTTTCTCCAAACCTTTTATTTATTCTGAAAACAAAATACTTTTAGAGGCACAGGAAGACCAATTTTTGTGCAGAGTATTTAGACTCTTAGATAAATTTATGAATGTGTGCTCAAGACACAAAAATCCCACAGATTACTGTGAGAAATAGTCCTTTTACTGCAATAGCAGTCCTTAATGATTAATTTCTAATCCTTGGCAAATGAGGAAAGACATGACAATAACCAGAGGAGAATATATGTAACATCATTCATCTTTCAGCTCCTTTTCTTTGTTCTGCAAACAGTAGCTACCAATGTGTTTGATAAGTCATCCCTGAATGGTGGTTACATGCGATTGATGTACCAAAAGTTAATTTTCTGTTTGTCTCTACTTTCTAGAAAAGGGAATTTATTTCTCTTGGATGAAATCTAAGGCATGCAGAGCTGGGAGTACAAGTGATTTATACTGGTACAAATATGTAAATATTTTTATTGTAAGGCTCTATCAAGATAATTTCTTCTACCTTTTATATTTGGCAATGGATTCTTACTCTAGAAAACCATGGAATCAAATGCCTGTCAGATAAGAACACCCTCCTGGTATAAGCCCATGGAAGGAGGCTTCCAGGCAAAAGCCTGTGGCAAGTGACACAGAAGAAAAAAAAAGGGGTTTTCTTATGCCAGTGGGTTGTATTGTAGGACAGACAGTTTCTGGAAGGATTCTTTCTGACACATTCCTCAATATCTAACTCTGGTAGTGAAAGCCACAGTATCTTGTATAGCTCTGCTGTACAGATACAGAATTACCTGGCTTTCAAACTGAGCTGGAGTTCTTAGATGTGCTAACAGCCTAAGAAGAAATAGCAGCAGAGAGCAAAAGACTCTGTGCAGCATTAACTATGTTGGAAACCTAGGAGATTGGAAAATATATAGTTATCTATCAGAATTTACAAAAACCCCAACCTCCCATTTATCTGAAGACCTAGGACTGACTCCTGAGGTGAGAAGATGATCTTTGGGGAGAGGTAATTCTTACTCTTGCAAACACAGATCTAAAGTTGGTCAAGGTATGAGAAGTTACAAATGAAAGATTTTTTTCTTTGCTTCCATGATTAAAAGCAGTTTAACACTTTGACTCTAAACCAGGAACAATTCTTCATGTTCTAAAGGAAATTCAATATGTTTATGCATATTTGGATGGTTAAACAAGTTGAAGCATAAAATGTTAACCATTTCTGCACAGTGGGTGATGCAAAGCTACTCCCTTAAAAGTTAAAAAATATAAAATTAAAATGACCCTTAAAATCTAGACACACTAGTGTTTAGTCCTTGATCCCCTACTGATGATACATAAACCCAACTGATTTATTTATGGCCTTCCCATGTTAATGTGACAATGAAGGGGGATAGTTATTCCATCTATAAAAGTCCAAAGCTCTGTGGCACAGAATTCTACACTTTGGCTACAAGGCCAAAGAAGTTTGCAATTTTGCAAGGAAAGGGGAGGGAAAAGGTCAGAAGCTGATTTATTCATTAGCCTGTACAAACCCACAACACTTTGGACTTGACACTAAAATATCAACTGCAGCTACAGGAATAAGAATTCAAATATTTGGACAAGAAGCTTGTTTTTTAATTCTCTGGACAAGAGGAAAATTCAGGTTTAGCTTCTGCTTGTTATCCTTTTGTTTACTGAAATATCCTGCACCAGCCCTTCATTGGTCTGGCTTGGTCATCTGCCTGTTACCCACTGGGGTCACTGTGACATCTCCAAAAACACCAAACTGGTGAATTCGCAAAGTTTGCTCCTTGCTCCAGGATCAGGTTGGTGGAACACGTTATTCTCTGCACTGTTGCTCCTGCTGGGTCGGCTCCTGGGAGGGGACCAGGAGAGCCAGAGGCTGGGGACACACCCTCAGGGCTGCTTCCCTTGAATGACAACCCAGCCAGTTTGGCTTCAGCAAAAATTCCTGCCTTCAAACCCTAATTACTGTGCTGGCACAGCACTCTGAGTGTTTTTTCTAATTGTTTGTATTTATTTGCAAAGTCTCTACTGCACAGGGTCCTGTGATAAATATAATTCCACTCATGGCTAATTTGATGCTTTTTTGGGGGTAGAAGGGAGAGTAATTTCATGGTAAACCATAATTACTAGTACAAGAAGCACCTTAATTGCCAATCCAATCTGAGGGAGTAGCTGAGGCTTGAATCAGCCTAATTAGAATTCTACTTGTTCATAATAATTAAGTGGTAATTACTAATTGGATCTAGCCTACAGTATTCTAAAAGTGTGAATTTAATGTCAGTTTGTGTTTAATTTTGGCCATTTCCTACTTGCATTAGACTGGCAGTCTAGCACAGAACTGAACAGAGCAGACATCTGAGTCCTTTAAGTCTTGTGGCAAAACAGACAACTAGATAATGCAATTTATCACTATTGAGTGCTGAGCTCCTGAATACCTAATTCCAGGTGTAGGAGCAACACAGAAACACATACAGCTATAGGGTAGAAAGAGTGAAAAAATCCTTTTAGTTTTTAGGTCCCAGTTCCTCACCTTTTCTGCTGAAACCTCGCTCGTTCCTGTGTTAGAAATGTCTCACATTATGATTTGGGTCACCCATGGCTACAAACCAGGGTCTTCGATTGCTGCCAAATAAAAACAGGAACCATTATTACAATATACTGATAGCTGGGCTCCAGCTGCTTGTCATATATGTATTTAATCACAAGCATAAATCACATTTTGCCTGAAAGGAGGCTGTAGGCAAGTGAGAGTCAGGCTCTCCTCCCATGTAACAGTGACAGGACAGCAGGACCCAGCCTTAAGCTGCACCCAAGAAGGTCCAGGCTGGACATCAGAAAGAATTTCTTCACAGAATGGGTGATCAGACCTTGGGAGGCCCGGGGAGGTGGTGGAGTCACTGTCCCTGGAGGTGTTTAAGGAAAGCATGGATGTGGCACTTGGTGCCATGGTTTAGTTGATGAGGTGGTGTTGGATCACAGGCTGGACTCAGTGATCTCAGAGGTCTCCTCCAACCTAATTGATTTTGTGATAACAGAAGGATATCTCCCACACTTCCTCCCACATTTTACTGGCCTACATAACTGAGATACTCTTGTAGGCCTGAAACAGCACTACCAAGCATAAACAAAGCATCATAGAAGTATTTCTTCTGTGGTTTTCCCTCTTATTTTTTCTCTAAGACTCACTAGCTGGTAATGGGATTATTATGTTAAACCTACAAACACATTCTAACTTGTGGTTGACACGTGTTCAGCAGATTTGACAATTAGAACATTATAGTAATAAAAATCCAGTCAACAATTTTTCATTTCCAGTGAACCTCACCAGTCTACTGTAATCTCTGTACTGTTAATGGGGAACTGAAGATTTGTTCATCACAGCAGGCACAGGTGCAGCAGCTTTGTATCTTAGAATCTCCTAAAAAACATGGGTAAGAAGCAACTGTGAGAATCAGAACAGACATATTGGGGCATCACCCTGGTCTTGCAAGACTCTCTAATGAGTAAGAGTAGTGTTAACCAGTCAGACTGACTGGCCAAGAGACAAATATCCTCTCCAAACCCCAAATGTCAGAGTGTTTCAATCTGTCAGTAGCCCCATATCCACCTAGCTACAGCTGGTCACAGTCTAACACAGACTTTGGAATCAGTAGCTCCTCTTTACCCTGTTTTTAGCTTTTTTTCTTTTTCCTTTTTATTTCCCCCTTTTTTTTTTTTTTCAATTTTGAGACCTTAAGAAATAAATAAAATTCCTTGGGGTTTTGTTGTTGTTGTTTTGGGGGTTTTTTTTGGTTGGTTGGTTGTTGTTTGGGGGTTTTTTTGCTTTGTTGGGGGTGTTTTTGCTGTTTTGGTTTGGGTTTTCTTGGTGTGTTGTGGGGTTTTTGGGTTTTTTGTTGGTTTTGGGTTTGGTTTTGGGTTTTTTGGGGTTTTTTTGGTTTTGTTTTTTAGATCAGCTCCTGTTCTCATAGCTTCTGGGTAAATAACTTCCTTATTTGCTAGGGGGCTTAAGGCCCTGGGAACCCAGCAAGGGGCAAGTGGAGGAGCTGCTCACATTCTTTCTTACCAAGCTAAAAACCACTTTTTCTATCAATCAAACCCTACATGAGGCCTCCTGCAACTTACAGGCTCCTCACCTTTGTGTTATGATCCTGCTAGTCACTGTCATGGCAACCACAGAGACCATTCCAGCTGAGGAAACTGCTTCTTTTTTGGGGTAGCCACTTGCTTGACACTTTAAAAAATAAAGCATCCACTAGAAAAAATTTAACTTTTTTTTTTTTTTTTTTTTAATCGTGCATGGAACTAAAAAGAGCAAGACATGTAGTACTCAGGAAAACGTGAAAATGAAATTTTTTCTCCATAAACCATACCTGTTACATCCTGAGTCACAGCAGGAAACATGGTGCCTCACTGTCTTTGAGCAACAAACCACAGGAGTGACTGCCACAGTCACCTTCTAGCACAGAATTTTGTTCCTCACACACATTTCTCCCACAATAGCAACAGTCCAATGACCAGAGAAAAATTAACATCTCCCCTTGCTCCCAGACAACAATCTGGCAAACACATTTATAATTTGCTGCAGGGACCTGGACTGTAGAAGTTATCAGCAGAAAATAAAACCCAGTGAGGAAAGAGCCACAATGCAAGGACTACAAGCAGGGAGAGGGGGAGCATAAATTCAGCAAATCTGTGGAGAGCCTTGAGCCTGCACCCAAAGGCCACACAAGGCTCAGGCAGCCTGAATGTGCCCCCACTACTGAGCTTGCCCTCGTTTTATTGCAAAAACGAGTCTTCAAAATTCTCTTTTTATAAATCCTGAGTTGTCCTGTCTTTTAAGCCATGATTTCCCTCCTCCCTTGCCATCAGCTGCAGTGTGGGGTGTCAGACCTTGTGTGCTTTTGTTGGTTGACTCCAACTTTGGCCTTTCCTACAAGAATTGCTCCAGCTGGGATTTATGAACGACTCCCTGTGCTCAGGTGTGGGCTTCTTTCACGGGGAAGGGACTTTCCTCCCTGCTTTTCCTTGCCCCTCAGCTGGAACCCTGCTCCAGCTCTCAGCTGCATCCTGAGGGTTAGGCAAGCAAATCCTGCCCATGGGGCGGTGGAACAGACTGTGGAAAATCCATGGAAATTCCCACATTCTCAAGCAGTGGACAGGTGTTACAATTAAGTGATTTTTTTTTTTCTTTTAATGTAAACCAAAAGAATAATGGAGGTCCTTGATAAAGTATCTTCATACTTTTTTGCTTATTTTATTTTATTTTATTTTATTTTATTTTATTTTATTTATTGTTACATGGAAGGAGGTGAAGGGGAAGGCACCGTTTTATTTAAACCTCAGCCACAACCTCACTGTTGTCTCTTTACCCAGAATTGCAGGGGGACATCTCCACCTCGTGGCGTGAAAACAAAGTATCCTTCAAAAAATTCTGAATTGCTATTTCATGCAAAGGCAAAGTACTAAAATGACTTCGGTAAATTATTTTCCAAGGCAAACTGTGCTCGTCAGCAGCAAATTGACACAAAAAAAAAGTCAGGGAGGAAAAGGGTTTTATAGCCTGTTGGCTACATATAAACCGATATGACAGGGCATCATCTAACATAAGCATGCTGCATTCTGTTACCCTTTCTGTATTCAGAGATCCATATCCTGCACAGCATAAAGAGTTTTCTGTAGCCTTCTAACCTCTTGGAGGACAGATCATCAGGAAATGGAGCAAGGACAATTTGGTTCAAGGCTTTGGCTACAGAGAAGCAGCTCAAGAGGAAGGCCAGCATGTAACTCCTGCTCTCATAAGCACACCCAACCTGCACCCCTCAGGCCTTTATTTCCAGGACAAAAGCTGGCAGGCTGGTTAATGTAAATTCACTTTTCTCAGGCTGCATAACTCACAGTGTTTCAAAACCAGTGAAATTGGTGCACTGAAATGGAAACTGTAGTTACATCGCATTTTAAAATGTACCAATAGAGGGAGATACTCCACTATAACAATTCCTTCACAGCAGAACTTACTGGAAAAGAGAATTTAAACTGAGCAGAAATAAGTCCCTGTTATTCTAGTTCTAAGGTGTAATACAACACAATGTGTTCTGTGGTTTCAGCAGAATTCCCTAAGAAAATGGCAACTGACTGAACTTTAATTACTGGATAGGATTGCACAGGGCACCTTTAATACCAGAATTTACTCCGACATCTTCAAAACAATAAACATTCTGTGACTACTTTTCACATAATAATAACTTAAAGAATGCTTTTATAATTCAGGGCAAAAAAAAAAATCATTTTCTGTTACAGTCATTCAACATAGGAATGAATTCTGGCTCCTCCAAAAATCTTTTACAGAATTTTTATTTAATTGTCTTTAGTTTAAGTAGCTCCACTGAAAGAGATCACAGAGCACAATGACAAAGGAAGAGGCTAAGGGTGGTCTCAAGAAAAACAGTGCAGACCTCTTGGCACTGAAGAAATTAAGTTTATCACTTGTCAGATAATCCTACCAATGTATTTATTAGGATCTCCAGAAACATGTGGGATTCTTAATAAAACAAAAACTCAAAATGAAAATATTGCATTCTGCTCTACCTCAAAATATTGAACCATGAACTGAAGTCTAAGTGTAGATTTGTTATTCCATATCCACAAAAAATGGTTTTAAAAGGCTGAGTGTTTTGTTCTTCTCTGTTCCTTGGGGATGCCATGATTCCTGTTTCTTTCATGTCATCTGATGAAAAGAACAGAAGAATTTTGTCATCTGCCAAAAGCTGAGCTAATTTTGTTTTTTTCAAACTATTTGCCAGTCAAACTCTCTAACTGTTCATTTGCTGACCTTACAAAATATTCTTGGTTTAATATAAACTTTCTTCTGCCTTGGGCCTTGTTCAGGACATTCAGCTCACCATGAAATAGTCACAATAGCATGCACAACATAAAGACAGGGGTTGTTAAAAAAAAAAAGATGATTTATCAAAGTTTTTTGGCAAATGGTCTTTCCTGTCTTAAGGATTAATGTTGTAGCTGAGACACTATTTGCTTTTATGACCTTTCAGGGGATGGATATTCCTCATCTTTACATGGTACTGGGCCTCAAATCCACAAAAAGAACTGCAAGAGGTGAGACAAGAGAGGAATACAGAAGTTGTGTCAAGACTTGCAAGCCAAGATCTTTGCTCCGTTAGCACACAGCTGCTGAAAAAATTGAACATACTTTGCTTCCTGTAATTGCTAAATTTCAGTCAATATTATATATATTTATCTATTTTTATTCATACTCACTTTTTAATAGTAGAGAGAAATCAAAATACAATTTTTTTAAACAAATTGCATAAAATAATCCCAATTAAGTGGGAGCAGATTCAAGGTACAAGAGAAACATGCATGCTTCTACCCATTCTAGAATTTATTGTCTAATTTCCCATATTCAATGACAGCAAAACTTTTTTTTCTTTTTTTTTTTAAGGTTTCATGTCAATTTTTTAGGAACAAAACATTGTGTAACATTGCAGCAGCTTCCAGCTAGTGTTTTTTCCTTTTAGGATTTCTGCAAACTTCTAGGTGGTCCCCTCTTTCTTCTGCTTTTTGCTTCTACTGCTCTCTGTCCTAAGATAAATTATCATGTAAGTGTCTCTTATACTTCTTGATGTTTCCTCTACCTGAAGTAGGATTTTTTTTTTTTCACTACTGTGAAGCCATCAAATTTAATTAATACTGGAAATATTGACTTAGTGCTAAGGGAAACATTATCATTAAATTAGAAATGCTTGTGGTGGTGATGCCAGCTCCCCATCTGCAGAGCAAGGCAGACACTGTTTCAGTAAGCATAGCAGGTTTTAGGTAAAAGTCTTTGGAGCCTAAAACATTATTTACTCACTTAACTTCAGATATTCATTATACCACTTCATATTGAGGAGCTGGTTGTTTGGCATCTTCTCTTCAACACTGTTTCTCTGACATTATGTATAATTTATGCTTGACAATTCCCTACAAATTGACTGAAAACTTGTTCCTAGAAGTTCAGGGAGAAGAGAGATAAAGATATCATACAACTGTGATATCACTGTTACAAATGAGCTGCTTTTTAATTTAAGAATGATTTTAAGAAGGAATGCAGACTTCCTCTCTAAATCTCCTCCTCCAAATTATCAAAAATCTAATACTGATTTCCTGCAAATAGAGGCCTTTTAAACTCGGCTAATTTGTCATATGGCATTACATCAAAATGCAAGTTAACACTTTGTGACATTTTGTCCAATATCTAATGAGTTTTAATAGCGCTTTTCAATCACATGACTCTTTAACTCTGATCTGTAGGAGATAATTTTTCCCTTCTAGGTACACTGCCTCTATACTTTACACTTCTTCTCTTTTTTTATTCTTTCAGAAGGGCTGAGAAAAGCATTAAAATGCCCGATAGATACACAGAGCCCGTCTTAGGGCTGGGCATTCCCTTCCCAACTCTCCCAGCTGCTGTAGCCGCCTTGGCCTCTCCCTCACAGGTGCTTGCTCTGTCCGTCCTTGTCACCCCTTCTCCAGCTCTCCTGCCCTCTGCTGGGTCTGCTCCTTACCTGGGGAAATCCCAATCCGGAATGGATTCATGAGATAAAAAGCTCGAAGATCAATCTCTGCCTCCCAGCCTTCAGCTTGTTACGGGGGCGTTCCTCAGAAAAACCCATCTCCATCCATGCTGGTTTTTCCATCCATTTTTCAGTGCCTGGCTGCAGAGATGTTGACTTTAGGAAGGTTAAAGGTGGCTGCCTCAGCCAACAAATGGGGGTTAGCAGGAGGGGATGGTTGTTGTTTCAGCAGTGAAGTGTCAGGAAGATGCAGCGGTGCCCCGGCCCCCGCTGAGGCGCCGAGTGACAGCGGCAGCTGCCGGGGGAGCTGGAGCCCCGCAGGACCTGGGGCTTCCCACCTCACAGAAGGCCCTGACATCTCCTTTTCCCACATCTGAACCTGGAGGATTAACAGGGAGAGCTCCATTAGGAAATCAGGGTCCGAGTAGTTCAGGTTGGAAGGAGAAGTGATGTGCAGGGGTTCAGCCCGGGCCTGCTCAGGCCTGAGGGGATTCCTGGCTGGAGGCCGAAGGCTGATCCTGGCCGAAGTGGGTGTGAGACTGAGGGACAATCCTGCTTTTCCTTCTCTCCCTGCAAGGACAAATGTTTGCTAATTAGATAGATCTTTTTCTACACTGAAGGCAGGACTGAAAAACAGTGTCTGAATTCATACAAACCCCAAGTCACCCCTGTCACTGAAGTGTTATACGTATAACAAAAAAACACATACACACACACACACATACACACGCGGAGAATATAAATTATTCTGCATTGGCAAAAAGTTCTGGACTCTGACTTAGATTCTCCCAGTGCCTGAAACATTTGCAGCATCCACAAATTCATCATAGCTTGATCTTCAGATAAAAGAGCAGTCTGGGAGTCTTGCTCCTGCCAGTGAGTAGGAAATGCTTTAAAATATTTACTATTTAATGCAACACAGCAACAGTTTAAATATTTAAGTGAGTTCTTCCTAGAGAATGAATTAGCTATCAGCTATTAAGTATTTTGCATGAAAATTAAGATTTGCGTGATAGAGAGGAATTTGATGTTCAGAAGATCTAACTAAAATCACTTGATCTCCCAGAAAAGGCCAAGTTCTAAAAACCAACAGATATAACAGGATAAACACATTCCCCATACCCTACCCAGATTCCATGAAATATTACAATTCTGAACTATACAAAACCCAAAATAAAGTACCACTTCAGCTCCTGTGAAAAATGAAGACCCCATGTCTGTTAAACCTCTGTGTTCCTGAGAGAACACAAAACCCAGCACCAGTGGTGGGAGAAGGGAAAGGGGCACACACAACACGGAGCAAGGCCTGGGGGAGTAAGGATTTGGAATGGTTGCAGGCAGATCCTGGGAACATGGAACGTGGAACACATGCTTACATAAATTGTCATTAAAAATATGGAGAACAACCCTGAGAGGAGTTGCAGTAACCCTGGCATAGCAGGGTTTGGGGCATTTGCAGCTGCCATACTTCTGTGGAAAAGGGATTGAGAACAGATTCCCTGTTAGTGTCTTTTCAACTGTGATGGCTCTAGGGTCTAAAAATCTGCTCTCAGTTAGGAAAAACTATAAAATGTTCAACAGAAGATGAGAAATATGTATTGGCATCAAATCAGGAGATTTCCTTGCAGGAGGGTGTATTGAAAATTCCCTAGAAAGTAGAATACAGAAGGAATAACTGCCACTGGCAGCAAATTCCATCTCTTAGGAAATACATGTGTTACAAATCTTACAAAACAAACAAACATCACTCAAAGGTTTGCATGTGTGCACAAACCATTTATTTAATAATTTTTTTTAAACCTTAGGATTGGGCTTTAAGTTATATATACTTAGTGAAGTTCTTTCCTACCTCTATTTCCCATTTTAGTTCTTAAAATTTGGTATCTGTTGAATTCTCTTTTAGGGTTTTTCTAAGCCCAAGACAGAGAATTTTGTTAACAGCGCAATAAAAATAACTTCATAGTGTTACAAGGAAACATTAAAGGCTTTTTTGTGTGCTGCTCTTTCCCTTAAAAAAAAAAAATACAGACATTGTTTCTTTAAAAGGCTCCATCTGCAAATCCCATTAGATGTGCATATAAGGTTTCAGATGATTAATAGCTGCCTGCTTTGCTTTGGTTGGAGGGGCTGAGGGTATGTGTGTTAACCCCTCCCTCCCCTCGCTCACATTTCACTTCACAAACTTGTCACTGTCTCCCCAGCACAGTATTTAAGAAGTGTTTCACTCATGCCCTGCACTTCACAAGGAAGAAACTCATGGCAATCCCCGCATAAACCCGGTTGCCCCAGTCAGGGCAATGAAGATGTTTAGAACTAGAGTTCCTAAAGTAGCAAACCTGCAACAGCATAAAACCCACAAGCAAACTGTTGTTTAGGGAGGAGATCAATTCTGTAAAATTTGGAAGAGTTTCCCTCCGCTTCTCTTCTGCTTTTGCAAGCTGAGCTGTCACCAGCCAGGAGACCTGAGGTGTGGACAGGACTGGAAGCAGATGGATCCCAGCAGCAGCAGCTGCATGCGCAGCCCACAGCCTCCCACCCCACTCTGGGGATGTGTGAGGAGCTCCCACGCCGACCTGACCACAGCTCCAGGGCTCAGCCACTACCCAGCAGCACCATTCTCCTTCCAGCAAAAACCAGATTTGGCTGCTTACTCCGACTTCTCAGCCTCCTGCCTGGTGACAGCTCCCCACAGCTTCCCACAGGAGCAGCGGGCACTGGTGGAGCAGCACCCCTCATTCCAGTGCTCTGACTGGCACCTGGCACCAAACGGGGCCAGAAGAGGAATAAACCCAGGACTGGCCTTGGCTTCTGGGGATTCAGAGGGCAGCAGCCCAGGCCTAGCGAGTGTGGCAGTGGGTGCGGATGAAGATGATGAGGCACCAGCAAATCCTACAAATGACTCTGAGAAAAAGCCATCCAAAAGGAAAAAGGAAAGCTCAGGTAGGTGATACGAAATCAGGGTTGTGGTAGAGTACAGGAGATGGAATGAGAACACCTGGTGAGACTGGGAATTAAGAAAGAAAGCTGATGAGCAAAACATTTCCTAATATTTGACTGGGGAAACTCTAGACAGAAACAGCACTGTAACTGACAGTCTTATTCTTATTCTGGTCTTCATATTTCACTCCTGCAGATCTTGTGTACTGAACTAGGTATTTTACTCACCAGCACAATGCACATTTGCTGTAACTGAACAGGCATCACGTGGCATGTACACACAGAACTGAAAACCCTAGGATGTGGAGTTATACATTCACACCTGCCATTTGTCTGAACCAAAGAGAATGGCAGAGAGCAAAGATCCCTCATCTTGAGCTGCCTGTCATAGTTGGAAATGTCATACTAGGGATTTGACATCTGGGTTTATGGTAAGAAGTACAAGAGACAAAGTCTTCCTTTAAATATAAATTCTATTCAGTCATTTAACTAAATGTTAAATATTTTAACCTCCAAAGAGGAGGTACTAAAAGTTTGCCCATCAGTACAATGTCCAACAATGCAGAAAATGCACATTATTTCCATGATGTCATCCTAGCTAGCAAAACACATTCTTTCCACAGTGTAAAAATCAATAATTTCATAGTTATACAAGCTCTAACTTGCTGATGTCTCAGATCCAAGTCTGTGAAATATGCATAAAATTGTTTTTTCTTAAGTAAAATTTAAGTTGTTAAAATTTAAGATGCTTATATGCATTCTAGTGCCATAGCATTCATTTACAAGCTACAGTGTGCTTTTTCCCACTGCACAAGTGGAGAATATTTTCCGGTAGCTCCATTTCACCATACACTCCTCATGCTGCCTGCTGCATGGTACATCAGGGGAGGGTCAAAACATGAATATAAGGAATAAAAGTAAAAATGTGGGGAAGGAAATTCTTTCAGTACAACGGCAGCAAGGAATGAGAGCTTCTTTCCCACAGCTGCTGTTCTGTGACTGTGCAGACCCAGGCAGTTCTGACAACGCTCTCCATCCTGACTGAGCTCTCCTACCTCTGTCCCCTCATAACCAAGGCTGGCAACACCACTAAGTCCTGCTGAGCTCGAGGGAGCGTAGAGCAAACATCTTAAAACTTCCACTAAACACTTCAAGGAGTCCTTTAGATCTTTGCAACTGCGCATGTTCACACACATCAGCATAACCACAAATTACACAAATATGCTTGCCTCTTAGAGAACCAGAACTCAAGCAATAAAGCAGAAACCAGCAGCAAATCACGGAAGGAAAGGACAGCTTTCACTAAGGAGCAGCTGCGGGAGCTGGAAGCTGAATTTGCCCACCATAACTACTTGACAAGGCTCAGGAGATACGAGATAGCTGTGAACCTGGATCTCACCGAAAGACAAGTACTTTCCAAACCTTTGTCTCCCCAGCTCCTCCTCCCTCCTTCACAACTTCTCCCTAATGCTAGAAACCAGCTGTGTTACTGAAGGGTCTGCTTTTGCAATGGCACAGAGGTATTTTAAAACAAAGCCTCAACATTCTTTCAAACACCTTTGTTACACATTTCTGTAGGTAGTTAAGAAATTTAATTATGTTCCTCTAAACTAAAAAGAGACTTGGTAATAACTGGTCTCTACTGAGTTATTGTTTACCACCATTCATTGGTGCATATTGATATATCAAGGCTTACATATGGAATAAGGACATCACCTTAGCTGTGACCAACAGGAAATTATTAGAATGATGTGTTTGATACATGCATTCTTCCTTGGCCAGGAGGAACTTTGAGGTGATAAGGAAAGACAAATATACAGAGTTTTGTGGAGAGAGGTATTTCTGTTCTCTCACTGTCATCTCAGTCCAGGTTTCCTTATCAAGGCTAAGTGGACAGCGGAAGAATTGCATAATTATGTGAGGCAAATTAAATGTTCTGAAGCATTAGATTGGATGCCCTAGATGTTAAAAATACATGAGAGGCACTGTGCCTTATTTGACATGAAGACAGATTCTAGGCAAAGCACTTGTCCTACCTTTGGGGATTTCAGAGGAACATCTGTATGGAGCATTTTAGTAAGAGTTGTTCCAGTCTGTGTTACAGAGATAGATTGGTCAAACTGGTGAGGCTCTGTTCACCTTTTCTTCTTGAATTTCACAAATCATCTGTCTACACACATATGCATAACTCTGCTTATACAGCTCAGGTTGAGGCAACAAGTAATAATTTTCTTTTTATCACTCAGGTCAAAGTATGGTTTCAAAACAGAAGAATGAAGTGGAAACGTGTTAAAGGTGGGCAAGCAGTGCCCCCACACGAACATGACACAGAGGATGTGGACTCTGCTGCCTCCCCCAGCTCTGAGTAGTCCCTGCAGCAATGGGAGAGGATCATGAAGAAAGTCATGGATTGGAATGTGGGTGCAACTGCTTAGAATCAGCTACACAATGAGATCACCCTGCCTGCAAATCCTGAAGCCCACAGTCTTTAAAACATGCATGATGCTTGAGGTTACAGAGGCAATTAAAGAGCACAGGAGGAAAAAAGCCAAAGGAGAGCATGGTTTTGGTTCTTGTCTCTCAAACTCTCTTACTACCACAGATGTGTCTACAGAAATAAAACAACCACGAACACTGAATATAACACAGGAGTAGTGTTGTCAAGACTCAAACATCCAGAAAATCCAGATTGTTAGTTAGCAAGTGACAATGCAACTGTATTCTCATCCAGACTTTTCCTGGTCACATTTATTCAGTCTGCCTTTGGACTTGACAATGAACATTTGCCTTGTGCCCTCCTTGGAGAGAAATAAATACTTTGATAGTGAAAGGAACGAGGGTCTTGTCTTTACAAACAGCTGTGGGCCTGCTGTAGATAAGACTAACACTGAGAGATATAAGAAATAATGGGAAGAATTCCACTGATTGATGAATGGAATGAAAGAGATCTGTCTTTACAGATAAACTGTATGTCCACTGATAAATTAAATTGTATATTGAGAGATGAAAGAAACAATGGGAAGAACCATGAATTCCATGAATAAAAAGAAGAAAAATTAAAAAGGGGTGGGGGGGGTTTACATTAGAAGGAATCTCAGGTATTAGGCATTCCAGGAAGTCTGTGCCTCTCAAATACCTCAGCCAAGGGGGAAAGGGAGAGGAAATTGGGATGAAAAGGAGCCTGCATCCTCCAAAAATGTGAGAGATCCCAGAGGAAATGCCCCATGGCCTCTCCCTTTATTCAAATAAAGTAAAAGGGCCTCCTCTGTCTCCTTTTTGGACATAAACCTCTGGTGTTTGTGGATATATTTTCCTAACAATAGTCACTGATTTTTCTTTTCAAAATGAGTTGAACATCTGTATGACTAGACAATAAGATCACAAAATAAAATGTGAGGTTAAAAATACACATAGACAGAAATCTGCTAACCAGTCTCAGAAGAGATGGCTTTTACACTGCCTGTCCAAGAACGTGGGTGCCTTGTTGATGGCAGCAATTTGCAGAGGGAGATTTCTTCCAAGCTTACTGTAAGTCCTGAAATTAAATTGCTAGATCTCTGTTTCAAATATTTTTTCAAAGCAGTCATTACCAAATGTCCCAGCAGGCACAACAGAGATTGAACTCTCAACACAACAGCTAAAATATCACTATTTTGTTTTCAGGTTTTCCAATAAACTGCCACAGCACCACCAGAAGTCTTAAGAACACTTAAGAACACTTCCACTTTAAATTATCCCTGCTGTCACCCAAAACTTGTAATGTATCTAATTATGATGATTTAGAAAAGCATAGTGCCTGCTCCCATTTCTTATCTCTTTTTGTTTCATGTACTAATGCCATATTTTGAGCAGAATTTTACACTAGCATACCACATTATGACTATTGAGAATACTGAAACTTTGGTTAAAATATTTCAAAGGTAACAATTATTTGCAGCTACAGCATTCTGCCTTCCTTTCACCTTCCTCTGATGCACTCCTGTTGTGGGTGCATGCAAACTGTAGATATGCTGGGTACAAATTTGTATATCTGGATTATATGTTTATAAAGCTGTTAATGGTAATCCCACTTGTAAAAGACCTCAAAATAAATAAACATCAACTTTTTTTTTTTTAACAGAGATGCTGTGTTCTTTTCAGATAGCTGATTACTGTATCTACTAAGAAAAAACATACATTACATTACTTCTTAATGTTTCCAAACTCTGATTGACAGATGAGAAAATCAAGTTTAGAGTATATATTTGTGGAAAACCAATTTTAAGAAATATTTCTTTTTTAAAAGAAATTATTTCAAAATAAAGAAACTTGAGCAGTTTGAGCAGCACTGAAGAAGTGAATTAGGTTACTGTCTGGTTTCCCATACTGCAGTACTTGCTCTTACTCACTTAATCCAAAAACAACAGTTACCCAAAACAAAATGCCAACACTTCTCTGCCCCTGAAAAAATAAAACCTAAGAAAACAGCATCAGGGATGTCTCACACAGACACAAACTGTGTTGCAATCACAGCATAGATGTAAACCCAGATAAATCCTGTGAATATAATAATTATTTTATAATCAGTTATAATAGTTAGGAGCGTGCAGGTTCTCTCTCTGAGCTAGACCTACCCCTGTCTCTTCAGATCTTTATGGTAAGGAAAAACTACCGTCAGCTTCCTCCTGGGACACTCGTGGTAGATGTTTAAGGGGAAGGTGGTACAGACAGGGAGTTTTGGTCAGATCCCAGTTACTTTAGCACTGATAATGGTGGACAATGACAGAACACCATTATTTTGGTTACAAACCTAATGTTAAAAACATGTCAATAATCTCACTGCTCAGGTGATATAAAACTAATTGGCTAAAAAAATTGCCTATGCACAGATGAGGAGTTGTTACACTTTACAGTACCTTTAAGAACAGAAAATGTCTGTAGCTCTACTTCTTAAACCTTGGTGCCTTCTGATTAGACTTCTGACCAAACTCAGTAGTTTTGCTCTTGGCAAAGGCTAAAGAAAGCTGAGTTTTGTGAAGAACTCCGGTGCTCAGATATCCCACCATCTTCTCCTGGGACACAAATCACCATGGAACAGGAGTTCTTTTTTACTTCTATCCTTGCAACCTCTTAAGCCAATGAACACTGTACATCACCTCCTCCTCACTGCAGTTAAATGCTTGCAACCTGCAGAAGCAGCTAATTTGACATGAAAACGTTCAGGCTCTTGGCTACTAACATAAACCAAAATTGGCTCCTCACCCAGATGAGAGGCTAATAAATCTTTCCTTTCAAGGAAGCTGTCAATGGTAGCATATTGAATCCTAATTTACTTTAAAACTAATCAATGGAACCTCAGCCTTTACCCATAATTACAGATCCAAAACAGTTCTTGTTCTGAATTTGGAGACGTAAGCTATGAGTTACCTGTGAGATCTTCTTGTACTTAGGCAGTCTCTTCATTAAACCATCTGCTCACTCTAAGATTTTAGTGTTTTGAGAAGGAACATTTCACTCCTGACATCAAAGCATTTGACCTCTGAACCTCTGGTGCCAAGAATCTTTCAGGAAAGGCCTGTTGTCTGGGAACAAATTCTTTGACCTGCAATTATTTTTCTCAGAAATACACATCAGGCTGTATTCTCCTCACAGAAGGGAGGGAAGCTACCTGGAGATGTTTGCCAATGTTTTCCATGCCTTATTCTCAATAAATAATCTGAGCACACAATCATCCCATGGCATCAGAGAAGTCTGGCAGGAATTCCCCAGGAAGCACAGGCAAGCAGAGCAGTGAGAATTTTTGCCAGTGCAAAGAGCCCACAGGGAATGGGGATATCTGTATAAACACAAAAATATGTGCTGGAGCCCTTTCTATCTGTGCTGCCTCTTCTAAATAGAGGAGTAGAAGTGATTTCCTTAGAGTGAGAGACTTCATGGACTCTTTATCTGTCTAGCCAGATGCCAGTGTAGCAGAGGCCTTGATTTGTTTTACAGGTTCTGTATCCTATGACTCCTCTGTTGTTAGACCTCAACTCCTCCTTGCCATTCTGCAGCTTTAAGCCAGTAATTTTCTCCAGGGAATGGAGCAACTTAAACTCCAAAGATAACCCAAGGCCAGTCCAATGTTGCCTTGAATGTCTCCAGGGATGGGGCATCCACAGCTTCTCTGAGCAACCTGTGCCAGGGCCTCAGCAGCCTCACAGTAAAAAATCTCATAGACATGCTGTGAATATGGGATCAAACCCTCCAGTTCAGGCTGTCTGGAAAACAAGAGAGCTCTTTTAGCAAACATTTCATAGGCAGAGATTTTGACTGTGACATATTCTACATGAGCAAAGCTTACAGATCCCACTTCCTGTAGAATTTCCTATGCATGGAAACAAGCACACACAACAAATCAGGGCATTTTACAGAACACACAATTTTTCAATTACCCCATTTTCTTCCCCCACCTCTAGCAGTGCTCATATTAAGTTTCATCAGCCACTATCTCATTTTTTGGATAATTGCCTTCCCTTGAGGAAAGTGCACAGCCCCTTCAAGAACCATGTCTGCATCAGTTACAGGACTCAGTGTCCTGGATCCACACAGCTCTCCCAGGCAGATGGACAGGAAATCCACTTTCTTTCATTACAGCAGAAGGGCTTTTGTCTGACTGGAACCTGCTCGATGTGGCTGTAAAATAACCTCAGGTTCTTGCCTTTCATGCTGTATTTGTGAGTTATGATGGGGCAGTTTGCACTCAGCTCTGGCTCCCCATCCCCACCCTCCCCACACACAATGCCCCATTGTTCCAGTTGCTGCATGAAGGAAGGATTTTCATACAGTACCAGACTCTTACACCACTGCTCCCTTCCTCTATACCATAACTGTTATTTTATTCTTTTAAATAACTCTTAGACAAGGATTAGCAGGCAGTGGTCTGGAGGCTCCTTTGGGAGCAGATTGCAGAGGAGATAATGGGAGTGAGTAACAGAGAGGAGGGTGACTTCATACCATGGAGCTTCGAGTCGTGTTTCTCTTTCCTTATTAAAGAAGAAAACATTTTTCAAGCCTCCCTCAGTCACGCTGTGTATCCTTGGCTTTGCAGCAGGGAACAGACATATGAAATGACATGCTTTCTTACAGCTTTTCATTTTTAATTCAGTGAAAGTTTATGATGGCCCACACTCATACCCCAGGTTAATTTGTCACCCAAAATGCCACATGTGGGGGATTTCCTACAGCCAGGAATTTATCACCAGGTGAGTATTAGCCCAGCAATGCTACAGTTAAGTGGATGATTGGAAAGACACCTAAAAAAAGGATTGTTTCTTCCTTTCAATACTCACCCCAAACACCTGAACAATTTATACTTCCATCTAATTCTATATTTCTCTATTTTGACCCTTTTCTGTATAGCTACATTTTAACACTTTCCATTCTCTATTTCTTTCATGAGAGATGAACAAGAAAAGTGATATAACTGTTGAGAATCTGTGCAGTTTCCAATTCAGAAAAAAAAATCTATCAGATCTAACTTAATTGCTCCATCCACTTTTCTTAGCTGAGGAGAGTCCCCTGGTCCCAGTGTCAGGGTATCTAACAAATCTGGACAGGAAGTTATTTTCCAGGAAATAAAAGTATAACTCCTTAATAATTATCCAAAGTTGTTTCTGTCTGAAGTTAATTGAAAAGGAGATTATGGGGAAAATGTAGCTCAACAAGCCAATCTTCATTCAAGTGTACAAACATCCAATACTCTATTCTGTGATTATATCTAGAAATGGCACAAAATATAAAATGAGGCCTCTTATTTCAAAGTCCAGGCAGCAGGGACTTGTGTCAGGCTACTTGCTGTCTTCAAGTCACCTGTATTTAGCTGGATTGAGTTATAAACTTCTTCAAAGTATCCCAATTTAAAAATCTTTTAAAAAGAGCATAAAATAATGAGGTGAGAAATCGCCTGTCACAGGAAAATGTTTTAGGCACATCTCTCACTGGTTTATTTGCAGAAGAAGACACAGCTACAGCTAGAGCATGCTTCACATTACAAGATTTGAGGGTTCTTGTCTGCACTGAAGACATGTTTATACTGCTGGATTCCAGTGTGAATCTGGTTTATATCCTGGGAATGCTCAGGGTCCTTCACACACTCCAGACAGGAAGTGTTTAATGCACACACTGAGAAGAGGTTTTCAACTATTCAAACATTAAATAAATAAGCACGAAAAAGAAAGTCCTTCTACTGCAATAATTAAATTCTTCCTGTGCCTTTACAAGATTTCTGAAAAAAGCAAGCCTCCCAATCCTGCCAGAGCTGTTTAAAAAGTCCAAGAAAAGCCATAAGGGAAACAAGTGGAAAGCCATCCATTTACCCCTCTCATTTTGTAGCACCATGAGATTATTATTTAAGACCAGAGCCTCACAGTGCTCAGCTCAGAGCAGGCCTTGTCTCAAAGGCATTTTGTCATTTAAAATAGGCAAGTATCAAGAAGAATACCAAAATGCTCACAGGTATGTACCTTCCTTCTCAAAGCATAAACTGGGGACCTGCCCAGTGCTGGAAGAGCACTGGAGAGGGAACTGAGGCATCTGGAGTCCTTGTCTGGTTCAATAGTGATCTCCTTCAAGAGATTAAACATGGCCAACATTATCTCACTACTGCTTACACATCATTGCTCCTTTTCTTTGTGCATTGTGAGAATTTCTCAGCCAGTAAAAAGCTGAGAGAATAACTGGGGAGGAAGCTGTGCCTGGAACTTTCTAGAGCTTTCAGTGCACTTGATACTATTCTTAGGAATACTCTAACTTTTGGTCAGCCTCGAAGAAGTCAGGTGGTTGGACTAAGTGATTGTTACAGGTCGCCTCCAAAGGAAAAAATCTCTTCTAGTTGCAGCTGCTTTTACATCTTTTACACACATGAATGTGTAGGAAAAATATAACTCACCATTTGGAAAACAATGCCAGGGTAATGATGTTGGATTTGTAATCTGTGTATAACTTCAAATATGGAACTGGGCTTGAATTTCCACTTTCCTTCACTGTTGCCAGGGCCAACTTCACCAGCATTATTTTTAAGAGAAAAATTATCTCTCTCTTAACAGTCTTCTGTCTGCTGTAATTTCTTTGTGTCTCTGCCAGAATCAAGATGAGGTGATGCCAAGAAAAAGGATGAGCTCATTGCATTTAATGGTATGAGGTTTCACAAATAAAAACTACATTACTCAATTGAGAAGTAGTCAGTGGTATAAAACAGGGTTGAAGGCAGGTAGTTTTAATTGGAAACAAAAAGAATTAATTAATTGCTCATGCTGGTTGTCATTAAAGCACTGATCTGATTAGTGATCTGATCAGCCTTCCTTAGGGATGGAATTTTGGATTATTCACCATTATTGTATTGTTACTGCACTTTTATGCTAACATTAAAAGAACAAGATAAACGTTACTGGTGAAGGAACATAGTGAAAGCAGTGAATTATAGAAAAGAGACATTTGAATTTTTCTGTTGAAAACCAAGGTATAAATCTCAGCCTCTGGAACAATGAATTCAGCACTCTTTCCACAACTTTTTGATTTCCATCATCCCAACTGAGCTCAAAAAGGTCTTATTCCACAGAACACTGAATCCTTCTTAGTGGTGCTGGACTAGTTCAGAAGAATCTCTCAGACCTGAGGAATTTACTGACCATCAGCTCTACAGCAGTGCATTTTCCAAAAAAAAGCCAGAGGCACAGACTCTTCCAGGTCCCATGCAGTGTTTGCAGTGTGTCACATGGAAATGTGGGAGCCTTCAAGAGGGAAGGACAGTTCAGGTGCCTGTAATGCTCATGTGAGCTCCTGATGTGTGTGACTGGGTGCTAAAATTTTGCACAAGGCACAATTAAATCACTTTGTGCAAGGTAGGCAGCCACAGGTGTCAAAGATCACCTCACTCTCTTATGGGAGCAAAATTTAAATAAAACTTACAGATCTGTGGGTTTCCTGTATCCTTAAGAAAATCCTTTACCTATGCTGCCAAAAATGCCATGACTGCTATCTGGAAAGCACTAGGAAGATATGATCCATTCTGTCTCCTTCACTCTTCCTGCAACATAACTGGATCAGAATCTCCTGTGCTGCTCCCAGTGGTGTCTGCTCCAGTGTCTCACTGACACAAAATGACCTAATTTGTTATGGCTGGTGAGAACTGAGAGAAATTAAATCCAGGGTCTGTAGTTAATTGGGGTCAGGTTGAGATGATTTATGACCTGAGGAATGTACTCACTCTTTACACTATCATATAAACAACAGTATCAATTGGACTCAGCAACCTTTGGAATCAAATTGAAATTGGGATTTTCCAGAAAATGAGTGGTAGCAGAGGAAATACCCACGGGAGGAGGTGAGCTGTAGGCAGATGAGGCTTTATCTGAGCACAGCCAGGTACCTTCTCCTCCCACACACACAATCACTTAACCTCCAAGTGCTGGGGTTTGTCCCAGTTACTGTGTCCTGTGTTCACTCAGCCAGCTCATGTTAGTAAGTGAGGCTCACTGAAAATATGGGAGATGCTTTTCCATCAATCAAGAACCTCGAGTTTGGTCCCCAGTCAGTGGCTGTGCAGTGCAGCCCATGACCCCAAACAGCAGGAGCCTTCAGCAGGTTCCCCCATGCCTTTTGCAGGATATCTTTAACTAACATCTTTCATTTCTCTGTGGACTTTAGAAAAGGATTAGAGAAGAGTTACTCTATTTTCGAGTTCAAGGCATTTTATCACACTTCAGCAGTTAAGTGTAACATGAAAATAAAACTATTCAATACCCTTTTACTTTGGGGGGGGGGGGGAAATAACTTTTTTTTTTTCTTCCCTAACTGGGAGTCTGCTTCTTCATTTTTCCCAACTTCATGTCCTGTTTTTGATTACACAAGATGCAGCCATTCATGTGCCCAGTGAAACCAGTGACTGACTAGGATTTTTTTTTTAAGTAGAAAAATCATCTCTATCCTGCTAATCTCTATCAAAATAGGCAGAGAAAGTGAAGGAGACAAAGAAAAAACATTGTAATCCCAGGAGTGGTGGTTATAAAAACCCTCTCCATGGGTTTCTGGGCTTCTTACTGAACACAATTTTGCTCACACACACCTTAACCTGCCAGCTGAGTGAAAGTGCATCCACCCCTTCCCCTCCTGTTCCCTGAGACTGTCTCTGCATTCCACAGAGATATGAGCTCAAAACATGTAAAGCTGCTTAGGAAAAAGAGTGGCTCTTACAGAAGGGTGCAAAATGCTGTGTGAGGGTAGGGATGACTGACCATGCACAAACCAGTCTGCCTGGAACCATCTCTGCTCTATCCCAGAGCCTTCATCTGAGGGCAGCCCCTGGAAGAGCAGGACAGCATCAGGCTGAGACATCCCCTGCACTCAGTGCAAGCCCAGAGAGCTCCAGTTGCAGCTCAGGAAAGAACAGGAATGTGCTTTTGGCCCCATAAATCTCTCAGACTCACTCTCCTGTGTGGAATTGGCAGTGGGGGCAGCGTGGCCATGGCTACATTTGGCAGAGCTCTTTGCTACCTGCAGTTTGACTCCCAAGCAAGCAGACTGCAATAACACAGGGTATTTATTCAGCTGGGCTTCTCTGGTGTATCCTGGGGAGAAAAGATATGTTCTGGCCTCTTTAATCACTTCATTCTTTGCTGGAGTAAACAAGAGGAGCCACGGAGGGGGGAGGGTTGCCTTTGCTTGTGAGGTTCTGCTGTGCACAGGGTTTGCTGCAAGAGACCCCTTCACTGTCAGAGCACCAAGTTCTTGCTCTGGAAGGAGGGAAAGATGAGCTGGGGTCACCACAGACCTTGGAGGGAATGCGAGAAAGGGCTGAATAATGGTCAAGAAAACCTGCTTTCCACCCCTACCAACAGAGCACGAGGCATCTCAGCTGGTGCACCCTGTGCTGCACCCAGGGCGGGGCTCGTTCATCACCGCACGGACATGGAAAAGGGTGGGGAGCAGTGCAGTGAAACTCAAAGCAACCCAGGGCTGTGCTGGGTTATTGAGCACTGGCCTTTGTCAGGGCCCCTGCTCCACCACCTCTGCAACTTTCAGAAGGGGCCATTGCAGCCTCTTAGGAAGGGAAGTGCTCTGAAAAGGAGAAAAGTGCTGCAATAACAGCAGCACACAGCAGAGCTCCCTAAGAAGCATCTGGCCAATACATTGCCATGAGTTCACTTTGAAAAATCTGGCAAACAGAAGTAATTAGTGGGTTCTTTAAAGTATTGTCAGAATTGGTTGGGAAAATCGTGTTTGTTTGTCATTCTTTCCTTGCAAGCAAGCCCTGAAACACTCTCACGTGCTGACAATTAAACGGAAAAATAAAGGGTGATTTCAAAAACTTGCATTATTGTTTTTATTCTGGGCTACTAAGAAGGAGTCATTTTGATAGAGTTCAGAGCTGAGGAATTTTTGCCCAGTTGCTGCCCTGGTGGAGCCCAAGGCAGGATAGGATGTGGCTGGGCAGGCAGAGGTGCAGGAGTGCCTGCAGCTGCAGCAGGGTGTGCTCTGATCTGCTGGGGGGAGGCAGCTCCTCTGCATCTGCTGCTGAGAACCTCCTCATCCCTGCCCTCCAAAGAGGGCAGAGCTGCCCCATCTGCAGGCAGGGCACACATCTCAGCCACTGCCATGTCAGGTATCAGATGTGAAAGGACAAGTGTCTTTTACCAATATTTACAGTCGGGTTACTCTCCCCATATAAATGTATATCCAGAGTCAAAAAAAGGAGACACTGTTTATTTCATCAGAACCAAGAGTGGACTGTTGTATGAGGCATGTTTATGTGACTTAAAATGGCTTTTCAATAGTGAATTTAAAATTCATTTCATATAAAATACATACTATGTTTCTCTATCTTCAGGTTGTCAGTGTGACATAAACCAGTTTGTCTGGCAAAGCAGCATCAGCCCCACCTCATCAGAGCCTTCACTCAGAAAATGTCAAGTGCTCCAAAAGGATCCCTCACTTCTTCCCCTCTCTAAGTTCTCCCTGGCAAGCCTACTTAGCCAAACAGGACCAAAGAGTTTGTAAAGAAAAGAAGGTCAAATTCTGATAAAGTGGGATCCTCTTTTCAGATTTTCAGAATCTGAAACTCAATATAATGATTACTGTGGGCAGAAATAGCTCAATGACCTTCCAGTCCCACAGCAGGTCCCTTAGAAAATAAGTTTTCTCAAACTGTAATTCTGTGGATTTTTCTTACCACTTTTTCAAAGAGCAGAGGTTACACATGTTTTTCACACAGTTTCCCAGTGCACATGAGCTTTCTCCCCCATCCCTTTTCCACTTACATGTAATAAAAAAAGTCAGAGGTAGCAAGTGAAGATAAAGGTAAAAAAGGTCCTAAGTGTCCCTGGGGGCAGATCTGCTGTATTACTTCCAATACTTTTAAAATTGAAAATGTGAAAACACATTTGATTGATACTTCTACTTCAACATGGATATTCTTAGCTTCTTTACTGTGATTTATATGCAAGAATGAAGTCTATATTGATTGATCAAGATCTAGGTCTGGAAAATGAATTTTCCTAGATACTAGACTTACTTTGCATCACTGAATTTCTCTTCATTTTTAGATGAGTAGGGATGTCCTAGTATTTAAAAAGAATAAAGAATTGAATCAAATTAACCTTACCTGGAATTTAATGCATAGCACATTCTGAATTTTCTGCTTTTTCAGGAGGTCTGTGTTAATAACTTCTTTCAAGATGCTTTTCCCAGTTTTATTGTTACTGAATTACATTTCCAGGACTGTTGGGTCCCCATTTAGCTTCTCTGGAAATTGCACTGATATGTCAGAAGAGACAAGGCAGAGATTCTGCTTTTTTGTCTTCTAGCCTTAACAATCAATCAATCAATCAATCAATCAATCCTGTCTATAGGTAGACAACAGAAAGCTGATTTTTGAACCCAAAGAAGAATCCTATGAAAAATAGATCAATTTCTTTCCCCAAATTTAGTTGGGTTGGATATTTTGAATTTGGGTGTCAGAAATCCCTTTTCTTCATAATGCACTCCTGGGTCCATCAGGATTCATCCTCTGCATTGTCCCAGGCTCAGGATGCCTTGCTGAGGGTTTTAGCTGTGGGATAATTCTGGGCACACTCTGGATCCACTCTTTGGCACGGGGAGGGATCGGTTCAGAGTCCTGCAGGATTCCTGTCACTGCTGCTTGCTCTGGAATCCACTCTGAGAACTCCTCAGCTGGGTCTGAACGCCCTCCCCGGTGCATCCTCCCCTCCCCATTGTTGGAAAATGACACAAAACTTCGAATTTTTTTATAACTTTAATCAGTCTTGTTCGCCTTCACCTTGGGGAAAAGGAATTTTAAGTTTCTTTTCAAAGCACAGATTCAGCGCTCAAGGCCTGGTGAGTTTAAAACATCTCGGCAGACTGGGAGTAGCACAGAAGATACACAAAAGATAACGATCATTAATGAGCAATAACAACCATTAATGAGCAATAACAACCATTAATGACCATTATCGACCATCAGCTCCAAACATCACCCCTGGCATGGTCGAAAACACCTGGTCTGGGAAAGGAGAGATGGGAGAACCAAGAATGAGAACCTAATTAATATCGAAGGCGATGGGATCAACAACCAATAAAAAACCAAATACAAACAACTGTGTAACTTGGGACCAATGAACATCGAACCGATTAATTTCTCTGGGTTTTGGCTGTATAAATATCTGAAAAATCTAATACAATTCACGTGTCATGGAACAGTTTTCTCTGCACACCCAGGCTGGGTGTGGATGAAATGATTTCTGCTGCACATCCCGGCCAGGACAACATCCTGGCCAGAATAAAGTAATGCCTCGATTCTTTAACACTAAAAATGTTGGATTTTCGTTTTTCCCGCAGTTTCGGTGCCACCACCGCCGGTGCTGCCCCATCCTCCCTGCCAGGCTGCCCCCTCTGGGCCTCAGCACTTTCTGGCACGGCGGCACTTGAAGGGTTAAAAGGCTGCTCCGAGCTTTCTGTGGCTTCTTTCCAAAAGGTTTCAGTTAACACCAAAGGTCTCCCTTTAGCTCGCTCACTTTAATAGATTTTTCCCATTGAGTTCTCACTTTATAGACTATCATTTCCTTTTCTGCGGGGGAGCTATTTTCTGGGTCACTGATCCAACCAACTTAAAAGGGATTTCATTGATCGGATTTTATTGGTGGTTCCTTCAGCCCTAATGGCACAAGTTGCTTGCTAGTACCTGCTAACAGCGGGTCTTGCTTTGCTACCCTGGCTCTCTACACCCTTCTACAAGTGAAGTTCCCCTCTCCTGCCTTGATTGCTTGCTAATTACTCAACACCTTCTTTACACTCTTACTACCTCAGTCGCTTTTGTCCTTTCATATTTCAGTAGCCCAGGTCAGCTGCACGGCCAAGTGTCCCTGACAAAATTCCCTTTTATGCTGCGGGTGCACCGAGTTGGTCTGGTTTCTGTGTTTGCCTCTGGTGGTCCCTGCAGGCGCACAAACCACCCCCAGCTGAAGCACTGGATCCCAGCCAGCATCCTGCAAACAGGTGGAGCTGGGAGATCAACACCTTCGAAGCACAATGAGCAGGGTGTTTTAAAGGAGGATTTGTATTTTTTTCTTTTTCAAAGTGAAGAATGACCTGACTGAAATTGAAATGTCCTCCCTTCACACTCCTGAGTTTTAATGCTTCACACTGCTGTGTTTTCCTCTATGAAAGAAAGATTGGTAGGTCATGTCTGTTAGAAACACAGATTGGTAATCAAGACAGGCATTTCTTCAAATGCCTTACAAGAAGCTACAACTCCCTCTTGACTCCTGAACAATGCAGACTCCGTGCTCTAAGTTGTTTTCTCAGCATTGCATTCTTCATGCTGCTCCAGCTGTGTGATTCTCTTCCAGCCTTCCAGACTTTTCCCCAGTCCATGACACTTTGCAGAGTGGTGGCCTGTGCATCTTCCACTACTTTGTTTTAAGGGGTAACAGGTAGAATTTAAGGAGAAATTGCTCCCATTTCTGCCATTAGAGGAAAAAAGGTGACAAACTATCAAAAGAAAGCAATTACTGGGATTATAATTACTACAACCTCCATTGCAACAGAATTTAACCCAGTGCTTTCCCCTTTGTGGTGCACCCTGCACTAATTAATGGTCTCCAGCATCTATAAAGTCTACAAAAACCTTGCCTGTCTGCAGGTGAGAAACTGAGGCACAGAAGTTGCCATCTCACCCTGATCCAGACAGGATTCCTGCTTGTCAGTGCCAGCCTCACCTCCTCTGTCAGCCCCAGGCTCTGGAGGGCTGCACACATGGTCCCCATCTGCTCTCGGGGGTACTCTCCTGACACCAGACTAGTTAAGCTTTTTGGATTTGTTTCTAAGTTTCATGATGGTGCAGGAAGTGAAAGTATCCCAGTGAAAGTACAAGCCACGCTGAAATATTAAACAGAAGAGGTGATACTACATAGTTTAAAATCTATGAATACCAGCAAGTGAAGGGTTCTCTTCACAGATCTTAAGAAAATGACACTTCAGAGCAATAATTCAAGTGATTTGTAACTTGCTACTTCTAGAATCATTTCCTTTCCTCTAATATAGCTTCTTTCCTGGCTAGAAGCTTCTCTTTGTGGTAAACAAAGTGCAAAGATTTTATGAGAAAGGATATAATTTTCTTCCAGCTTCTTGAAAAAAACATCTGACCAACAGCCCAAGAAGGTTTACAGATTGTTGAGCACTTTCAGAAAGGAACAGGAGCAGTGGCCAGGCTGGTACAGAACTGCCTGGCTCCATTGCCAGTGCCAGAGGAGCAGCCTCTCTGCTTCTCTCATTTCTGGAATCCAGTTCTGAAGCCCCCCTGCTCCCTGCAGTCGTCAGGAGCACTAAATGTGGCCTTGCAGCATCAGGCTGTGGAAGCTGAAGTACAGAGAAACTCCCAATCCTTGTCCTCAGAGGATGCAGAGGAAAGGAGCTGAGGGTGACAGCCCCTGCTCATTCCCTTTTCCCTGGAAGACACAGCCCTTTCTCTGCACTTCATCTCCTGAGCAGAGATCTCTCTATTTGCTCTCACAGCTGTCCTGGTGCATTACAGCCATATGACAATCAATTAACTGCACACTCTATCAGAATAAAGAAGCCACCCAACCTTATATAACTCTTTTTAATTGTTTTCTTACATTATAGCATTTTGCTAAACTTATTCTGCCATAATTCACATAATTTAATTTCTCAAAGTGCTAATAAAATAATTGCTTCCTTCCTGTAGACAGAGTGCCTGAAATGTCTTCTCTCATTCAGAACATTATGGAAGGTGGCTGTCATGAATGCTTAAAAGGACTGTTTTATTCACAAGACTTGATACAAAATTGCTCTCTCCAGAGTCTGTGTTGTGTCTCAGACGGCCACAAAGGTGCAAGAAACCTACCCAGACACTTCCTTGCATACTGGGACTACCTGCACTGGAAGAAAAATCACCTAGATTTGAAAAGCATGGCAAGCAAAGTTCTGTGGGCTAGTGGAAATCTCCTGTCCTATTGGCCTCATAAAACAGCCTGAAAATAAAACACAAAATTCAAATCACAAGTAAATAACTCAGACTGCCATAGATCCCCCTGCAGAAAGAGACTGAACAAAAGTAACATTTGTGATTTACATCTTTAGGTTTGAGAAAGAGAACTTCCTATCAGGAGGACATTCTGGGCATTTCAAACTTTGGTCAATAACCCATGTCTGCAATTTAAACTTCCCTACACTTCTGCCAATTGCATCCACCCTCTTTCTGGGAATATGGACTGACTGTGCCAGATCCAGCTTTGGGCCTCATTGGGCACAACCTTTCTTTTCTGGGCTTTTTGTCTCAAGATGAATTAGGATGGAGGTGCCTCCAAACTGTGGGAAGGTTTCTGGGGAATGATCAATAAAATCACTGACCAGCAGAGCAGCTCACAGGATGCTGGGCTGCAGCAACCAGGGCATCACAAGCAGAGCCAGAGCAGTCATTGTCCCTTTCAACACTTGACAGGCCTTGCCTGGAATACAGGTTTGATCCCTACAATTAAAAAAAAAAAAAAAAAAAATATGTGGACAGGTTGAGGGTCCAGAGAAAGGCCACAAAGATGATCCAAAGCCTGGAAAGCTGCCACACGAGGCAAGGCTGAGAACTGGGTGTTTTAATGCTGGAAGGGGGAAAAGCTTGGGGGAAAGCTGGTGAGCCTGTTGCAGTGTGGTGGAGAACAGCTCCAGCAGCCAGAATGCTCCACGATGGACATGTCAGGAAAGGGGATTGCAGAGTATCCTGCACATCACCCAGTCAAAACTCACATTTTCTGGTTTTGCCCAGCACACCTCTGCAGTCAGATGATTTACCAGCAAACTTCACACTCTTTTAGCAGTATTGTTGATTATGTTGATTCGGAAAATGCTCAGTAGGATTCTGGCCTAAACCAGACTGGATGGAAGATCACAAATGCTTCAAAGGCAGAGCCTTTGCCAACAGCCTCATCAGCTGCACAGGCTCCAAATTTCACAGCCTGAATGAGATTAACAAGAGGCTGCTGCACTGACAGCAAAGCTGGCATTGATATGTGGCAACATCACCAAAATGTATCCAATAAAAACCCAAATACTGAGAACTGCCTAACTTAGGACCAATGAACACTGAACCAAATAATTTATCTGAGTTTTGACTGTATGAGTATCTGAAAAATCTCATAAAATTCATGTGTCATGGGATGATTTTCTCTGCACAACCCAGGCTATGTGTAGATAAAATTATTTCTGTTGCACATCCTGGCCAGAATAAAGTAATGCCTTGATTCTCTAACACTAAAAATGCTGCTGAAGAGGTTTTTTTTGTCTTTCCCACAGCTTCAGTGACAGCAAGGACTTGACCCTCCCTTAGAGTTTTCCCATCAAAGTGCAGGCCACCATGGTGTGTGCTGCTGGGAAGCAGCAGGGACACAGAGAAGGCGTTTTCCCTGAGTGAAAGCCAAAGAGAATCTGCACATCCAGTGCCCAGCCCCTGCTTTGCACACTGCCAGCAGCTGGGCTGGGCTGCAGCTGCACAGAGTGCCTGGCAGGTGCTTACAGTGTCAGGATTTCTGTCTTTTCTTGGGTATTGCATCACCTCACAAGGCAGAGATGGGAACAATGGGCAGTGCTGGACCCAGCACCTCACTCGTGCTGTTCCTGCTCAGGGGGACTGAAGAGCAGCTGGGCTGATTTCATGCCTGGAATTAAGAAACCTGAGCTCTTCATGCAGCTGTTTGTTATTATTTTATAAAACTGCAGGTCTGTTCATGCTCTGTTCTGCAGCACAGAGAGGGTTGGCCCGAGTTTCAGAGTGTCACTTGCTAAGACATTTGTGGTTTGATCCTGTCTGTGTCAGCATCTCTCTCTGAGAGCTTCACCCTGCACCAGCCTCAGCTGCTGTGGACTGCAGGGGATGCACCTGAAACCCAGGGCTGTGTTTTCTCCAACCAGTACAATAGATGGAAACAGTTAAATCTTAGGCATGGACACAGGAGGGGAGGGGGTTTAGGCACACAATTCAGTTGGTGACTAAGAAAAATAAACTGTAAGTCCAAGGAAGAAACACCTCAGGCAGAGTGTGTTCCAGTGATGGAATAAATCTGTTGCTAATACTTTATAAGCAAGAATCAGCTCTCTGGTTTATGTATCACTTCTTAACTCTTCACACACTCCCCACCTCAAGAAAAAAAATAATAGAAGGCAATTAATCACCCAGAACATTAATTGCTCACTTGAGTAGGCAGCATTTGAAAATAAATGTGATATAGAAGTAAAAAAAATCATTGATAGCACATCTCTGTCAGAGAAAAAAAAAATTTTAAAATGGCATTACTACCTGATTAGTACAAATGGCAATGAGGTGCAGAAAGGACCACCTGGATTTCCAAACTCCTCACAAAGTACTCTGGGTGCTGCTGGATGAAGTCATCCAAGACTTCCTCAGCAGTTAATATCTGAAGAATGATATTGGTGCAACTGAAACTTTATACAGCTTTGTCCTGCAGGATCAAGGATGGCAAATCAAATATATTAATATAAAATAAATTATTTTTATGATAATGATTAGACAAAAATATCTTAATCAGAATTATTTACTACAGAGCATGGATAGCTACAACAACTGGTGCAGCATAGTGCACTATTTTTGAAACAATATTGAGTATTGTATTAATGCTAGCCAAAACAATTATGAAGTAGAGGTTGATGTTACTCACTCAGACCAAGAACTGTGGACAAACCTCTCACTCAGCCTTCGAGGAGTGAGCTTGAGAGTCATCCCCACTCAGGGGAGGAATTTCCACACCCGTTCTGAGAAGGGGTTGGAGGAGCTGCTCTCAAAAAGTGGGACTGGGCATTTCTGGTAAGAAGCCCCCAGGCCATCTGCCAGCTCTGCAGGTAAATACCTGTAGTGTCACCTGGTGGTTCCTCTGGCAGGTACTTTACCAGCTCTGCCACGTGTTCATCTCACTGCCAGGATGTTTAACTTTGACTTCAAAGAGTCAGGCTGGTTTCAGCATCACTCAACACCAAAAGCAGTGAGTCCCTCCCTTCTCCATTCCCCACTGACAGGTTTGCAGATAGGGTAAAGTTTGAGTTGTTCTACAGCCACTCCAGGCAGAGCATCCTGGTGCAGGTGTTGGCTCCACCACTGTCCAGGCAGCCTGTTCCAATTCCTCACAACTCTTTCAGTGAAGAAATTTTTCCTAATATCCAATGGAAATCTCCCCTGCACAACTTGAGGCTGTTTCCTCTTTGTCCTATCACTTCTACTGGGGAGAAGAGATGAGCCCCCACCTCACTACAAGCTCCTTTCAGGCACTTGGAGAGACTCAGGAGGTTCCCCTGGCTCTCATTTTCTCCAGGATGAGCCCACCCAACTCTCTCAGCTGTTCCTTATCACATTTGTGTTCTAGAGAGCCTCTAGTCCCTCTTGACAGTGACAGAGGAGTGAAAAGACAACTATAATGAGACTTAAGGCTCCTCAGACATCAGCATTCCTGTTCCTGCAGTTGGATGGGAAATCAGAATATCACAGAGTAAAAAAATCCTACAGCAGAAAATCCCATCCTGTTTGGAGTTCAGAGCACAGCCAGGGATTGGAGTCAGATCTCAGTAACAAAGTTCCTATTCTCTCTTAACTAGGAAATGTAGCACTAATAAGTGAGTGTCAAACTACCACTTCTGCTGTGATATGCAAAGCCAAACTGCAAAACATGAGTGTGTGTTGAAACTTAGACTTTGTAAAATATTTAAAGTATGAATTTCATAACAACAATACAACCAGGAGAAATATTCTCTCACAGTTGTTTGATAAAACTGGACTAAGATTAAGAGCCTGAAGAGACTGCTGTGGATTACATGGAGCAGAAATAACTTTGGTAAAACTGAAAATTCCAATTAACTCCCATGCTCCAGTGATCTTCTCAAAGCAGAGGAAGTTGGGATTCCAGTGCTGCATTTAACCACGTCTAGAATGGTTGGGGATGGGGGCCCAGGTGCTGGATGTGTGCACTCAGCTTCCCTGACAGCCTGGGGAGTTGGTGCCTATCAGCAGAAAGATCCAAATACACACTGACCTCTGTAGCAACAGGACATGGAAAGAAGAACACGGCTTCACCACAATCCAGAGAACAGCAGAGACCCCCCAAAGGAGGACCTGTTTATTATGGATACACAATTTATAGGGTTTGCAAAGTGGGAGAGGATTGGAAGATGAAATCCCATCTCTCAACCAGACTGGTGAAGTGCCCAGTGCATCAGATTCCCTTCTCCAAGAAGGAATGGAAACAAAGCTGGTGTTTTTAGTACAATGTGTGAGAAAATCTTACTCGAGAATATAAACTTTTCAGAAGGCTTTCAAAAACAAAGCAAGAGACCTCAACTTCACAGACACCCCTTTCACAGCAAGCAGAGCACTACAGCAAACTGGGGGGGGTGAGATATAGAGAAAACATCAAAAATGTTCAGCTCCATTTAGCCTTACGGATAACTTTCCCCTTTTCTTTTCTCTTGAGTACCTGTTTCTCCTCCAGGAGATGATGTTCCATGCATGATTATCTTATTATCACCAGGTCCCACCTGTCAGGAATATTTTTTGGAGAATAAAGAGGATTAATAAATTTTAAATAGCATCTTGGAATTTTCGAAGGAGTAATTTGTGAAAAAAATAACTGGATGCAGCACATGGCCCAGGAAACAGCATCTGGCATCTGGCAAAGCAAACTGACTTTTTTTGGTGTGCAAATCCCAAGGCTAGATTTTTTTTTTTTTTTTTTTGTTGTTGTTGTTGTTGTTGTTGTTGTTGTTGTTGTTGTTGTTGTTTTGGGGGTTTTGGGGGTTTTTTAATGTTCTCATCCCTTAACATTTGTGCGAGTAAAGCTGATTTTGATAGCCAGGGCTTTAGTTATTTTCGCTCTGGTTGGATGTGTGAGATTTCTTCCAGCTGTTGTTGAAACTTCCCCAGAACAGAACCGAACGTATGTGAAGAGTGCTTGAAAATGACTGCGAAGAGTGTTTGAAACCCGCTGCGATGTGCGTGAGGAGGGGCAGGGCTGTTCCAGGCTGGGAGTCTGAACCTTGGCTGGAGGCCCCTCCGGAGCCCGGTGCAGCCGCTCCTGAATGAACTCCGGCGGAATCCTTTTCTTTTTAATGAATGGGAGCTCGGCGGTGAATGAACAGGGCAGCTCTGCGATGTGATTGGTCCCCGCCGGGTAAAAGCCACGCCCACCCGTCAATGGGTGGCGGCCGAGGCGAGCGGGGATTGGCGGGCGTGCCCCAACACAGAGCTTCATTCACAAACTCGATGAAACAAAGGAGCGGGCGAGCGGCGCGGGGGAGCGCGGGGCCAATGGGCGGCCGGGCGCG